>JBBBDQ010001568.1:4337500-4652500 GCA_037127315.1 Ascarosepion bandense
ATGAAAGAAAGCAAGAAAGAAGAAATATCTTTCTTTCAAATAATATCAGGGTTGTGCTTGGAACGCATTCATATTAACTTGCCATGAAAAATGAAAAAAAATTATACTAGCGGGACAGCTTAATTAAAATCTATTGATACTAATAAGTGCATTTGAAACACTGAAAAACGAATAAATAAATAAGTAGCAGGTGAGAAAAAGAAAGTTATTATCACTTTTGTTATATACTAGACTTAGTTTAGTTTGGCACAAGAGCACAGCTATGGGAAACGCGTTGAGAATCAACATCAGGCTCGGGAGCTGTCTAAGGTAGAGAGTTACCGTTAAAAATGGTAATGGAGGCTAAAACATATGCTATGAAAGAAGAGTGGTAGGAGTTGGATATTAGGGAAGATAGATAACGATATATTCTACGATATGAAAAGTATCTAATTGTACTATTTAAGAAATTACCAGCACGGGATTTCACAATGTGTTATTTTTGTAAGTAAAAAAAAAAAACAAAATGTGTGAAACTTGGAATGCTGAGGATTTCAACAAGAAGCGAGTGGAATGGCGTATCTGAGATTGAAAAAAATTTGAACAAGCTAAACTGGATTATGGAGAACTTGCGAACATTTGACATGAAAATAAAAATTTTATAGCAAAAAGAGGTGCCCAAAATACCAATTGCAGGTCTTGGATACTAAAATAAAAAAGGTACAGAAATTTGAATAACTCGGAAGTGTTCTAACAAAGGACGGAAAATGCAACACTGAGATTCGAAGGAGTATTTGCATGATGCATTCGAAAAATTGAAGAGAGGATTGAGAAACAAGATAATTTCGTTGTAAACAAATAAAATTGGACTGAATTTCTATGGGATATCTGTCATTCTATATGACAGCGAATGCTGGACAATCACCCTAAAGATGAAGGAGTCCCGAAGTGACAGAAATGTGGCTATCCAGAATGATTCTGAGAATACTATGTACTGAACATGTGAGCAACATCATTATCGGCTTGGAACTGGAAACTGGAGAGCCGTGTTCAAATTCCAGTTGAAATCGTTGTATTTAATTATGCAAAAATATCCTAGGAAATGTATGAATCCATATTTTCTCCTCTTAGCTATGTGTTAAATTGTAGGACAGATTAGGTTCTGTGGCCTTAGTTGGCAACCAGTCTACTACAGAAAGTAATGGTAACCTACTGCTGGAAAATCTTCTGCCCAGTCAGTCATGTCACTTTTGAGACATGATCGCCCAAGCGTGTATCAAGTATGCCACTTTATTAATTGACTAGATGCAAAAAGGAAACTTATACATAACATCAGAAAGAGACAGCTAAAGTTTTTGGGACACGTAATCATGAAGGTGTGCTTGGTGGACGAATAGATGGCAAGAGAGACATGATGGAAAGAAAGCGTGACATACATAATAGCCTTAAGAAAATGGATTGCAGTGCAGAGTTTTAACTTATGTGATAATGCCCTTGTGAAAGGTATGAATCAGTCTTTTCTCCCCACATAATAGTAAACAGCACAATAGACATTTTTAATCATTTCACCCCAAGCAAGGCATTCCATTGCCACTATTGCGCATGGGGCTACATAGGGGAAGGTAAAGAGGAGGAGTAGTTAGGTGTAGGAAATATCAGAAGGAAGGTGATAGATGGGTAAGGATACCGAGGATGAGAGTTGGGCAGATGGGAAGAGTGTTTGAAAGAATGGGAGCGAGTTAGTGTGTTAGGAGGTGTCTATTGACCTTACATTTAAACTCCTGGAGATTGTAGTCGTCGGGGAAGCAATCATGTGGAAGGGAATTCCACAGTCGGGAAGTGCGAGAAAAGAAACTATTGGAATAGAAGTTGCGGTTGCATTTTATCGGTTTCACTGTAAAAGGGTGGGATCTAGTTGCTAATCTAGTTTCTCGTGTAAATTCGTATCTAGGGGGCAGCGGTGATCTAAGTTCATTGGAGCAGAAGCCGCGAAAGCACTTATAGAAGAGACACAGGGAAGCAATTTCGCGCCGGTGAGAGTGAGACTGCAGGCTGTTGGCCAAGTTGGTATCGATCACATTACAGACCCTCCGCTGTATCCTGCCGAGAAGCCCGAGGAGAATAGCAGGGGCATCTGACCAGACACGGCAGCAGCACTCAATGCACGGGCGTATGGTAGATTTATAAATGTGCAAGACAGATTCAGACGGAAAAAACTTCCGGGCCCTGCACAGAGAACCGACTTTCATAGCAGCGGATTTAGCAATGGATTCGATATAGTCATTCCATTTGAGGTCCGCTGTAAGTGTGAGACCAAGGAGGCGTAATGTTTTACTCTCTGGGAGGCAAGCCTGGTCCATGCTAATGGGAGGTAGGTGCGATTGTCTAGAGTGTAAATATCTCGGGATTCCAAATCTAGTCCTCAACATTGATTCGCTTCTTCTTAAAATGAATTCACCATGTACAAGGCCGAAGAGCTAAAAGTTGAATAAATCCGGTGAAAAGATACAGCCTTGTCTTACGCCCTTTTCTATCTCTATATATCTGCTGAATTCGTTTCCTGTCTGAATGCAATCAGTTTACTGATAGTAGTTTCTTGAGTACTCTTATGTCTTTCTCAAATATGTCGAGGTTGCTGAGCATTTCTATCAGTTCTTTCTCGACCTGTAAAGGGAACACGTTACAGAAGCCTGACAGTAATGAACCAGCACAAGACAACAACTACAAGGGATAGAAAGATGTAGAGGGCTATGATCGTCTACACCCTGAAGGTACATGACACATAAAAGAAGATAAACGTATTTTTAATGATGTTCCGCCTGTAAAAGGTCTAGAGGTAGATCATTACAGATTAAGAAACACGGTTATTGGTGATATGTGGGGAAGATAACGATTAACACTAGACTTAAACACGTTAAGTTCATCTGGAGTAGGAAGGAATTTTCTTGGATTAGTTATTACTAAATACTAGTAATCCCCTGACATAGAAGATTAAATAAACGGTTGATTAGAATTTGCTGCAGGTTACCAAGATCAATATACACATGTGTAAGGGCAGATGGCACAACAGGCAATACGTTGTGATATCACCAACGAAACTGAGATAAGTAATACTAAAATACACAGTATAAATAATGACAACTAAACCCAGAAATTCAAAGAGAAAAGTATATTTTGTTCTAAATTGATATCTTCTACTATCTATCTATCTATCTATCTATCTATCTATCTATCTTATTCGGGCTATTGTACTCATTCTTTGTTGCTATTTGTACGACGTTTCGGTCGTTGTACGCTTCGGCCTTCTTCAGGTGGTAGGAATTGTTGTTGAAGAAAGAGAGAGAAAGAGCGAGCGAGAGAGAGAGAGAGAAAGAGAGAGTCGCTGATTTCCGACTCCCGACGGCTTCTCGCGTGCGCGACTCTATCTTTCTCCAGAGGTCCTTCTCAAGATCGGGAGCGAGGTTATCTTTGACCGCCTTGACAGATTTCTTCCAGAGAAGGAATCCCGGGAGAAACAGGCCGATGTTTATCTACACAAGTGTCGGCACCAACGTGGGAAATTAGACGGCGAGTATCAGGACACAACATAAGAAACAACGGGTAAGAACGTGTCCTCCTCATAAAGTGGTTGGAGTGGGAGCAGTTGAAATGTCGTGTATACTTACTAGCGGATATACTGGAAAATAATTTAGATAATTTAGAGAAGAAAACTGCTTGAGGAATTAGGAGCGCTTGAGATAAAGAGTTAAATTTGGTACCTTGTGACAATGCAGAATTTTCAGTCAGTGAGAAAAACATTAAGTTAAAAGTATTTAGAGTGTGTACTGCATTCACCATCTCTGGAGTTGATACATACTAATAATTTTCGGGTTATTAGCAAGAAGGTGGATTGGTAGATGGAGAGGAAGTAAACGTATTTGAGAAAAGGAAATGAGTTTATCCCTTGTGAATAGTGCTGCGGAATCAAAGAATTAAAGAATTAAACACCCAAATTTACTTGGGTTGAACAGAGCGATATTACACTAGTAAAGTGTATCTAGATGTGGAAGCAGGTGCAAGGTCCGTATATAAATGAGACGAATCGGGGTCCATTTTTTAGACTTAGTTGGGGGTTAGAAACTGAAGAGATACGAATAATTAATCCTCCAAGTAAACCACATGCCTATCATCAAAAGATAGAACCAGGCGCTGATGTAGTTTTTCTTTGTTCTTTTCTTTTTGGTTTGTTGTTGTTGTTGTTGTTGTTTTCTCGGTCAGACTTTAAATGACATGTACTGCAGATAATGGCAGTTTTTCAGTGTTTAAACATAGTATCTTTGAAATTAAGGAGTTACATGTGTAACGTTAAACAAGAGCAGAGGCACACATGGTGTTGATCGAAGGTCATTTACCCGATGTCAATTTGAAAATTGAGGCTTGGTTACTGTCTATGATTGTACATCGAGATTTCTACTGGTATGATACAACGTGGAGAAAAACAAACTTTTGAAGGTCACAGAAATTTCTTCTGATGTGCGTATTATAAAAAGACAAACAAACAACAAACTATGCATTGAGAAGGGCATTACGAACATGAACGTTATCGGGGTTGCCAAGTTAAGCACCCCGATTTTATATTCCAACACAGAAAAAAAATTGTTTGTATGTTGTTATACAACATGTTTTTATGTTGTTATATATATATATATATATATATATATATATATATATATGTGTGTGTGTGTGTGTGTGTGTGTGTGTGTGTGTGTGTGTGTGTGTACAACTTCCCTGTTGCGTGGGGTAGTGAGTATGAAGAAGAACTGCACTTAAATGTTCACATGTAAACATTTTGAAAAATGGGATAGCGAGAAGTTTAATATACTCATTTGACCAGCAGAGGTAACTGACAGATAGTGGTCAAAGTTCAATGAAAAAGCGTCACCCGGCTTGAAAAGCAATTGACCGCCGGGTGTGATTAACAGATGCATCTGGTCGTATATGTCAACAAATTTACAACCCGGAAAAGTACAAATGCGTGTCAATTTTAAGACTACATGAAGTATAGAATTTTTGGCCTAACAGAGACAACTGCTAGCTTCCGACTCCCGACTACCCCTTCGTATGTGCGATCTCTCTCCGACTGAACTACTGCCCCACACAAGCGTCACCGTCGAAGAATAAAAACAGAAGATTATATTTATATATATATACATGTTCTTCGTTGTCTCTCAAGACGATCGTTGTTTAGTAGCGTAATTTACAACATCGTAGATTGCCAACCCCTGATATAGAACGCCCGATATTTTATAATTATTCAGTACATTTTTCTTTAAATGATTTACTCTTTTCGAACTGTTGTCCTCGTCTTTCTTGTCATGTTGTAAGCTTCGGCATTCTTCAGGTGCTAGGAATTTTAAACCGAACACATTATTTCGATTACTGGGTATATTATTCTCATTCCATATGCGATGCCACTTCCGGATGTCATGTAGTCATCTTCCTTTAACTCAACTCTGAAGAAGGTAGGAAAGTAAAACGGCCGAAACGTCGTAAACATAGCACTAAATATGAAAACAACAGTATAAAAATGTGTAGATAATTTCTTCATCTCAGAAATATACACAAAAATTTTTTGTTTGTTTCTGACAAAACTTTACTTTTTCTTACTGATTTGCTAGCTTTTGGGAGGCAACATTCACTTTGGATTTCGGTGTCACCCTTTTTGCGTCCTTACCAGGTAATAACATCTTCGTACTTGCTTCATTTTGGTATCCCCGACTCATAGTTCACAGCATGGGATGTTCTTCTTGTTGCCAATCATTCACATATTTGACAGCATCACATTAAGCGCCTTTTTATTTCCTTACAACATATTCACCCAGTACAAGCCCAAGAGAAACTCTATGTAGACGACTAATAAATGAGGTTTCTGTATGTACGTGGGACAGTGACTAAGTCTAGATGGTGAGGATATCTAGAATAGGAAACTCTTGATCCAAACTTAACGAGATTAAAATTCTAGTGTACACAAAAGGGTAGGCACAGGAGCCCTTTCCATAAATTAGTTGCTCCTGAAGCTATCTGAATAGAACTGCCTTCTTACCAATGAAATATTAAGGAGAAGAGGACGGTATGTGTTGTGGCTTTTTGGGCCAGGAAGAGAGACACGGAAACAAGATGGTAGGTTGAACCAGTGTATTAAAATAACAGAACATATATACAAATACGAGTGTTAGTAGTCAGTAGATAAAAGTGTACTTTCGAACTGTTAGGTTAAACAGCGTCTTGACTGCCTCACGAATGTCTCTCGACTGCCTCACGACTGCCTCTAGACTTCCTCCTGACTATCTCGTCGGAGGTTACGCAGGAGGTTAGTATTTATTGACGGAAGAGTCCATTCCCTGTAAATAGGGCACCATAACAGTTTGACTACCTTCAGATGGTTTGGCAAGGGTATTAACTGTAAAAGCCTGAATTGAGAAACTAAGTAAGGTTGATCGTAAAAAAAGTTTCACTGGAAAAGGTCTCTAGCTACTCGATCACTGTTCTCATAGGAAATGTTCTGACGGTATTTATTCCTTAATTCTAACATAACAGAAATTTACGAAGATCTCTTCTGATAATAGTGTATTAGCAGTCTTGATATTTAAAATAATTCTTTGTAAATTTCTAGAAGGTTGTACTTGTATATAATACTCTCCCAGCTTTTCAGTTTTAATTTTCGTTAAAAATATTCCTATTATGCACAGTATGATTCCTTTTCATTTAAAATTTAAATGTACCATACTGTGCATGATATGAAAAACAAACTAGCAGATATAAAAACAAATGTACTGAAAGATTTTAAATTTTAAATTCAGAAGGAGTTAATGATCTCAGTCTGAAAAATACCAATTCTTTGCGCGCCAGAAACTTATTTATTATCTGTTCCATAGTAACAAATGTCTTTTATCACACACGTGTTTGTCATTCATTCCAGCCTGGAGACGCCTATATAAGATGAGGAAACGTGTAGCTGAAAACAATTTTTTCCGCTTTGTCTTATTATCTCTACTGTTAAGTGAATATTTTTGCATATTTATTTTTAAATTAAACTGAATTTAGAGCTTAATATCTGCTTTCACTACAATAAAATGTTCTCAAATACCTGGTGCATACCGTATAGTTTTATCTTTGTTGAGAGTCATAAAATCTTGTGATACAAAATGTATTAATTTTTCTAAAGAAGTTACATTTTTTTTTCTATTTTACAACTATATTGGCCTTCTATTACTTGTTGGATTTTCGATTTTATTTCAGTAATTTCGCTATCTTCCCCCGTTATCGACACAAATTTTCAAATTTAGTGTCAGAATTTAACGACCACTTGTCAAAAGTTTCATTAAAAATCTTCTTATCGAATTTTTTTTTCTTCTTTTGTTTGCGTGGGTATTTCAATTTTGTTGACAGCCGTCAGGGGAAGTTCTGATGGGAATTTTTACATACACACTAACACACAAGCAATCATAGTGCACATTCACACGACGCACATTTACACACGCATACATACATATCCGCAGGAACACGCATATATACTTACATTTATGCAAATATAAAAATAAAACCTCTCGTTTCAAGACATCTGTAATTTTAGAAGGACTGTCAGTTCGATCCTTACCTGAGATAGTTCTCTTTTGTGGTCTTGTGTCCGACTAAGATAAGGAAATACCTCTATTATATTACCAGAGTAGAGCAATATCTGGTAAACTCTTTTAGCAAACCATTGCTACAATTAAAATGAAAATCCCAAATTATTCATCATCATCATTATCGCCAGTCCCTTGCAATTGTTTGGAGGTCGTGAAGGCAGAAGAAACAGATAACATTACCCTGGATCATCTGTTGGGGATATCTCTCAGTGTTATATACAGATGCTGGAACACGTATATATTAAAACATAATTTTGTGTTTTTAATCGTAGTCGGTGACGCTTGTTTGTTGCAGGATGGCAGCCAGAGAGAGTTGCGCACACGAAATGGCCGATGAGAGTCGAAAGCCAGAGGTTGTTCTCTGTCTTTAGTCAAAAATTGTAGACTTTACATATTTTAGCTTTTTAGGGTTTATATATTTTTGCCTTTTCGAATGCATCTGTCAATCACACACTGCGGTCAATTGCTTTTCAAGCAGGTTGTCGATTATTTCGTCGCATTTTGACATCATCTACGGCCGGATATATCTGTCAACCAGCCTTGTCTTTTTTTTTACCTCACCCGCGGCTGGTTGTAATTGTCAATTACTCCTGCTGTTCAAGGTAATATATTAGACCAGGAGATTGTCATGTCCGTTCAAGCTTTTTCTTTGCCGTCCACGCTTGCGTTCGTCTTCAACAGTGTTTTGCAGGATGGCCTTGCAAGGATGGCCTTGCGTTGATTAACCATGATGTCTATCGACTCTTAATAGTGTCGAAGAGAGATTATTGTAAGCCAACTACACTATTGATCTTGCACCGTATATAGTCATTTGTTTTTGTGTTCCCAGTAGGAGATGCTTCTCAAACACTTGCTTGTCCTATCTGAACCTGTAATGTTTAAAACTCACACCCGTAAAGGAGGATGAATACGATCAGCAATTTGAAGTTTTCACTTGGTATGGAAGCTAATATTGCTCTTTCATACCATTTCTATTTTGGCCATTGCTGCTTTCATTGTGGGGATCTCTGTGAGGATTTTTATGTGGCGCGTGCCATCTTTTGACAGAGTTGATCTAAAGTATTTGAAGATGAATATTTCTTCTAGTGGTTTGCTAGTTCTGTCTATGTGGTTTCTTTTGCTATTCACGATTACATTAGATTTTTCTTGTTCAGTTACATTCCATATGAAACTGCTATTTCAACGAGTTTGTTGGTCAGGATATGAAGCTCAATCTTACTGTCCAACCAAAGATCAATATCGTCTGCGAAACTCAGGCTGTAGACTGGTTTCCCATCGATAGAGAAAAAATTGCCATGGTCATATAGAGTTTCATGCATAATTATCTCCAGAAACACGTTGAAGAGTGTTTAGGAGAGTAAGCATCACTGTCTGGTACTGACTGTCTTCCTGAAAAAATCTACCACTTGAATGCATATATATATATATATATATATATATATATATATATATATATATTCCTTGATGTATTCTAAGACACATAGTTTTACTAATTCTCTGTATAGTAAACCAAGTAGTATATACTCGTGTCTTCTTAATTCTAATCGTGAATGCTGTTTTAAAAAACTGAAGATATGGTTCGCATACTGCGTCGAAATATTTTCGTCTTCGTCGCCAATTCTATCTGTATCAATGTGTTACCGTCATTGACAAAGGCTGAACACTGTTTTCTTTTGCTTGATGAGCGTTATAAGAATCGAGATATGGAGGACAATTCATAATAAATTCTACTGAGACGAGAAGTTCACCTTTTCCAAACTCATCTTGTTCTTTAAGCATCAGTCAAATTTAGGAGGGAAATGGGATGGCTCTAGCCATCAGAATTTGGTTAAAAGATTGGGTGAGTATTTCGCACCTGTGTCGAATGAACGAGGCCTAATTTAGAGTGATATTTTGATGCCGGCTGGACATAAGAAAATGATTCTCACTGAGATTGAACATTAGCAACCCTGCTCAAAGTTAGATTAGTTTAGGATTATTTTTTGTCTTTAGTTTCTATTTTCAAAATTAATTTAGCTAAAGGATGTATACTCATTGAACCCTTTTCTCTCTGGCTCCATTTTCTTTAATTTAATTGATCTCCCCTTTCCCGCTAAAGGACCAGAAATATCAGTTCTCCGGTGGTTGCGGGATATTTTTTGTATTTCGAGTGTGTTTTTCGGATTGTTGTGTGTTGTGGTGCGGTGGATATCGACTCGAAACGACAAATCAGTTTGAATTCCAGTTAAGTTCCTTGCATTCACTTACGTGCAAATACTCTTGGCAAAAGGTATTCATCCGTCTCTTCTTTCCAGTTATGGGTTAAATAATAGGACAGATTGGGTTCTATAATCTTGGCTGGCAACCAGTCTACCGCAGAAAGCAATGGCAACCTACTACGGGATAATCATCTGCCCAGTTAGTCATGTCTCTTTCAAGACATGATCACCCAAAACGTGTATGACTGATGTTTTTGGTTGAGTGCGTGTTTGGGTGAGTGTCTTGCTGAATATTTAAGTAACATGCTATATACTTCTGAGTATATTTATTACGTAAATATGATACTCGAACAAACGATGTCTGGACTGATAATAATTTGGGGTTTCTCACGATTGTGGTATCAATGATGACTGGATGAATCACCATGATTTTGACGACGACAACTCTAAAAATTCCTGCAACTCAATTTTCACTTAATTCGACTTACATAGTGGTAAAATTTCACAAGCTTCTTTTCTGTCTTTTTTGTCGTCCTTAAAACAATAACACACTGTTTTAAATGACTTTCATGGAGGTTAAAATGTAATTAAAATATAACTATATTTTCTCCTTTTTACACAAGCTGGTAATTTACCGTGGAGGAGGAGGTTCTTTGGTCTTGTCAGCACCTCCGCATACAGGAAGGACTCGCTAGCCAGAGGCTGATCCTTTGTCCATGCTGTTCTCATTTCAACTTGTCTGGGCAACTGCTGAAGTCAAACTCTTAATTAAAACTCAAAATTACTATTAAAATTTAAATTTTTCTGTCAGCTTGAGGTCACTTCCGCTCTACTGACAACTGTCTTTCGGTGCAATTTTTTTCTGTAGGAGCTAACCTCAGTTGATGTTGCTAGTCAATACGAAATTCTAAATCCAAACGTGTTTTTTGAACCTGCTTGACTTTTTAAACAATCCCCATTTTTCAAACCTTCAACATCTTCATCGTTCAGCGGAAATACAATTCATGTCAAAAATCCACGCCGACCAAAATATTGTAGCAACGAATCCACAACACATAGTCCCACATTAATTTCGTCCAGTTAACTGATATTCTGCCACATTTATGTACTCTAGGGGGTATTACTATCATTATTTTATTTCATCTCTTGTAAATAGATTTTTCACATATTGTAAATATACATTAGGGTTTAGATTTTTAAAATTCTTGTTATATTCTCCTACTCCCACAGACAAAAATTGTACAGAATTGGACCAGTTAGAACTTCATAGATATTGTGAAGTATTATGTTGGATGTAGTAAGAATGGTAAGTAATAATGTTTTGTTTTGAATTAAGAGATATTGTGATATGTTTGGGTCACCTGCACCATTTACAGAAATAGAAGATGTCACCATTCTATGGGATTACACGATCTACATAGACAGGAAAATTGTAGCAAATTATTGTTACCCCCCCCCCCCCCAAAAAAAAAACAAACTTGCCTATTAATTGATATGGCTTGTTCAGCGGATTGTAGCATAGCAACCAATGAATTCGAAAAACTGTCAAAATATAAAGACCAGGAAATTGAAAAAGAAAAAATGTGGAAATTGAAAACAAGAATCGTGCCAGTGATAGTAGGTGCACTTGGAATGTTAAAAATGGAACAAAATAACACATTGAAAGAGTCCCTGGAAACCCCAGCTTTAGAGATATACAAAAGATTGTCTTGTTAAGTACAGCCCACACAGTAAGGAGAACTTTGTCTATGTAACGCTAGGAATGATAGGGGAGATAGAAAAAACATGAAATGGAGCCATAACAACACACCACGACCTGCCTGAGGTCTTCCCGCAGACTCGGTAGGTAGTGCAACCATAGCTGAAATAGAAATATGATGAAAAATAACAATAATAAAAAAAAGTATGTCATTGACAAAGAGGTAGTCAAGAGAATGTCATAAGAAATGAGAAAAAATGTTGGGGATGCCATACCAACTTGAGGACAATCAAAAATTGGCTCTTTTGGGCACTGTGCATATCCTGAGGAAAGTGTTATAAAGTTCTTTTTGATTTTGCAGATAACTTAATGTACGCGGTGTATTCAAAAACTTACACTGCGAGAAAAATATAATAATAATAATAATAATAATAATAATAATCATTATTATTATTATTATTATGTCATTTTTCATCATATTTCGATTTCTGCTTTGGTCTCACTACCAACCAAGTCTGCGGGGAGACCTAAGGCAGGTAGTGGCGTGTTGTTATGGCTCCATTTCATGTTTTTCTATCTTCCTTATCATCCCCAGCATTACATAGATAAAGTTTTCCTTAGTGTGTGGGCTGTACTTAATAAGACAATTTTTTGTATATCTCTTAAGCTGGGGTTTTCCAGGGATTCTTTCAATGTGTTGTTTTGTACCATTTTTTATCATTCCAAGTGCACCTACTATCACTGGCACAACTCTTGTTTTCAATTTCCACATTTTTTCTATTTCAATTTCTAGGTCTTTATATTTTGACAGTTTTTCAAATTCCTTGATTGCTATGTTACAATCCGCTGGACAAACCATATCAATTAATAGACAAGTTTTCTCCTTCTGGTTTTTAACAATAATGTCTGGCCTGTTTGCTTCAATTTTTCTGTCTGTGTAGATGGTGTAATCCCATAGAATGGTTACATCTTCTATTTCTGTAACCGGTGCTGGGTGATGTTCATACCAGTGTTTGTTTACAGCTTTTCCATAATGTTTGTACATTGCCCAATGTAAATATTGCCCAACTCTATCGTGGCGATTTCTATATTCATTTGGGGCAAGCACAGAACAGCCTGAGATTAGGTGGTCTATTGTTTCTTGGTGTTTATCACAAAATCTGCATTTTGGATCCATATTATTATGCATAATATTTGCCTGAAAGTTTCTAGTGAAAAGACTTTGGTCTTGTGCTGCAAGAATAAAGCCTTCAGTTTCAGACTTTAATCCAGATGCACGTAACCATCGATGAGTATTAACTTTGTCAACATTGGATTTATTGGCACGTACTGGATATTGGCCATGCTGAGGTTTGTCTTGCCAGCGCTGTTTCATCTGTTCAAGAACTTTATCTTTGGCTTTCATTTTCATATTTTTTGCCGCAATAGTTGGTTCTTGGCTTCCGTTCTGCTTTTCTACAGAATCTACTAACTGTAAATCTTGTTTGTATTTACTGCCTTATTTTATTATTGAATATTTTTTCTTTCTTTCTTCATGTTGCCTTACTAATTGTATCATCCAATCCTTTGTTGTTTCTATGTATGTTAGTAAGCCAATAGTTGTTATCTTGTATGACAATTCCAGCTGAATAAGACCTCTTCCACCTTCTTTATTATTATTATTATTATTATTATTATTATTATTATAAATTACCCGATGGTAAAAAAGCTAATTCTCCTATATAATCTGATGTAAAGGATTGGTTGTCAAATATGTTTCCCCGAAAGGCTGCCGTGTTGTTCATCTTTGTTTATAAGCAGAAGCATTGAGAGAGAAAAAAATGAGCGTTTATCATATGAGTTGGTCATTTTTTAAGTCTGATAAACTGTAACAATGTAAATTATTAGTCGTCTTTATAAAAAAATACACGTTGTGATAAGAGCTCAGTTCGAATTCCAGTCGAATCTTTTTATTCACTTACGCACAAATACTCTTGGGAAAGGTAAGAATTCATATCTCCCACCTATGGGTTAAATTACAGGACAGTTTTGATGTTGTGGCTTTGGTTAACAACCAATCTATTGCAGAAAGAAATGACAACATACTGCGGAAAATATTCAGCCTAGGCAGTAATGAATCGAAAATGTCATGATCAGCCAAGCATTTATCATGTATGGCAACTAACTGATTAACTGAAAGTTAAACCTGTATAGCAAACTGAAATCGAATTTAGAATATGAATATTGATAAATTGCAAGAGACTCGAGTTTCGGACAGAGGCTCTCCAGGACATGCAGGTCAATATCCTTGTTTTCCTGCGGGTATCTCACCCCACACCAACGATTTAAACGGTTCAAATGACTGGTACTGTAAGCGGGGTCCAGAGGAAATCAATGCGGTTGACTTGCAGCGCCTGACCAGTCTGATGTCGAAACTTGAACTGCGTGCGGGGTTTTAATATTCATAGCTTAAATAATTTTTAATTTCCTTTTCTGTCTCGTTAATCTTGAGATTTACTTATGATCTATAAATTATATATATATATATATATATATATATATATATATATATATATATAGTGTATCGAGGTAGCAGATAATTTTCTGAACATGATTATTTACGATAAGAATTTTCGTAATAAAAAAATTATCTTAAATAATCAGGCCGGTAGAAATAATTATATAATACTGTTTCATTATAAACAGAATATTTTTTTTCAATTGGAGTAGATAGACTAAACTATCGCCCGGTTCACACTCCACCCATATCTATTGAACAGGTGAAGAGGCTCATCCCTTGTTTCCTGTTTAGGATGCGGTTTCCGGTTTTCTCTTTTCCAATCTTTTCACTCTTTTCCTTTTTTATTTATTTATTTTTTTTCAATTGGAGTAGATAGACTAAACTATCGCCCGGTTCACACTCCACCCTCATCTATTGAACCGGTGAAGAGGCTCATCCCTTGTTTCCTGTTTAGGATGCGGTTTCCGGTTTTCTCTTTTCCAATCTTTTCACTCTTTTCCTTTTTTATTTATTTATTTTTTTTCAATTGGAGTAGATAGACTAAACTATCGCCCGGTTCACACTCCACCCACATCTATTGAACAGGTGAAGAGGCTCATCCCTTGTTTCCTGTTTAGGATGTGGTTTCCGGCTTTCTCTTTTCCATTCTTTTTACGATTACGTAGCCCCCTGCGCATCAGTGGCGTTACCGCCTTGCTTGGGGTGATATGATTAAAAAAAAAAATCTACTTAAATATGAGTATCGATCAAAAAATAGTGTTCAAACAAATTATATACACATATCTATCTATCTATCTATCTCTCTATATATATATATATAATTTTTTTAACATTTTAAAATCTACCCTTAAAGTTAATAATTCTTTTTTTATTTTTATTTAATTTTATTTTTTTTAAATCTAAAATTTAAGATTTATATTTAATTTAAATTTGTATGTCAAAATGTTTTCGATAAAATTTGTCCCAGTTATCATTTTTAAACTAAAATCGCTTTGGTAAATTTTTCAATGTTTTTCAACACTGATGATAGCGTTTCCTTTGTTTCTATGGGGGAAAAAATTTTTTTTTCTTTTTTTCTTTTCTTAGTTTACTTCCGTGTCAACCGCCCTCCCCCTTTTTTTCCTTTTTCTTTTTTTCCTTTCCTTTCTCTTTTCTTCTTTTCTTTTGCCTTTCGTTCCTCCTACAATTTCTATTCTCCCAGACATGGCTAAATTTCAACTTTTAAACTCTCAACTCAGATAAGGGAGTGGTGTGTCTTCCAGACAGAGGTATTTGTCTGCTTCCCTGTTTACTTCTTTAAATTAAAAAATTATTAATCCCACCCCATTTTATTTTCCTGTAGATGACCATTTTTCGGGACTTCTGTGGGTATAAAATCTTTTGTCATTTGAATTTGTTTAAATAAATATTTCCTTGCTGAAGACGCGAGAATATCCTCGTAGAAATGGCTATTCAACGCATTTGAACATCGAAATTTTGTTTTATCTTATATTTGACTCTGTAATTAGAATATAATAATTGCATTGAGCCCACCAACTTGATCAATTTTAATATTAATGAAATTAATATTAATTAGAATCGGGCTTTTGGGATTTGTCTACCTCATTATCCGTTTTGGATTAAAAATGATTGCCAGGAATAACAGGAGCAAACATACTAAGAGCCACAAGGGATAGGGAGACGTGGAGAACCATGATCGCCTCCTTCCTGAAGGGACAGGGCACACAGAAGAAGAAGAAGAAGAAGAAGAAGAAGAAGAATATAATGTAGTATATATATATATATCTTCGTAGCTTACGTCCAAATCACGTTTGAAACATGGCAATGGTTCTCGAATTTAGGCAACAACGATACTGACTTGAACTTGGATATTCAGTTGTTGTTATGGTGGATAACTGCTTTGAATTATTAATCTGAGAACCAAGTTCAATTCCAGTTTGAATCACTGCTTTTATCATATCACTAAACAATTATTAACTAAAATAAAAATATATTACAATCTACAATATGCCAAAAATATTGATAAGTCGTAAAAAAATAATCAATCATAGATTTTTTTCAGAATGAATTTTTTATTACAATAAATGTTATTTTAACGTGCTCGAGTTCTGTTGTAGGCGCAATATTATTTTAATTGAATGTTTAAACTAGGCCGCCTTTTATTTGTTTTATTATTGATTATTGGAATTTGCATTGTGGTGCAATGGATATAGGATTAGAATGAAAAATTGGAAAGCCGAGTTCGAATTCCAGTTTAATTCTTTGCATACATTTATGCACAAAAATTCATTTATGCACAAAAACTCTTCGGAAAGGTACTAATCTATTTCTTCTCCCTCCAGCTATGAGTTTAATCGCAGGACCGATTTGGTTCTATAGCCTTGGTTGGCAACCAGTCTACCACAGAAAGAGACATGAATGCCTAAGCGTGTATCACGTATTACACTTAACTGATTGATTGAAGAAAAAAAGCAGGGATAACAACCTAATTACATGTAGCCAATAAAGCAAAGTTTATATGAATGAGAAAAAGGCATGTCAATGTGTGTATATTTAAAATTTGTAATAATGAATACTTACTACATACAGCGTTTGTAATTATATCCATTGTGTACATTTAACTTAATAACTTATAAATAAAGATGTTGGAGGTGAAACAGTCGTTAGACCGACTCAGTCACGAAGGATGTCGTCAATCATGAGAAGCCGAATACTTTCTGCTAAGATTTTTTAAAGTACATATTTATTCAGTTGCGTAACTTTTTCTTTAATAAGTTTTCTCAAGTATTCAGGCTGCTAGACAAAAATAATTATATTATTTAATAAATATAGGGAGCGTTCTCAAAAATGAATAACCACTGAAAAAAGCGTTTAAGTTGTTAAAATTTATGGGATTAATAAATAAAAGTTGACGTTACCTGATCGATGTTGGCTTCAACATTCCGATTCCATAGTTTCGTAGACGTATCCTCTAGAAATCGTTCGGTCTACTTGTCACGGAATATCAGCATATATATATATATATATATATATATATATATATATATATATATATCCGCAGACACATATATATATATAGTCATCCACAGACAGATCTGTTTCGCTGTATCACAGCTCATCAATACAGTTAGACATCCGATTGCTTCTAGCCAAAATTGAAACCCGACCGAATTGACATCAGTCGGTGGTTCTACTACTGAGCTATGGGCGCTAGGTATATACAATGTAAACACGTGCCAGTAGCCGAGAATGTTCAGATTCATTTACTTAGTGAATGATGCGTAGATGCTCTTGTTTTTTAAAAGTCTACCATTCTTCTATAGTGATCAATCGAGGTGTGAGAGCGTATATATATATATATATATATATATATATATATATATATATATATATAAGCAATCGGATGTCTAACTGTATTGATGAGCTGTGATACAGCGAAACAGATCTGTCTGCGGATGACTATATATATATATGTGTCTGCGGATATATATATATATATATATTGCTGATATTCCGTGACAAGTCGACCGAACGATTTCTAGAGGATACGTCTACGAAACTCGGGAATCGGAATATTGAAGCCAACATCGATCAGGTAACGTCAACTTTTATTTATTAATCCCATAAATTTTAACAACTTAAACGCTAAAAATATATATATATATATATATATATATATATATATATATATATATATAAGGTCGATACGGAAGATTTTCTTTTCTTATTAATTGGTTTATGCAGCATCCTGGCATTTTACCGTTTTGTATGATTTAATGACTATAAAAAAATTAAAAAAATCAATAGAAAAACAAAAAGAAACAAAGAGAAAAACAAAACACAAAAAATAATTAGAGCCCTGAAGTACCTCGCTTTTAAAGTCGAAGTCACCTCTAATCTTAAAATTGTAAACTATCTAGACATCACCCTTAACTTAAATGATGGATCCTACCAACCATTTCTCAAAGAAAATAGTTCCCCCACTTATATTAATATTTCATCCAACCACTCCAAAAATATAAAACAGGTACCCAATATAGTGAATAATAGAATCAACCAATTATCATCCAACATTAAAACTATCAACACAAGTAAAAATATTTAAAATAAGGCCCTTCAAAAAAGCGGATATAAGAACAAGTTAACATATAATAAACCTACAATAGGCTCCAAATCATCCAAAAATAAAAATAAAAGAAACTGCAGAAAAAGAAAGATAATTTGGTTTAACCCCCCTTATTGTAAACTAACTAACATCAATATTGGTAAATATTTCCTCAAGTTAATAGACAAAAATTTAAATAACAGTAATCCTTTACGGAAGATTTTTAATAGGTACACCCTTAAAATTAGTTATTCTTGCACCCAAATATGGACAGCCTTATTAGTTCCCATAATAGAAGTATTCTGGTGAACTTGCGCAATGCTGAATCTAGGTCCGGAATTCTAAACGAATGCAGCTGTAATTCTGTGGACGCCTGCCCGGTGGAGGGAAAATGCAAATCTACCCAGGTGATTTATGAAGCCCGCATTTCTCCATCTAACAAAAATAACGACTTCCGGACCTATATCGGTATGTTCGCTGGTCCTTTCAGACAAAGACTATAACCACAGGTACTCCTTTTCGAACACCGGTCAGAGGTACCAGACAGCCCTTTCGCGGGCATTCTGGAAAATGAAAGAGGAAGGGCTGGATCCTGAAATTAGCTGGAAACTGATAGGTTCAGCCCGTATTCCGAGGAATTTTCGTGATAGGTGCTGTCTATGTTTACTGTAAAAAAATAATCAATATTAAAATACCCCCACCAACACCAGTTACTGAATCTTATGAATCATCAGTCAGTGCCGCCACAAGGCAATTTTTTCGAATACTTAAATTTAGAATTTAAATCCCCGTTGACTAGATGTTAGAATATAAATTAAGAGGATTCAATTTAAATATTAATCTTAATTTTACCCTAACGTTAACCTTAAAAAGTATTTTAACCCCCCCTACCTTCCTATCCCAAGCTCCTTTAATTGCCTATCTTTAGAAAATATGGATTCTTTTACTAAACCCCTTTTTCCATGGTTAACACATATATGTGTATATATATATATATATTTTTTCTCTAATATTTTTTTCTCTAATATTTTTCTCTAATAATTTTTAAACTGATAACTTTCTGTAATTGGCATTTAGCTCGCTTCTACCTAAAAGGTTTAATCAAATAAACTTAAATAACAATTTTTAAAATCTTATATTGAAACCCATTCCTTCCCGCCTAAATACGCCTCTTCAAACAGCCCAAAATCTTAACCTTAAAAAAGTAATTTAACTCATTTAGTTGTCTATCTTTATACAATATGAACTCTTATTCCTCCCCTTCCTAAATATACCGTTTCAACACCCTGTAACCCCGCGACTACCAGCTCTGTCCTTTTCCACTTTGTGACCGTTGTTAACCAAAAACCCCTCCACACTAACTCAAAGCCTTCGCCATTTGGAAAAACAATGTCGGTGACGTGATGTAGTCTCTATTAGAGATCCTATGTCGAAATGTACATCCGACACCTTTGAATTTTGTAAATTTTCTCTAATTTATATTGGCTCTGTAATTTTAATACACTGAGCTCTCTGCCTGCATCACTTTTCAATGTTAAAATTTTTTTAATATTGATTAGAATTAGGTTCTTGGAATTTACCTTCCTACTCTTCCACTTCGGATTAAAGAAAAAACAATATATATATATATATATATATATATATATATATATATATATATATATGTGTGTGTGTGACAAATATTATGCTCTCATAACGATTGAGCACTCTAGAGAAGAAAATTAAAAAAAAACAGTTACCACTTCGGCGAAAAAGCATAACTCTTCAGCAATGAATTGAGTTCTTTCGGTGATTGGCGTGTGTATACGCCGCTTCTATATAATATGCTAAAATTTCCCTTCTCTGATTGCATGTGCTTAGGGGTTAACGACTCCAATGACACGAAATCGGTCGAGTTTCAATCCCGGTCGGAGGCAAGTGGATGTCTAGCCACACTGATTAGCTGTGATACAGCGAAACAGGCTTGTATTTGAATGACACACACACACACACGCACACACACAAACAAATTTTTTTTTCTCTCTTCTTTATTTACTTTTTCAATATTTTTTTTAATAGGAAATATTTTTCTTTTCTTGTTAATATTTTATTGTATGTCGTGCAGCGTTTGTTAATTTTTTTGTATAATATTTTTGCCTATTTTTTGACTGACACCAAATCGGTCGAGTTTCAATCCCGGCCGGAAGCAAAGGAATGTCAATTAATTTGTAGTTGTTCTTATCCCCTAGTGCTAAACATAATATAGCGTTACCTTTATCTGATTCCTTCATAATGATATCATTTTCTCTAAGGTTAGTTTTTGTTTGTGTGTAAGGTTGTTGAATAGTTTGGATTTTTCTTGTAGATCTCGGTTCCAGAGTTTTTCAAAAAATGTGTTTAGCTCTTTTGTATTATTGTTTTTATTTGGGAGAAATGGACTAATGTTTTACTAATGAATCATTTACAATGTTTCCGTTATTATTAAGTGTTTCTTTTAGTCTGAGTTTGCGTTCAAATTCTCTGAGGTCTTTTTGTTTTAGATCTTTTATATTGCTTTTCGGAACAGGGCAGAACTTTAGGCTTAATTTTAATAGATCAATTTCGTCCTTTGTAAGTTTATATGTGGATAGGTTTATTATTTTTGGTTTTGTGTCATCTAAACTGGTCTTATTGCTCGGACTGGGTTTTCTCAAAAAATAATGATTTTTTTTTAATATACGTTTTGGATTTTTTAGAGATAGTCTCTCGCCATGTGTTTCGGGTTTTCTGGCCAATGAGAGTTTCTCTTTGTAAAATTGGAATTGTTGTTTCTAGATGGCTTTAAATAAGTGTGTTTTTGTTGTAAATAATGTTTCTCATGTTTCTAGATTTGTTTGTTTCTATATGGATTGTATGTAGGTCATGTGTAGAGAATTGTGGGGAATTTTAATTGTATTCCTTGATATGGGGAGTGGTTGTTGCATCTGTTTCGTTGTGTAGAGTCTTATCTGTAATGGTTGGCTTAGTGGATGTGTGTGTATTTAGTCCTATGTCTGGTTGTGTTATACTGTATATATACAATGTTACTAAGACAGACATTTTGTTTGACTAATATGTACACTGTTTAATCCTTCTAGTTTAATAAAAAATAAAAAGTGTCGGCTGAGCTCACACGACTTAGACAAAAAACTTTGAATAGAAACACCGGTTTACTGTGCGGATAGAAACGCAACGCCGTAAAGCCTACTTGCCACAGGGAACATATCAGTACCACCCAGTGATATGTAGGTGCGGATGTCTTCTCTTCAGGCTATATAGATTTTCACGAAGATGTGCTTAAAAATGTGCTTACCGTTTTCTTGGTTGTAATTTAAACGCAAATTCTATGCAAATATAACTGACAAGATCTTGCAGTGATCGAGAATATTATGCGATTCAATTTTTTAAATTTCCAAAAGTGATTCCTCAAATATCTATTGTGAAGTCTTGTTTAAAATCTCATTTGAAATAACGTTATAAATGGATGTCTGACTCAATAAATTTGCCAACATTGTTATGATTATTACGCTATTTAGAAAAGAAGCGAGAACATTTTTGTCATTGTCATTCAAAACGTTTAAATTGAATGAAAAATTATTACCAATGGAGACCGGGTTCTAATTATTAGTGTTGATAATGCCTAAAATTGAATCGTTTCAAATTATATCGAGGATATATTCGATAAAATAATCCATAGTTCATATATACATACATGCATACAGTCAAATACACTAATACTTCCAACACACACACACACACACACACACACACACACACATATATGTATATGTTTGCATTTACTTGTATGTGTGTGTATGTCTTACATATATGTCTGTATGCTTTAGTATGGGCATATGTGTATATATATGTATCTGTATATATATGTATGTATGTATGTGTGTGTATATGTATATACATTCATATTTGTATGTATGTATGTATGTATGTACAGATGTCAATGTATGCATGTCTATATCTATATATATATATGTTTGTGCATGTGTGTGTTTATGTATGTGTATATATATACGTATGCATTTGTATGTATGTGTATATGCGTTTGTGTGTGTATTTATGTATATATGCATATCTGTGAGTATATATGTATGTGTATATGTATATATGTATGTGTTTGTGTAGATAGATAGATAGATAGATAGATAGATAGATAGGTGTAAGTTTGTGGTCCTGCGTTTCACACTTTTTCGATTGTCAGACAAACTGTTTTAATTTTTTATTCAAAATACTGGATATATGCAGAGATGCGTATATTGATGAATTTCTGTGGAAGTGGGATGAAAAGTGGGAGAAATATTTGTCGTCGTGACGCTTTTTATACAAACGCAGACATAGATTAACACATGTACAACCATTTACGTGCGCAGAGACACACGCACACGAGAACTAGACAACTGGGGCTCACACAGGCATAACTTCATGTGAACGATATGAGGCTTAGCATACATATGTATATGTGTGACGTTTTGTACATGCATACGCATTTAATTTGTGTATTGGAGTAGATAGACTAATTGGAGTAGATAGACTAAACTATCGCCCGGTTCACACTCCACCTACGTCTATTGAACAAGTGAAGAGGCTCATCCCTTGTTCCCTGTTTAGGATGTGGTTTCCGGCTTTCTCTTTTCCATTCTTTTTACCCTTATGTAGCCCCCTGCGCATCAGTGGTGTTATCGCCTTGCTTGGGGTGATATGATTAAAAAAAAAGTATAGTGTATCTACCTAGTTTGATACCAGAGGTTTTGTGCATTTCCATCTATGTGGTTATATATTTTTTACGATCTGTGGAGTTTTTAGTCGTGTACATTTTTGTTCTTAGCTTGTGTATTTGCGTAAGTATATATCTAATTCTGTTTATATGTTCATGCATTGAAATATGATTGTGTCTGCCCGACCTCATTCATTCAAGACTGGTAACGTCATGAATTCGCCCTAATATGTGGCAATTCAGTCTGTGTCCAAACAGAGCTTAAAAATTTAGCAGACAAATTAACAAGTCGATAAAAACAAAATTTTGTAATTTGTGCATGTATATATGCGTGGATATATTAATCTGTATATGTGTCTGTTTGCCAGTGTTTGTGAATATACTCGTCTATTTTTCCATGTGTGGATGTTTGTAGGTTTATTTATGTGTGCGTCCTTTCTCTTACTCGTTTAATATATGAATAACTTTCTAAATCTAATAAATTGTAAAACTTAGAAATTTTTTTAAAATTTCGCAACAATAATAAAGTAGATCTAATAATTAATAATGCTGATCTTAATTTAATCAAATATTAATACTAATGCTCCCCAAAATTATTTTAAAATTAGCTCACATATTCTCTAAATTAAAAGTTGCTTTACTCTGATTGGTCCACATTGTACATACAACAATGCTTCCCTGATTAAAGGGGTTTTGCTTGTTTTTAACCTTTTAAAACCCTTTAATTTGAAATAAACCACATCACTAAGCCCTTTAATTTGAAATAAACCACATCACGAAACAAAATAGCTACTTATGTAGTGATATTATAACATATCCATGTTGTAATTTCTGAATATATATATATATATATATATATATATATATATATATATATATATATACTATTCAGCTACACTTCAGTAATGAATTGAGTTCTTCCGGTGACTGGCGTGTGTATACACCGCATATATATAACACTCTAAAATTTTCTTTTCTCATTAGGGAGTAGGAAGTAGGGACTCCGACTGACACTAAATCGGTCGAGTTTCGATCCCGGCTGGAAGCAATGGAGGAATTTATCTTAGTCATCTCTATACAAGCCTGTTTCTTTGTATCACAACTCATCAGTGTGGATAGACATCCGCTTGCTTCCTGTCGATTTGGTGCCAGTTAGATTGCCTACTCCCTAAGCCATCGGCGCATATATATGCATATATATAAGAAAAATTTAGGCACACACGTTATTTTATGGTAAATCGGAAGTATGGGTCTATTTCAGTCGAAACATCATCAGCTTCCTTCTTTATTGTACAGAAGATTTTACACGAATGAAATTCACAAACAAAGAATCCTAAAAATATAGTAATACCAATAAGACAACAGAAGAAAGAAAGCAATTTGGTTCAACCCTTCATTTTGCAAATTATGTAACATTAATATCGGTAAATATTTTCTAAATCTCATAGATAAACATTATATTAATTCTAGTCCTCTTCATAGAATATTTAATAGAAAAACCCTAAAAAATAGCTATTCGTGTACTAAAAATATAGAAAGTATAATCAGTTCCCACAACAGAAGAACTTTGTCGAGATATAAAAACCAAACTGATAACCCGAAACCTACTACCACTGATCAAGCCAACTCCAAAGTAACAACTCCTAGTCGAGCCAGTCTTAGCTATGCAACTCGTAACCAAGGCAACCCTAGAATTGCCCGGAGTTCACAAGACATAAGGGATGCAGCTGGGCATGACAGTCATACACCTAAATGCAATTGTAGAATGAAAAATGAGTGTCCTATGGGTGGAGAGTGTATGACAGAAGGGGTGGTAAGCTAAGAACTTGAAGAAATACTACATTGGTATTTCAGCAGGTGCTTGGAAGCAAGGTTTATAGTCTTTGTTTGTGAATTTCATTCGTGCAAAATCTTCTGTAGAATAAAGACGGAAGCTGATGATGGTTCACCTGAAATAGCCCTAACTTCCGATTTAGCATAAAATAACGTGTCTGCCTAAATTTTATCTTATATTTGCTCTATTTGTATCTATATACATATATATTTAGAGCTTTCTTAGAGAGTTATCGTACCACTGTATGCACAGGATACTCCTTTGGATTCTTCTATATTTATACCACGCTTATATATATATATATATATATATATATATATATATAACCCGCATGCAAGCCAATCACAGCTCATCAGTGAGGCGAGATTAACAGTTCGCTTCAAGCCGGGATTAAGGAGCCTGATGAAACCCATATGGTTAAAACCTGGGTAGCAAGTAAGTGCTGAACATTTCGTTTTTAATGTATATGTATATAAATAGACATGAATAGTCTTTGATATGAATATACTGAGATACATAAATAGATCAATAAATATCTTTAATTATGAGTAAAATGAGAAATGTATAGATAGAAAAGGATCACACTGAATATATATGAATATCAGTGTATATAGATTTAGGTGAACATTTATACATAGAGTGATAAATACATACAAACATGCGAACTCAACAGCACACACACATACACACGCACAACACACACAAAACACACACACAAACATATATAAGTAGGTATATTGAGAGATATTAATCAATATCTTTAAACGCGTCCCTGGCTATATTCATAAATATGCTGAATTAATGTTCTTCCTTTTTCCACTCGTCCCTGGACATTTTGAACGATAGGAAAAAATAATATAGAGTTTTTCTTTGTGGCAGACTATTTATTGCTTTCAAATTTGAATACACTCAAACGCATGTGTACATATATCAGTTCTTTGGTGTTGATTTTCCAGTGAATGTCTTGCAAACATATATATATATATATATATATATATATATATAGATAGATAGATATATATATATATATATTCTAAGCATATATTGTTAAATATAAGGGACAATGAATGTCTATTATGCTTAATCATGAGCCGTTCTAAACATCGTATTTTTGCTTTAAATTCAGGTGAAACTAAAGATAAAAATTCTACAACATTTAGACAATTTTCCATTAAGTTGGCTCCAAGCTGTCGGCCCACACGAGCCATATACAAAGAGGTTACAAGGACGGTAACCTAAAAATATCCACCATCAGCGAAGATCCAAACCTGTGTTAACATAAAACTCCGCTAAGCAACGGCAACAGTCACCAAAAATACCAAACGCATTTCGCAAATTTGCAACACGATTCCACGACGTCACATCACACATGTGATATATATATATATATATATATATATATATATATATATATATATTATAAAATATTATGTTAGCTTGGAATGAAAAATCGGAGAAATCGTTGCATTCACATTCGCACAAATACCATTGGAAAATTCATGAATCCATTTCTTCTCCCTCCAGTTATGGGTTAAATAGCAGGAAAATTGGCTTCTAAAACTTTGGATGTTACTTAATCTACAGCATAAAGTAATGACAAGCAACCGCGGGAAAATTTTCTGCCCTGTCACTCATATCTCGAACGCGTGTATCTCGTATGGCAATTAACTGGCTGATTAATCTCAGTCTAACATGTTTCACTTTTATTAAGTCATCTTCAGATTTCGAGGTAAAGAAAAATTCTTTTACAAACAGACAGTGTGCTGGGCTGTTTTGATTTTGGCTTGATTCATATAAGTCATATATGTGTCACGTGTATTAACGTATCAGATAATTATTTTTAAATGTATGCCCGTGGAATATTTTGTAAGTGCATGTATGGAAACGCTAGTCTGTTTATATAAGTGCGTGTTAATACCCATATCAAGTGTATTAATACTTTGGACAATTTTTAAATATATCATTGTGAGAAATCTTTTGAATGGTAAGCAGTATGAATGCGTAAGTTTGTTTTGGCCGGTAACGTGAGTTAATATTAGTGTATATGTGTGTGAAGGAGCTGTCTGTAGACATTTCCAATTAAATTGTTGAATATGTTGTGAAGATCGAAACATTCTATTGTCACGTTTTTCTTGTAGGTTGACGAAACATAGCTTGAGTGTAATAAATTCTGCGATTGGAACTTTTCAATGAAGTTAGAAGTTGGTATTATTTCTTTTATTTGTATGTTTTATATTGGTAATTTTTATGCATTATTTAGAACACTATTTTTATTAGAAAATTATTTAATATTATGTAATATTTAGAATATTAAGTATAGTATTATGTCTTATTTAGACTTATTTTGAAGTTGTATTATTTAATATATATATATATATATATATATATATATATATATATATAGTTTTTGGTCATAATGAAATTAGTTGTATTAAGAAGTGCTCAATATATTTATATTGTAGAGATTTTTAATATTTTTCATTTAGAAATAAGTTTCACGACCTAGGTTTCAACCTTTTGGTATCTTTATGTGATTTATGATAACTGATTTTTCAAACGTTTTTCAAACGTGCAACAGGGAATTTTATGAACGCAAGGCTGGAACTTTAAACAACCAAAAATTTTCAAAATTAGGGAGGAGTTACTTAGGGATATTAAAAGACTTTCATCCCTGTATTTGGGATCCTAAGATGTATTTATGGGTGTGATTATATCTCGAAATTACTTTTGAACGTTCATTTACTTTTTTTTATTACAACATAATAGCTAACTTTTTTTCTTGGCACAATCTGCAGACATCACCTCCGTTGTAAGGCTTAACTTTTTTTTGACCATACGAAACATGTTATATCAATTTTTTTCCATTTACCTGTTTTAATTTCCACACGTGGCATACCAATTTGGTACAATTTTGAAGGTTTTCCAGCTTTAATATATATATATATATATATATATATATATATATATATATATATATATATATATTAGTCATATCACAATCCAAGCCCGTTTCGCTGTATCACAGCTCATCTGTGTGGCTAGACATATCCACTTGCTTCTGGCCGGGATTGAAACCGATTTGGTGTCAGTTGGAGTCTCTACTCCCTCGCATGCATCAGAGAAGGGAAATTTTAACGTCTTGTATATAAGCAGTGTATACAGACGCCAGTCACCGAGAGAACTCAATTCATTTCTGAAGAGTCACGCATTATAGCCGAAGTGGAAACTGTTTTTAAAATTTTCTTCTCCAGAGAGCTCAATCGTCATGAGAGCATATATATATATATATATATATATATATATATATATATATAACACTTTGATACGTATTTTAGTTGATACATATTTGGAAATTTCTTCCCAATTGTAATACGTCTATCGGCTTTGGCACCCGAAATAATGAGCTCTTCAGGAGGACTGAACTACTGTTTAATCCTATTCTTTTCTCTTTAATGAGACCTGTCCATTCCCGACGTCGGCGATCATGGTCCTCCACATCTTCTATTGTTTTGTAGCCATTTATACCTTTTGTTTTAGTATTTTCTGCTCTGCCATCCATTTTTTTTAAAAACAAATCAAGTAATGTCATGAGCCGTTTTCCTCCGTCTCTTTTTACCTCCGTTCACCATGCCCTTTTTACCACTGTATTCAAGGTTTCTTCTTTATTACAAGTCCCGGAAATGTAAACTGTCACTTTCTGATGTTAAGTATAAATTTCTTTTTCGTTTCCATTCTCTCCAAAACCTCGTCGTTGCTCAAATGTTCAGTCCATGGTATCATCATCATCATCCCTCTGTAGAACCACATTTCTGTTGCTTCGAGTCTTTCCTTCGTCTTTGACGAGATTGTCCAATATTCGTTGCAAAACATCACTTAAGAGTCAAGTACAGTTTTCTGTGTTTCTTACGAAAGTTTTCAGTCTTTCTATAGTCTTCTTAGCTTTTGGAATGCGTCCTTGGTCATGCCAATTCGCCTTCTGATTTCAGAGTCGCACTTACCGTCCGCTGTTAGAACACTTCCAACGTATTTCAATTTCCGCACCTAGTCAGTTTTTTATTCTTGTAAAAATATTTCTGATAAGCTGAATATTTATAATATTCACAAAATAAATTATCTTCGATGGATTCATAAGTTTGTTCAATTTATTTTCATTATTTTCATATATATATATATATATATATCTCCTTCTCTCTTGGACATATGCTCTGGTCACTTGTCAGTCACTTACTTTCTTTGTAACAGAAAAATGTAGAAATATATCGCCATGATGAGTTTTGAAATTTCACTCATTCTTGGTTTTGGTGGCTGGTAAGCTTGCTCGATAATTCTTGTTTTTTCTTATTGTTACTAATTTAATTTTGGAAATGTATTTATCTGTTTATTTTTAATGCACATTTGTCTTCCTGCATATAGCGGCGGTAAAATTTTAAAGATAAAATAATGTTTTTGATTTCTTCCAGTTAAAAATGAGTGAGCACTTTTTGTGCTGTTAAAGGCTTGTTTATTTTGTCTTTTGTTTAGTCTTTTCTTTAAACTTGTAAGGGAAGGTACTGTAAAAACTTATTTTGGCTTTGAAGGCTCCTCTCGACGTATTCTAATTTAAAACTTAGTATTTTTTTTACTTAGAGTAGATAGATCATTCTATTGCCTGGTTTGAACACCCCTCTTCTTTTGAACAGCAGTAGAGGTGCATGTCTTGTTTCTTGTTTAGGAGTTTCTTTCCTCTTCTCCGGTCTTTCTCCTCTTCTCCGAGCTTCTTGCAATATTTGTAGATATTGGCAACGACTCTTCATTCTGATGGTGGCGGGTGGCAATTTACTGTTTGCTTCTTCCGACTGGTAGTTTAGGAGCCCGAACTTTTGCGTAGCGTCTTCAGAGTGCTGTGATCAACAGGTGAATAATATCGGGGTTTCTTGTAGTGCCATGTCGCGCATGGACGACACTTGTCCCTGCATGAACCTCCGGTGGGCAACCCTGAGGCCACATTATGCTGCAGTCTGCACCAGTCTTCATCCTACACATGCTGTATACAGCGACCGGCTGATTCTAATCTATAATTCTCTCTTAATAAACACACTATGAATACATACAATCAAAATAGCAAAACTAAACCAGCTTATAAAAAAAAAACCCAAACCTGTCAACATCTTCGCAAACATACGTGGTATATGTACTAACTTTTACAAAGTAGGATCATTCCTCCAAATAAACTCACTTGATCTCTTAGCCATCTGTAAAACTAACCTTGACCCTTATATACCCTCTTCTGAGTTTTACGTTCCTGGTAACCTTCCTCTCTTCAGGAAGGACTCCCATGTTGGATCATAGCAAGCGCTTTTTTGCCTCTGCTCGTAATGAGTGCAAAAAGATACTTAATGAAGCTAAGCCGAGTATATATAACAGGCTCTCGACAAGAACGGCGAAACTCGAAATGTTGCCCCGGATATTTTCAAAGTCTGGCATGCTGGCCTTCTACGTAAACTGCGGGGCTATTGTATAACTGGACAACTGTTTGACCTAACCAATCATTCCTTTCAAACCGCACAATAAAGTTAGTATTGAACGGACACACCTCCCGATACTATCATACGAACGTGGCTGTCACTTAAGGCTCTATTCTAGGTCCTACGCCTTTCCTGATCTTCATTAACAATCTCCCCGTTGTAGGCATCTATGCTGACGACACAACCATTTACTCCCGCCTTGATCCAAAATCTGCCGAGGCTGACAAAACAAACCTCGCTGCCGAGCTTGAAAAGGAACTCTAATCTGTGGTGGACTGGGGTAAGAAATGGCTAGTAAATTTTAATGCTTCCAAAACGAACCTGCTATCTATTAACAATCATAGACAATCGCTCCTACCCTCTCCATTATCATGGATCAGGCTAGCATCCCCGAGAGCAAAACACTCTGCATCCTTGGCCTAACTCTCTCAGCAGACCTCAAGTGGAATTACTATATCGAATCCAAAGCTAAATCCACTGCTAAGAAAGTCGGTTCACTGTGCAGGGCCTGTAAGTTTATCCCGTCTGAATCCATCTTGCACATATATAAATCTACCATCCACTCGTATATTGATAACTGCTGCCACATCTGGTTGGGTGCCCCTGCTATTCACCTCGGGGTTCTTGACTAAATCCAACGGAGAATCTTAATGTGATCGATCCCGACTTGGCAGCTCGGCTGCAATAGCTCTCTCAATGGCCTGATGTGGCTTCCTTTTGTCTCTTCTACACATACTTTCACGGTTTTTTGCTCATTGGTGCTCCTATGTATGAATTTATTCAAACTACTAGCTAGCAACTAGGCCTCACCCTTTTACAGTGAAACCGATAAAATGTAACCGCAATTTCTACTCTATCAGCTTCTTTTCTTGCACTTCCCGCCTGTGGAATTTATTTCCGTATACTTGCTTCCCCGACAGTTACAATCTCCAAGAATTTAAATGTAAGGTCAATAGTCATCTTCTATCTCATGGACTCCTATCCTTTCACTCAAGCTCTTTTCTCCATTACACGAGTATTCTCATCCTTCTTTTACCCTCTTCCTAACACCCGCTATAAACTACCTCTCTTTTTTATCACTTAAGACCCCGCGCAACAGTGGCAGTAAAACTGCCATGCTTGGGGTGAAATGTTATATATATATATATATATATATATATATATATATATATATATGGCATCGTATTTTTTATTTTCATTTTGTAATGAAAATAACTTGGACAAATTTATAAATCCATAGGGGGTAATATATATATATATATATATATATATATATATATATACCCCCTATGGATTTATAAATTTGTCCAAGTTATTTTCATTTTGGAATAATATATATATATATATATATATATATATATTACCCCCTATGGATTTATAAATTTGTCCAAGTTATTTTCATTACAAAACTTTGATAATTTCTAATATAGTTCTCACTGGATTAAGATCCCACGTGTAATTAACCTTACCACTTACCAAGGTTTCTGCTTATATATATATATATATATATATATATATATGTGTGTGTGTGTGTGTGTATGTGTGTGTGTGTGTGTTTGTTTGTGTGTGTTTGTATGTGTGTGTGTGTGTGTGTGTCTGTGTTTGTGTGTGTGTGTGTGTGTAGCAAAGAGTGATTTGTTAATTTTAACGCCGCAAACCCAACCTGCTCATTATTATTTTTAATTTCTATCAACATGGCAGATGCTAACTCCAGAGTGTCTGCTCGGAGTTTTTCGCCGACATGAAATGGAAAGATTATATTAAAATAATTGTGATGTCTGTTGTTGGAAATATGACTCGTTGCGCCTTTTCAGCTGGCATGAAATGGAAGGACAATATTGAATCAATTGCTGCTAAAAAATCGCTTCACTTGGTTTTGCTAGATAATTTTTATAGCCAGAGATTATCTTTCATATTTATAAGTTTACCATTCATCCATGCATTTTATTTAGCTGTGGCATCTGGTGTAGTGCTTCTTCTGTATAATTAATAATTGTTAACAGTTTTTTCTTTCACTTGTAGGACTCTTTTCTAGCTGCTTTCCAGTCAACTTTGATCTTCAAAGATTTAAATACAATGTCAATCGTTATCTTTTGTCTTTTTAATTCTTGTTCTTTAATTGTTCAATCTCCTTAATTATGTTTTCTTCTTCTCATAATATTATAAGTCCTATGTTAACAGTTTCTTCTCTCGCTTGTTAAACTCTCTTCCGGTTTCTTGCTTTCCAGTCAACGTTGATCTTCAAAAATTGCAATGCAATGTCAATCTTTATCTTCTGTCTTTTAATTCTTGTTATTTTATTGTTTTCTCTCCTTAATAGAATAATTTTCTCATATTTTAACACGCAGTATCAACTTGCGTCTCCATGGCTATATTGCCCTTTTTCGAGTAAAATGATTTAAAAAAAAGATCTAATCATTTTATCTTTGAAATGGCAAAATACAACCGTAAGTTCTATGCTAACAATTTCTTTTATCGCACTTCTCGTTGTGGATATCTCTTTCGGCTTCTTGCTTCCCACAGAACTTTGATCTTCAAAAATTGAAAAACAATGTGAAACGTTATCTTCTTAATACTTATTTTTTATTTATCTATCTTCTTAATAATATTTTTCTTTTTTTTCACATACTTGCGTCTTAGCGGCTTTATTACCTTGTTTCCAAAGAAAGATTGCACAAAGCAAACAGAAAGAAAAAAATAAGAATTCATCTTGGCTTCAGTCCTTTCTAACCGGTGAGAATTTTTCTGTAAGTACTTTCACAGTAATGGTTCTGTTGAACTTTCCTCTTTGACACCTGCATGTTATGAAATTAACCGCAGAACTTGACTGGCGCGAAGGTCTCATCATTTTACAGTTGAGTTTTCTGGATGTAACCGTGGATTCTCTGCTAACAGCTTATTTCCTTCTACTTGTTGCTTGTAGAAATCTCCTCCGCTTTCCTATCGATTTTGAATTTCAAAAATTTAAATGCAGTGACTATTATTATCGTCTGTCTTTTTAATTCTTGATCATTTATTGTCTTCTTTCTTTAATAATGATTTTTATTTCTCATATTCTCTCATTTCCCTGTCTTTTTTTCCATAAATATTTTCAAAGTAATTTTTCTAATGAGTTTTGCTTTTTGATATCGTGTCTTTTCGAATTATACCCGATTATTAGTAAGTCTAATCTTTTCACATTTGAAATTGCTAGATGTAACCGTAAGTTCTATGTTGAATGTTTCTTCTCTCACACATCTCACTTATGAAGGTCTCTTTCAGCTTTGGTTCTCGACTTAATCACTATCTTTTATCTTCATAATTCTTGTTCTGTCATAAGAAACCGCAGGTACAACAGTTATTTTTCAGATGCTTTTGCATAATCTATAAAACTTAGGTTTATATATTTCGTAGAATTTCTTGGCAAAAATACCTCTGGGCTACTTTGAAATATTTTGGGTATTTTTTTAAAGGAATGAGATGAATTTAATGGGAAGAGACATAAACCTGACAGTGTATGTACCAGTTTATCGTTAATTTTTTTTCAACTTTAGGCAAATATACAAATGTAAAATGATCTGTTTTGATTTTTTTCTTTTGTGAGAATATTGCTTTGTATAGATGTTTGCCACATATTGCGTATAACATATAGGCATTTCCCAAGCGACGTAATAAATTACTTTGTCAATATTTCAACAACAATATTGATATTTGTGTGTCGGCAAGTGTATGCAAATGCGAATATATGATTTTGTGATTATGTGTGTGTGTACGTGCATGCGAGAGAAAGAGAGAGAGAGAGAGAGAGAGAGAGAGAGATTAAACTTGATGAAAGTCGATACGCACGACCCCAGGATGGAAAATAAAATGGCATATTCGTCTTTTACAATGTGTTGTGTAAAATGTTTGACGGCGAAAAACTTTTAGCGAATTTAGTTCCTGAATTGTTTGTCTACTGTTTTCTTCTGTTGCCAAAACATGATTTGTAAAGTAAAGAAAGAAAATAAGAAAGATAGACAGAAAGAGTAAAGAAAATAGGAGTAGTGAGATAGCAAGAAAGGAAAAGAAAGAAAGAAAAAAGAAAGAAAAATGAAAGAAAGAATCGGCAAATAGAGAAAAAAACAAAAAGCGAGACAAAATAAAAGAGAAAGGAGAGGAAATAAAAAAAGAAAGAGAATGAAAAGCAAAGACAGAAAGAGAAAAATATCCATGTAAATAAAGCAAAAGAAAAGAAAAGAAAAATATTGCGAGAGAAAATAGTAAAAAGAATGATAGGGAGAGAGAAATAATTAAAAACAGCGAGGTAAAAAAACAAAAACAGTAGAGAGAGAAACAGACAGAGAGAGAGACAGAGAGAAAACAAAATACAAAAGAGACAGAAAGGCAGCAAATAAAGAACAAGAAACTGAAATAAAAAAAAAAACAATCAAACAAATAATGAGAGAAAACAGTGGTTACTAAGACATTAGATTTAAAAGTCACGAAAATTAATTCCCTGATGTCCTCAAGTACACATCGCCCAGTGAATAAATGCATTGCATATCAGGTAAGTGCCCTTTGTCATACATACTTTGGGCGATCGTATCTCGAAAGAGACATGACTGACTGGACTGTAGGTTATCATTGCTTTCTGCGGTAGACTGGTTGCCAGCCAAGGCTATAGAACCCGATCTGTCCTATTATTTAACCCATAACTGGAGGGAAGAGACGGATTAATACCTTTACCAAGTGTATTTGTGCGTAAGTGAATACAAGGAATTCAACTGGAATTCAAACTCTGCGTTGCATATACGTAACCCAAACAGTTGTGAGTTCAAAACGTGGCTACTGTAGTGGTGAACAACTAACTTGGAGAGTTAAAGGGAGATAACTACTTGATAACTGAAAATGGCATAACACATGGAACAAGAATGATGCACTTCATTGATCGAAATAAAGGGGTCAGTTTGAAATTCCAAACAGTTGAAGAAGGCCGGACCGTCCAACGGCCGAAACGTCGTGAATATGGCAATAAAAATGAGGCACCAGTCCAAACAATCTAAATAATGTAAATACTACCTCATCTATTTTTTTGGGGAAAGACTATTGTTAAAAGAGATAGAAATCTCTTGATGGTAAAGAGCTGAAAAATAAATCAAAGAGGTCATGTCGGCTCAAATCCAGCGCATGCTGTCCCATAAAGGCGAAGATTCATAAGTACAGAATGACACAAACTAATATCTTTTAATGGCTATGATTTTTTGTTTTTGTAGAAAGTTTTCTCAAATGGACAAATTCATGAGATTGAGAGAGATTATCATAGTCTCCAAAATTTTATTTCTTTGTTTTACCATTCCTCTCACTCTGGGTTCTTAGATTTCCATTAATTTCAACTTTTTTCAATTTTTTTAAAAATTTCTTTTTCCAATACCCCGTTTATTCTTTCTTTCTTTCTTTCTTTCTTTCTTTCTTTCTTTTAGTCTATCCTTCTTTCTTCGATAAATTTTCTATACTTTCTTTATTTTTATCATGTTCCTTATTCTTTCTTTCTTTCTTTCCTTCTTTCTTTTTTCTTTTTTCTTTCTTCTTTCTTTCTTTTATTCCTTATGCTTTCCTTATATTTTCAATATCCGATGTGATTTCTTTCTTTCTTTCTTTCTTTCTTTCTTTCTTTCTTTCTTTCTTTCTGATATTCTTTATTTTTTTTTAAGCATTATATTTTTCCTTCTTTACTTCGCCCTTTCTTACTTATCTTCTTTCTTTCCATTTCTCTTTCTTTCTTATATTGTTATTGTTGTTTTTTAATGTTTTTACTATTTCTCTCTCTTTCTTTCTTTCTTTCTTTCATTCATTTTTCTTGTATCTTTTTTAATTTTTCTTTCTTTTTTCTGTCTTATATTCTATTTGCTTCTTTCTTTCTTATCTTCCTTTTAATTGTTTCTTTCTTCCTTTCATTATTTCTTTCTTTCTTTATTATAATACAGTTCTTTCTTCCTTTCTTTTTTCTTTCTTATATAACTTTTACTTCTTTCTTTCTTTTTCCTTTCTTCATATTTATTCATTGCTTTTGTTCAAGTTGTAACTATTTTCGTCTCGTGGCATTTCTTGTCGGTTTTCTTTCTTTCTTTCTTTCTTTCTTATATTCTATTTGATTCTTTCTTTCTTATCTTCTTTTTGCTTCTTTCTTTTTTTCTTTATAATACAATTTTTTCTTTCTTTTTTTCTTTCTAATATAACGTTTACTTCTTTCTTTCTTTCTTTCTTTTTTTCTTTCTTTCTATTTATTCATTACTTTCTTCAGGTTTTAATCATTTTCGTCTCATTGCTTTTCTTCTCTGTTTTCTTTCTTACTTTCTTTCTTTTTCTTTCTTTTATTCACTGGCTGTTACGTTCATTCATTAATTCCTCTTTTCCGACCACTCATGTGTTTTTATTTTCTATCATTTCTTCTTTTTAGTCTTTTTCTTATTTCACCCCTTCCCTTATTTACACCCTTTCTTTCTTCTCTTCCGTGTCTGTGCCTAAAGAAATCTAATCATTATTTTGGTAACTTATCTTCTTTTAAATCCCAACGCGTGATCACTATCAATATTGGCTGAACACATTAATACATTTTACTTGCAGAAAGTTGCAATATAATAAAGAGCACCTAAAACAGACAACTTTTCCCAATCTCGCTAGACATGTTTTAACCCCCTACCCTAATTTCGATTTTTAATTCTAACCATCTCCCTGATGAATACAGACCTTTTATATTGATCGTCCAAACGCTTTCTAGCTATTTTTGTTTTGTAGAACTATCTCTTCTCTTCACATTTGATCGTTATGAATTTAATACAAAAAATCGAGTCGGGATGTACGACCTTCAGAGTATGAACGAATTAAACTTCTAAACATTTATGATTTGAATTAATAAGATACACGAACATCGCAATGAAGGCCGAATTGAGAACAAAGTCGGAATTATTAAAGTGAACTGTGCTCGATCCTAGAATCAGATCTTTACACGAATTACAGTGTCAAGAATTGTACCTTGACTTCCGGTTTGCAAAAGCATCCATCTTAACTGGATAATGGAAACCTATATAAATACTTGGTATTCTAGAGAATTAAATATTCTTAACAAACACTAAATCTCTTGATCAACTCTCTGCCTTCTGGCGGAGAGGAACTTAGACGAGTCTCAGCCGAAAGGAAGAATTCTGAGGTAAACAGATGAGCCCGACCCTACCTTAAGTAAAGTCTAAGGGATATGTTTGGCAGAGCTTAAGAGCCTGGAATTCCTACTTTAATTGGCCTTGTGCTACACCCGCCTCGGGCATTCGCCTTAGTGGAGATATAGTAAATATCAGTGTGCCAAATCTCACTCTTGATCTTCTCTCTACCTCCGGGCGACAAGAGTCCAACTCTGCGTTAAATATTTTTGACCGAGCTTAAGGGTTCAGATACTCAGTTTAATTGGCCTTGTACCGCATCCGCCTCAGGCATCCACCATAATGGATAATGGATAACTTTTTTTTGTCAACTCTCGGAAAAGAACCAAGACAAGTTTCCGGCGGAAGGACAGTGTCTCATCTGGGAAAAATAAAAAAGAGCCCGACTTTGCTTTAAACAGGGTCTACGGGAAATTTTTGTTCGAGCCTAAGAATTACAACCCCCCACCGTAAAAAGTATACTTGAGCAGCATCAGACCTCATTGGGGAGGCAGGTAAATATCCGTTTGTGAAAACGCTCTTTTGATCGGACTCTACTTCTGAGCGGAGAGAAACACAGACGACGTTCTATCGAAGATCAGAGCCTCGTCTGGGGTGAACAGACAAGAGCACAACCCTGCCTTATGCAGTTTCTACGGAAAAATTTTGCCCGAGCTTAAAGGGCTCTGGCCTTCCTCTTAAAATTAGGCTTTGTGTCACATCAACCTCGGTAGAGAGGCAGGTGAACATCTAAAGTCTATCCGAGGCAGAGCGCCGACTATTTCGAAGCGCATAGCTCGAAGTGCCTCACGATGAAAATCAGGCTAGAGTCACATCTCGCCTTTGTGAGGAGACTTGCGTCAATACTGGGTTCATCAAAACTCTATTCTTGTCGGACCATCTGTTTTCGGGTAAAGACTCTGTTCTTCAGTATAGGTTCGTCTGGGGAAATTAGACAAGCGTCCCATTATTCATATGCTTGATCTATGGGGAATTTTTGCCCGAATGTACACACCCGGAAGGTCTCAGGCAACAAATCGGCCTTATACCACATCCTGCCTTTGTTGAGTAAATACTGAGTTCATTAAAGCTTTGTCATTGTCAGACTCTGCGTTCTGGCGAAGAGGTACCAAAATGAGTCTATGCCGATTGTCAGAGTTTTTTAGGCAAAGGTAGACAAGATCCTGACTCCGCGTATGCAGGGTCTACGGGTAGTTTTGTGCGAGATTGGAATCCCCCACTTTAAAATCGGCTTTGTGCATTGGGTAAATACTTAATATTGTGTCCTAAAGGACCAAGAAGAAAGACAAGGAAAACAAAAAGGTAGGTTGAGCCAGTGTATTATAATAACAGAACATATATACAAATACGACTTTTAGTAGTCAACAGTTAGAAGTGTAGGTCCAAACGGTATGGTTACGCTGCGTCTCGACTACCTCTAGACTGCCACTACACTGCTTCACAGCTGCCTCTCCGGAAGTCAAGCATGTTATTTTCTACCGACGGTGGAAGAGTTTATTCCTATAGATAAGGCACCATAATACTTAGTTCATTAAAGCTTTCATTTAAGCCATTACGAATTGTTTCTAATAATTCTGCTACAAGCATTTCGTTTTTCTATTTCATAAATAAGTTGAAGAGAAATAAAATGAAATATTCGTTAGTTTATTATACAAACTTTAGGATGTGTCTGTGGCGTAACGGATATCGGCTGAAGAAAATGCAATTGATAGCATGAGTTACATCCAGGTGAGTTTGTTACAATAATTTATCAGTAATGCCCTTGGGAAATACGTCAATTAATCTCTTCCCATCCGATATATATTTGACGCAATTCTGACGCAATTCTGATTATATTTCTAAAAGAACTGGTTTTACTTTTTTATCTATCATATGATGGCTATTTTAAGAAGTACCAACTTCATCTATGGTTGCAAAAATCGTTTGTTATTCTATGAATTTATATCTCACCCATTTCAATTTGAATTTGAGGTTTGATTAAATACAGACAATTACAAAGAAACGAGATACCTAAAATTTAAAAGGAATTAAAAAAAAAATGAAAAAATAATTCTTGACGTTTTTATTTTAGTTTTAATTCCAAGTTAATAGTTTCAAATTAATATTTCCAATAAGCAACATATTTTTCTGTAATTCAAAACTAATTTAAATTTCCTGGAAGGAGTTCTTTTTAAATCGCTAAAAATGTCTGAGCTAAGCTTTTACATTTATGATTAGTAAATATTGTTTTTATTTAATAATTTAATGCAATTGGTAAATATTAATACAGAATTTTAAAGCATAAAAAACTTTAAATTGTTCCACTTAAAATTAAAAAGTGAAAATAATTATTAAAAAAATTCATTATCAATGAAAACTTTCTTCCTTAAGATCACAGTATCTTTAATATATATTCTTCATAAAAGTAATTAATAGCATTTCTATTAAAATATTGCCTAAGTGTGTTTATTGTTTTACGATTCAAATTCAAAGGAAGATTTCGTTGGAAACAAAGAAGAGTGCAGACTGTTATGTGATATATGTCCCCATTTGGCAACAAATAGTGGACGATCTCCTCAAGGATGAAGAAGAGACTCTAAGCATCAAAAATGTGTTTCTGCAGAAGGATACTGGGGATACTATATACCGAGCATGTGAGCAACAATAAGGTTTTGGAGAAGATGCAAACGAAAAAGGAACTTACGTTAAGCATCAGTAAGAGACAGCAGAGAACATTTAACGAGAAAGGAAAGCTTGGAGAATCTAATACAATCAGAACGGACAGAGAGAAAGAGATACAGCGGAAAGCAGCATGAGACACACTTGATGAACTTGATCAAATGGATGGTGGGGCGGGGTTCGGGATAGATACTAAGTGGAAAAATGTTACGAGCGACAATGGACAGGGGCAATTGGAAGTCCATGATCGCCTAAGTCCTGAAGGGACACGGCACATAAAAAAGTTCTGTCCCACAAAAAACTTATGTTTGAAAGCTATCTGAGTATAATTAAAATAAAGATTAAATTGTACAAAAAATGAATTTCTTAAGATTTCATAAAATTATATAGGTCTCGAATAACAGAAGTAAAAAAAAATAATCAACATCAGATACATTTTTAAAATAATTCCTTTAATTTTTGAAAGTTACATTAAAATTTGCTAATTATTTGATTTTTGCAAAATTTTCAATAATCAATATTTTTCACTGCAAAAAATATTTAATAATTTATAGCCCACCCCCGCGCTGACCCACGAAAAACAAAAATCAAGAAAAACAGGATATTTTACCAAAATTTCGAACGTTCTAGAAAGGATCAAAAAATATAATTTAGTAATCAAAGAACATTTCTTCTTAATAAAGATTTTGACGATAAAACTTTCTTTTTATTTGACTGGCATCAAGGTCCCACCCTTTTACTATCAAAATAGTTAAATGTAACCACTTGTTCTCCTTTAATTTCTTTTCTCACACTTCCCTTTTGAAGAACTCCACTTCCTTTTGAAGAACTCCCTTCCGTTTGCTTGCTTCACTGATAGGAAAAAATCTATAAAAGTCTAAATGCAATTGCTATCTTCACTCTCCTTTATTTCATCCATTCTCTTATCCTTTTTTTTCGACATCCCCTGTTCCTTGCATTTTTCTCTCACTTTAACGTCCTGCGCACCAACAGAGGCCCTGCTTTGGTTGGGGTGAAATGATTATATATAGTCATCTGCAGATAGATCTGTTTCGCTGTATCACAGCTCATCAGTATGATTAGACATCCGATTGCTTTTTACCCAGGATTGAATCCCTACCGACTTGGCATCAGTCGGTGATTCTACCTCTGAGCTATGGGCGCTCGGAAGAAAGAGGCAGACTCTTTTGAGTGTATATTATCATTATACACGCCCAATAGCTGAGAGTGTTCTAATTCATTGCTGAATGAACGATGCGTATATGCTGGAGTAGCTACTGTTTATCAAAGTCTATATATATATATATATATATATATATATATATATATAAAGACTTAGGGAATTTTTTTATGCAAGACATTTGTTAGCAAATCTTAATAAAATAAAATAGAATAATGAGTGTCAGACAAAAAAAAAACACAAAAGCAAAAACAAAACAAAAACCTTGAAATTACACTATTTTCCGCTTACAAAACGCACCTTTTTCTTAAAAATACCCTGAAAAATACGCGTGCACCTTTTAAAAGGAAAGTCCTGTAATGTCTTGCGCACCAGTGGCAGTCCTTCCTTGCTTGGGGCGAAATGAATATATATATATATATATATAACATTTATGGAATTTTCTCATGCATTATCATTTTTTAGCAAATCTTAATTAATTAAATAAATAAATAAAAACAAAATAATGACTGTCAGACAAAAAATTCAAAAACCAAAAATAAAAAAAAACTTTAAATTACCGTAATTTCCGTCTTAGAGAACGCACCTTTTTCTTAAAAAAATATCCTAAAAACTACGCGTGCACCTTTCAAAACGAAAGTCCCGTAACGTTTTGCGCAACAGTAGCAGTTCGGCCTTGTTTAGGGCAAAATGATTATATATATAAAACAAAAAACAAAAAAAAACTTTAAATTACCGTATTTTCCGACTTACAAAACGCACTTTTTTCTTAAAAACGTACCCTGAAAAATACGCGTGCACCTTTCAAGACGAATGTATCAGTTACCATTATGGTTATCACCATGACATGGATGGTAGTCAGGATTATTTATTGTATATGACTGACAGTCGTGATGATTCTGCAGATGATAGTTTAGAACTTTTACATGTATCCAGCAGCGTCTTGTAAGCCGAAAAATACGGTAATTCAAATCAAAATCATCCACAATTCCATTTTGTTGATTGACAAGTATTTTGTCCTCCTCTTTTTTTATGAGAACATAAATCAGAGTGAATAGATGATCAGAATTTAATACCTGCCTTTCATTGAATTGTTATCCAGAATAGATCTCTGTTAATCATTTATATATTCAAGTGCTTAATGGCTGGAATATTAGTTATCGAGAGAACAAATTGAGATCTGGAATTGCTAAGTTGGTGTGGTTAGCAGCAGGGTTGCTCGGTTGAAAACCTGTGCTACAAAACCGCGTCCAGAAGTTGCTAAAGTTAATTTCTGCCTACCCACCGAGGTAAATCGCTTGACTCCATAAGATTTAATGCTCTGACAGAAATCTTTTAAGTTTCTTCTGAAGTTAGTTCATGAGAGAAATCGTCTCAAGTCTAATCCTGAAGCTTGATTCTGATCGAAACCGTCTTAGTCAAATCCGAAGTTAGTCGCTAAGAGAATGTGCTTAAAATGCAGTTCTTTAATACAGACTGGGGTTCCTTTGGTCCAAGGAAGAAACAGCTGTAAAAATTCCAAATCTATTGCAAGTGATCGAGGGCGTAAGATTCAAGACACTGACAACCTCGCCCTTCTTATGATAACATTAAAACTTATAAGAAAGTAGCGTGTACCCTTCGTAAGAAGCTTGTGCAAATAGATGACAGAACAGGGTTCAGGAGAGATTTAAAAAAAAGGACAAAATTTATCAAGAGCTACAATAGAAAGATTAAAAAAAGGACAAAATTGATCAAGAGTTACAATAGGCAGTTAAGTGTCATACGTGATACACCTGGGCGATCATGTCTCGAAAGAGACATGACTGGCTGGGCAGAAGATTATCCCGCAGTAGGTTGCCATTACATTCTGCAGTAGACTGGTTGCCGACCAAGACTATAGAACCCAATCTGTCTTGTTATTTAACCCAAAACTGGAAGGAATAGGCGGATTAATACTTTTCCCAAGGGTATTTGCGCGTCAGTGATGCAATGAATTCAGATGGAATTCGAACTCGGTTCCCCGATTTCTAGTTCCGAGCCGATATTCAATGCACCACAACGCACATCCACGGCTACAATAGAGAGATTAAAATGGACAAGATTTATCAAAAGCTACAATAGAGAGATTAAAAAAAGACAAAATTAATCAAAAGCTACAATAGAGAGATTAAAAAAAGGACAAAATTTATCAAGAGATGCAATAGAGAGATTAAAAAAAGGACAAAATTAATCAAGAACTACAATATAGAAATTAAAAAAAGACAAAATTAATCAAAAGCTACAATAGAGAGATTAAAACAAGGACAAAATTTATCAAGAGCTACAATAGAGAGATTTAAAAAAGGACAAAATTAATCAAAAGCTACAATAGAGAGATTAAAAAAAGGACAAAATTTATCAAGAGCTACAATAGAGAGATTAAAAAAAGACAAAATTAATCAAAAGCTACAATAGAGAGATTAAAAAAAGGACAAAATTTATCAAGAGATACAATAGAGAGATTAAAAAAGGACAAAATTAATCAAGAACTACAATAGAGAGATTAAAACAAGGACAAAATTTATCAAGAGATACATTAAAGAGATTAGAAAGGACAAAATGTATCAAGAGCTGCAATAGAGAGATTAAAAAAGGACAAAATTAATCAAGAACTACAATAGAGAAATTAAAAAAGGACAAAATTAATCAAGAGCTACAATAGAGAGATTAAAAAAGGACAAAATTAATCAAAATCTACAATAGAGAGATTAAAAAAAGGACAAAATTTATCAAGAGATACATTAATAAGATTAGAAAGGAAAAAATGTATCAGGAGCTGCTATAGAGAGATTAAAAAAGGACAAAATTTATCAAGAGCTACAATAGAGAGATTAAAAAAAGGACAAAATTAATCAAGAACTACAATAGAGAGATTAAAAAAAGGACAAAATTTATCAAGAGCTACAATAGAGAGATTAAAAAAAGGACAAAATTAATCAAGAACTACAATAGAAAGATTAAAAAAGGACAAAATTAATCAAGAACTACAATAGAGAGATTAAAAAAAGGACAAAATTTATCAAGAGCTACAATAAAAAGATTAAAAAAAGGACAAAATTTACGAAGAACTACAACACAGAGGAAATTGTAGAAAGCCATGAGCAGAAAAAGAATTTTTGTCAAGTCTAGTCGATTTTTATTGGTCCCTAGCAAGAAATCAGAGAGACGACTTCGAATGCCAGTCGAATTCGTTGCATTCACTTAAGCGCAAATCCCATTGTGATAGGTATTAATCCGTCGTTTCTCCCTCCAGCCATGGATTGAATAGCAGGATAGGGTGGGGGGGGGTTTGCCTTTGTTAGAAATCAGTCTATCGCAGAAACTAATGGCAATCTACTACGGAAAAATCTTCTGCAAGTCAGTCGTGTCTCTTTCGAGACATGATCACCATGGCGTGTATCACATGTGGCACTTAACTGTCTTATATCAACCCAGAATCAGGGACATTTTGACTGCGACGACAAGATATTCGTCTTTAAGATATTCGTATTTAAATGATAACGACATTGAGTGAAGTGTACCATCGTTTGAATTGGCTGTCGTGTTGCGCCTGAGTGGTCGTATAGCACAGCAGAATTTGGTAGTCGTGAACAAATATCTAGGACCACATTGCCGGGCAAATATTTCTTTTACTTCAGGCGATTACAAGAACTTATTTCCTGATAGACTTAAGAGACTATCGATTCTAACATCTGCAACCGTCTGTTTGTTTTGCCATAGAATCTAGGATCCACTTTTAAGAAAGCGTCTTAAATGTTCCGACTTTTTAATTTCTTTGTTCATCTACTCCGAATCCATTTTCATTATTTTATAGATAATCGTGTAAATTACAGAGCGGCAATCAAAAGATATTGACAAAACGCAAGCTGTGTTGATAGTGACTATTATTTGGAGGAATTATCTTCAATAGTATGTAATTTAGCTCTGAGAGGAATAGGACTTGCTAGGGACCAAAGTGCTTATTGTTATCATTTCATATTGGCTCATGGAATCATGCAATACAAGTCAAACATTACATTTACAGCATTGACCGTCGGAAACTGATATATTATATCCTCGATTATATTAAGCTAATTCATCGATTTACTGGATTTCTCGACTGAACAGACTACAAGTAAGAAAATAGATGCCAATAACATCGATAAAGTGTTTACAAAAAAAAAAACAAGACACAAATCTTGTTTATGCGGTTAGTTTAGCCTGACGTTATTAGCTTATTGCGTAAAACCTTTAAGAAATTCTTCATTAATAAAAGATCATTTTAAGTGTATAAATATTAGCATCAGGTTTTTAAATATAGGGATTAGTACCAATTAAACTGCATTTATCGCGTACAGACACACACAGAGACATACCCGCAGAGAAACACATATGCACTCATATACATACATACATACACATAGGGGAAAAGTGCTCGGTAACTGAATTAAATCTTTTTTTATATATATAGACAGTGAATCATAGGAATTAACAGTGCAGGGTAACTAAATTTTACACCTTAAAATCTCTCTACCAAGTCTTCATGTATTGTTTATCTATCTATCTATCTATCTATCTATCTATCTATCTATCTATCTATCTATCTATCTTACTCAACTTCTTTTGTATATTACTTCTACTTTTCTTTTCTTTTAGTGTGATTTATGGTACCCTAGACAAGTGCTTTTCAAACTACCTGATGTGACGTACCCGCAGATTTTTTTCAATATGCAAGGAACCGGAGAGCGAAGGTTTCTAATGTACTTGATGGTGGTGGGCCGCTGTGTCTTCACTCATATTTTTTTTTAGATATATTCTATTTCAGAATAATTTTGTGACTATCTGTACTAATCATATGGACATTACATCTTATTCATTCTATGGCCAGATCATCATCATATTGTTATACGTATTTCATTTCACTGTTTTGCCGTGTATTATATTGCATTCGTTATTTGTATAGCAATGACTTTTAACATGAGTGAGTAAATGGAAAATGGAATCATAGTAGATATAAAACTAAAATGAAAATGTAAAAAAAGACGAGTCAGATGTATTTTTTTTATAAGCGTTTCACCCCGAGCAAAGCATGTCACTGCCACTACTGCGCAGGGGGCTACAGAGAGTGGAGAAAGGATGATTAAATATATGAAATGTCAGAGGGTGGGTGATAGGCGGGTAAGGATAACGAGAATGGTTAAATATAGGAAATGTCAGAGGGTGGGTGATAGGCGGGTAAGGATAACGAGAATGGTTAAATATAGGAAATGTCAGAGGGTAGGTGATAGGCGGGTAGGGATACCGAGAATGGTTAAATATAGGAAATGTCAGAGGGTGGGTGATAGGCGGGTAGGGATACCGAGAATGGTTAAATATAGGAAATGTCAGAGGGTAGGTGATAGGCGGGTAGGGATACCGAGAATGGTTAAATATAGGAAATGTCAGAGGGTAGGTGATAGGCGGGTAAGGATACCGAGAATGGTTAAATATAGGAAATGTCAGAGGGTGGGTGATAGGCGGGTAAGGATACCGAGAATGGTTAAATATAGGAAATGTCAGAGGGTGGGTGATAGGCGGGTAAGGATAACGAGAATGGTTAAATATAGGAAATGTCAGAGGGTGGGTGATAGGCGGGTAGGGATACCGAGAATGGTTAAATATAGGAAATGTCAGAGGGTGGGTGATAGGCGGGTAGGGATACCGAGAATGGTTAAATATAGGAAATGTCAGAGGGTAGGTGATAGGCGGGTAAGGATACCGAGAATGGTTAAATATAGGAAATGTCAGAGGGTGGGTGATAGGCGGGTAGGGATACCGAGAATGGTTAAATATAGGAAATGTCAGAGGGTGGGTGATAGGCGGGTAAGGATACCGAGAATGGTTAAATATAGGAAATGTCAGTGGGTGGGTGATAGGCGGGTATGGATACCGAGAATGGTTAAATATAGGAAATGTCAGAGGGTGGGTGATAGGCGGGTAGGGATACCGAGAATGGTTAAATATAGGAAATGACAGAGGGTGGGTGATAGGCGGGTAGGGATACCGAGAATGGTTAAATATAGGAAATGTCAGAGGGTGGGTGATAGGCGGGTAAGGATACCGAGAATGGTTAAATATAGGAAATGTCAGAGGGTGGGTGATAGACGGGTAGGGATACCGAGAATGGTTAAATATAGGAAATGTCAGTGGGTGGGTGATAGGCGGGTAGGGATACCGAGAATGGTTAAATATAGGAAATGTCAGAGGGTAGGTGATAGGCGGGTAAGGATACCGAGAATGGTTAAATATAGGAAATGTCAGAGGGTGGGTGATAGGCGGGTAGGGATACCGAGAATGGTTAAATATAGGAAATGTCAGAGGGTGGGTGATAGGCGGGTAAGGATACCGAGAATGGTTAAATATAGGAAATGTCAGTGGGTGGGTGATAGGCGGGTATGGATACCGAGAATGGTTAAATATAGGAAATGTCAGTGGGTGGGTGATAGGCGGGTAGGGATACCGAGAATGGTTAAATATAGGAAATGTCAGTGGGTGGGTGATAGGCGGGTAGGGATACCGAGAATGGTTAAATATAGGAAATGTCAGAGGGTAGGTGATAGGCGGGTAAGGATACCGAGAATGGTTAAATATAGGAAATGTCAGAGGGTGGGTGATAGGCGGGTAGGGATACCGAGAATGGTTAAATATAGGAAATGTCAGAGGGTGGGTGATAGGCGGGTAAGGATACCGAGAATGGTTAAATATAGGAAATGTCAGTGTGTGGGTGATAGGCGGGTATGGATACCGAGAATGGTTAAATATAGGAAATGTCAGAGGGTGGGTGATAGGCGGGTAGGGATACCGAGAATGGTTAAATATAGGAAATGACAGAGGGTGGGTGATAGGCGGGTAGGGATACCGAGAATGGTTAAATATAGGAAATGTCAGAGGGTGGGTGATAGGCGGGTAAGGATACCGAGAATGGTTAAATATAGGAAATGTCAGAGGGTGGGTGATAGACGGGTAGGGATACCGAGAATGGTTAAATATAGGAAATAACAGAGGGTGGGTGATAGGCGGGTAAGGATAACGAGAATGATGGTTGGGTAGATGAGGGTGTTCTGAGAATAATTGGGAGTTAGTGTGATAGGAGGTGTCTATTGACCCTACATTTAAACACCTGCAGATTGTAGCTGTCGGAAAAGCAGACTTGTGGAAGAGAGTTCCACAGGCCGGAAGCGCGTGAAAAGAAGCTGTTGGAGTAGAATTTACGGTTACATCTTATCTGTTTAACTGTAAAAGGGTGGGACCTAGTTGCTAATCTAGTATTTCGTGTAAATTCGTGCTTAGGCGGTACCAGTGCTCTAAGTTAATCGGAGCTGAAGCCATGAAAGTACTTGTAGAAGAGGCACAGGGAAGCCACATCACGCCGGTGAGAGAGTGGTTGCAGCCGGTCTGCCAAGTCTGTATCAACCACGTTACAGATCCTCCTTTGTATTTTGTCAAGAAGCCCAAGAAGAGCAGCAGGGGCACCCGAGCAGATATGGCAGCAATATCCTCGGAAGTCTTTTTTGGCTTGGGATGTGATTACTATTTCTTTGTTTCCTGGAAACTCTCCGCGTACCGGCAGACGATGGTTCGTATACTGGCAAAGATACCCGTACCACCCTTTCAGCAGTACTAGCCTAGACGGATTATTGGGCCTCAAAGTAACACATAACCTCAATTGGAACTACTAAACCCACGTGGTTATTTCTTTCCTCAATCAGGCGATATTTTAAAGGCCAAATAAGAAACATATGTCCATAAAAATGGTCTTTTGGTATTCTTAAGGTGTTTCCGACACAGTGACATGTCATATCATCAGGATTGTGCTGTCCTATATATTTCCGTTCAGTGTTTTGCTCTTCATTATATCGCATTTGTTAATTCTACAGTAATGACGTTTAACATGAGTAATTGAAAAATGTAACCACAATTAACATTTAATTTATTTATTAATTTATCTTAGAGCTAGCTACTGTAATTCCTGTTTTACGAAAGCAATTAAAAAAAGAAAAGAAAAACTTAACACAATTTATCCCTTACTGAATAGTTTTCTATCTGTAATACTATTGAATGTCATATTGTACGGTCAGGACCTTATATTTTCGTCTCGAAGTTTAAAAATGTTTTCAACCATTCATTCTGATTGTACGGTACCAGTGGAAGCATCAGAGTTGGTAGGCGACTTCTCATCGTCAATCTATAGTCCGTCAGAAAATAGAAGCTTCTGTAAAGGTCACTGAAGATGGCGGTCCGGGAAATCAATAAGAAAGCGTATTCAAATCAAGAGTCAGATCTGTTTTTCATGCAAAAGCTAAAGAAGTCAAAATAAAAGAGAGACATGAAGATAGAGTAAGAAAAGAGAAGAATCGTGGAGAACGAAAGAAGTTATTAGTGGGAGAGTTAGTTGTATGACTAGAGAGGAAGAAAAAGAAAGAGAGGAGAAAAGATGATGACGATAAGATGATGGCAAAAAGGAGGGAAACAAAGATGGAGAGGTAGAAAACTATAAAGTAGAGAATTAAAGGAAGAGAGAGAGAGAGAGAGAGCGAGAGAGAGAGAGAAAGAGAGACAAAAGTAAAGAAAGTGCGTAAATAAAAGATAGAAAAAGAGAGATGAGAGTGAAGTGGGAGAGAGAAAAGTAAAAAAAAAAGAGAATGTCAACTCAAGATAAGAGAGAGATGAACAGAGATTGGTGCGTTGTTGTACAACAATGGATATCGGCTTGAATAAAAAAAAATCAAAGCAGCAAGTTCGAATTCCAGTCGAATTCGTTTCATTCATTTATGTGCGTTGTACTGCAGTGGATATCGACTCGGAACGACAAATCGGGGGTGCCGAGTTTGAATTCCAGTTGAATTCCTTGCATTCACTTACGCACAAATACCCTTGGGAAAGGTATTAATTCGTCTCTTTCCTCCAGTTATAGGTTAAATAATAGGACAGATTGGGTTCTATAGCCTTGGTTGGCAACCGGTCTACCGCAGGATGCAATGGCAACCTACTGCGGGATGATCTTCTGCCTATTCAGTCATGTCTCTTTCGAGACATGATTGCTCAAAGCGTGTATCACGTATGGTACTTAACTGACTGACTCTTGGGAAAGTTATTAATCCATCTCTTCTCCCTTCGGCTATGGGTTGAATAGCAAGCTAGATTGGGTTCTATAGACTTGGTTAGCAACCAGTCTAACCGTAACCCTACCTCACAAAGAAATGACAACCTACTTCAGGGAAATATTTTGCCTAATCAGTCATGAATCGAAAAAGACATGATCGCCAAAGCGTGTATCATATATGGCAATTAACTGGATGATTAAAAACAGAGTATACAATAGAGATGTAGGTGTATAATAAGCGAGAGGTATGACAGGGAAAATCGAGAGAGACAAAACAAGATAAAGGGGGAAATAAAAGAGATGAGAAAAGAAAATCAAAAGGGGAGAACTCGTGAAGAAAGGGAGAATAAGAAAGAAAAAAGCGAAGGAAGAGGAGGTAAACGTAAAAGGAAAGAGAGATGAAGAGTAGAGATAGATAGAAAGAGGTAGGTAGAGATGTGTGAGAGGGAAAAATGAAAGAAGCAAAACAAGATACAGGGGAAAATGAGAGAGATGAGAGAAAGGAAATCAAAAGGGGAGAACTTGTGAAGAAAGAGAGAGAATAAGAAAGGAAAAAAGCGAGAGAAGATTAAGTAAACGCAAAAGGAGATAGAGATAAAGAAGAGAGATAGATAGAAAGAGGTAGGTAGATGTATGAGAGGGAAAAATGAGAGAGACAAAACAAGAGAGTGTGGGAACAACGGAGATAGACAGAGTGATAGCAGCGAAAAAGTAGAAGGACTAAAAGGAATAAGTGAAAAGTCGGTAGAAAATGTTAGATATGTGTAAAGACAGTAAGATAAAAGTGAGAGGTTGGTAGTTTGTGACAGAGGGTTCAAATCGCGAGAGAGAAGACAAGAAAGAGGGAAAAATGAAAGATATAGATAAAAAGAGAGAGAGAGAGAGAGAGAGGGAGGGAGAGAGAGAGAAACGATGGTAGCAGCAAAAAAGGAGAAAGAAAGACAAAAGAAATGAGTAGGTGGAAATGTTAGATATATCTACAAGTGGGAAACTATGTAGGAAACTGAGGGAGAAAAGAGAGGAACTGAGAGAGTTAAAGAGAGAAACAGAACGGGATTTAAGTGCAAAAATGAAGAAAAATTGTAGTGATCAGTTAGCGGTATGATGATAATGATAGAGGGAGTAGGATGAGAGAGAGTGACACAAGGAGAGAAAGATAATTATAGCAGGGAAAAAAAAAGAAAGAATAGAAAAAAGAAGAGATAATTAGACAGAAAATGTTAGATCGCTCCTACTCCCCACTAGAATGGATCAGGATAGTCTCCCTGAAAGCAAAACACTGCGCCTCCTCGGATTAACACTCACAACAGACCTCAAGTGGAATGACTATATAGAATCCATAGCTAAATCCGGTGCTAAAAAAGTCGGTTATCTCTGTAGGGACAGGAAGTTTTTCCCATCTGAAACAATCCTGCACATATATAAATCTACCATCCGCCCGTGCATTGAATACTGTTGCCATATCTGGTCGAGCGTTTCCGCTATCAACCTAGATGTCCTTGACAAAATCCAACGGAGAATCTGTAATATGATCGATCCCGCCTTGGCAGATCAGATACAGTCACTTTCCCACCGACGCAATGTGGCTTCTCTGTGTCTCTTCTACAAATATTTCCACAGCTTCTGCTCCGATGAACTTAGCTCACTGGTGCCCCTATATATGAATTTACTCCAGCCACAAGATTAGCAACTAAGTCTCACCCTTTTATTGTGAAACCAATAAAATACAAACGCAAATTCTACTCCATCAGCTTCTTCTATTGCACTTCCCGCCTGTGGAATTCCCTTCAATTTACTTGTTTTCCCGACATCTATAATCTGCAAGAATTTAAATGTAAGGTCAATAGTCATCTCCTATCTCACTAACCTTCATCCTCTCTCTCATGCTCCTTTCTCCGTCCACTTCACTCTCATCAGTATTCTCATCATTCTCTTATCCACTTCCTGACAACCCCTGTAACCTGTCACTCTTTCTCATAACTTTCCTCCTATGTAACCCCCTGCCCAATATTGGAGTAAAATGCCACGCTTGGGGTGATATGATCATTAAAAAAAAAATGATGGGTATGAAGGCATTAATTGGGGGAAAACGTATAAAGACAGAGAATTAATTCGAGAGATACAAAAGTGGGTGCAAAGCGTTTGAGTTTTGTATAACAGCATCTGCAACCGTTCGTTTGCTTTGCTATTTAGAATCTAGGATCCATTTTTAATAAAGCGCCTTAAATGTTCCGATTTCCGTTTTCATTATTTTATAGATAATCGTGTAAATTACAGAGCGGCAATCAAGAGATATTGACAAAACCCAAACTGTGTTGATAGTGACTAATTTTTTTTTTGGGGGGGGGGGGGCGGGGGGATTAACTTCAATAGTATGTAATTTAGCTCTGAGAGAAATAGGCCTCTCGTTTTTCCCTCTCATACATCTCTAGCTACCACTCATTTCTATCTTTCTCTATTTATTATGCCTCTCTTTCCTTTTACGTTTAACTTCTCTTCTCTCGCTTTTTCCTTCCTTATTCTTCCTCCCTTTTAGTTTCCATCCTCTCATTTCTCTCTGGGATTTTTAATACCAAAATGGTGGGATTTTTAAGGTAATTTTTTAATGTTCCATTGTAGTGAGAAGGTGGATTTAAACAGATTTTGATGAAAAATTTTATTTTATTTTAGAAAACTGAAGTGTCTTTTAGTTTTATATTAAAAAAGGTGTTGCCAGTAATAAGTTTTTCCTTCAAAAATCTATTATGGCAATTTGTTTTTCCGTTAAAAATGTATTGTTGATAATAGTTTTCTCTCAAAAATGTATATTTTTTCTATAAAAGTTTATTTTTATGTATATATTTCTATAAATGTCTATTTTTTATACTTTTGTATTGTTTTCATCCCAGTTTCGTGATTAACTACTTGCCCATAGCTGGGACCCTAACACTATAGGTCAGTGTGGACCTGAAAACAACAGCAATTATGAGGTGGTTCCACGCTTCTCACAACCTCCCAAACTAGGCCTTGCTGCCGGATGCAGTTTACCGTCATAACCAGGACCTGAGTGCAAAGAGGAAAGTGAGAGAATATATCAGCGTAAAAAGTGAAGAGAGTAAGAAAGTTGAGAATTAGAGAATGTTAGAGCGGTGAATGTAAATGCAAAGGTAGAAAGATAAGTAGAGGTATATATAGGGGTTGATTAGAGTGCTAAATAGAGGAGGAATCCCGTCGCAAAAGAAAATAAAGAAGCAAAGAAAAATTAAGAAAGTGTCATGATGCTAGGAAAAGACAGCGATATGAATGAAAAGCCGAAACACGCGCAAAGAAGGGGAGAGTTGTAAAAATAGGAGGATGTAAGAGAAAAAGCGGGGAAGAATGGAAAAACGCGTGAGTTATGTAGAGTTTGGCAGAGAGTTGGATGAAAGGTCAAAATGAGGCCGATATGGATAGAGTGAGAAAGGGATGGGGGAGAAAGAAAAAGATGAGGACGTAAGCGTAAAAAGGAAGAGGAAGTGATGACAAAGGGAAAACACGTAAGAGGTTGGTAGGGTATGACAGAGAACTGGATGAAAGATCAAAAGAAAAGCGACAAGGATAGATAGAAAGGGGAAGGAGAGAGAGTTTGAGTGTGAGTTTTGCTTAACGGCATATCAACCTCTGTGGGTCATTTAATGCCAAAAAGGTGGGGTTTTAAGGTATTTTTAAAAAAAATGTTCGATTAAAGTCAGAAGGTTGATTTAGTCAGATTTTAATAAGAAATTTTTGTTTTTATTCCTTTTTCTTTTAGAAAACTGAAAAATGTCTTCTAGATTTATATTCAAAAATGTTTTGCTGAGAATATTTTTTTACTTAAAAAAATTATGGTAATTACTTTTTCTTCAAAAATGTGTTGTTGGTAATATTTTTCCTTCAAAAATGTATATTTTTCTATAAAAGTCTATTTTTATACTTTTATAGTATTTCGACCCCAGTTTGGGTTTAACTATTTGCCCATAGCTGGGACGCTAACACGTGCTACCACTTCTGGTTTGGGGAGCCCTGGGAATAACAGCAATTAAGAGATGGTTCCATGCTCCTCACAACCTCCCAGTCAGAAGCCTAACTGCCAGATGCAGTTTACAGTCATGCCGAGGACCGTAGGAGAGAGAGTAAGAAAAAGATGAGAATGTAAGCATAAAAGGAAGAAAAAAGTGATGACAGGGAAAAAACGTAACAAGTAGGTAGATGATAGTGAAGTGGATGAGAGGGGAAAAGAAGAAAGACAAGGATAGATTGAGAGGGGTATGGGAGAGTGATGAAGAAAGTGGATGAGAGGGGAAAAGAAGAAAGACAAGGATAGATTGAGAGGGGTATGGGAGAGTGATGAAGAAAGTGGATGAGAGGGGAAAGAAGAAAGACAAGGATAGATTGAGAGGGGTATGGGAGAGTGATGAAGAAAGTGGATGAGAGGGGAAAAGAAGAAAGACAAGGATAGATTGAGAGGGGTATGGGAGAGTGATGAAGAAAGTGGATGAGAGGGGAAAAGAAGAAAGACAAGGATAGATTGAGAGGGGTATGGGAGAGTGATGAAGAAAGTGGATGAGAGGGGAAAGAAGAAAGACAAGGATAGATTGAGAGGGGTATGGGAGAGTGATGAAGAAAGTGGATGAGAGGGGAAAAGAAGAAAGACAAGGATAGATTGAGAGGGGTATGGGAGAGTGAGAAAAAGATGAAGGCTAATCGTAAAATGAACGAAGAAGTGATGACAAAGAATAAAACGTAAGAGATAAGTAGAGGTTGATAGAAAGATAGATGAGAGGCCAAAAAAGGAGAAATACAGAGATAGTTAGAAAGGGGGGTGGGAGAGTGAGAAAAAAACAAGCGTGTAAGCGTCAAATCTAATCTAATCTAAACTTATTTATAAATGGAACTTTGTCTCTGTGTGTGTATGTGTGTGTGTGTGTCCGTTACCTATAGACTCCGAAACAGCTGAACCGATTTTCTTGAAAATTTACACAGTTGTAATATAAGCGTCTGCGAGTGTTCTTAGCTAGGTTTTGTGTCGAGGTATCTTCCATAAATATCGAAAATCAATAATCGAAAAAATCGGGTTATAGAAGGAGTGGTCCGATTTTAATCAAATTTGATACACTCATAGACAAAGACTTAAGAAACGATATTCAGAAGTTTCAAGGTTACAGTTCTTACAATAGTGCAGAAAATCGATAATATATATACAAAAAGCAAGATGTTTGTGTGTGTGTCTGTTTATCTTCCTGTATGTCTGTATTTTTCAGCCCTTTTATTTTAGTTTTTGCTTCGGGTTTGGCTCTAAGTAGGTATAGTTGTAGTTCTTAGTCTCAGCCATGATACCATTTACTCAGACGACTTCTTTAGCCTTCAAAATTCAGTTTACGACGAAAAAACTTATTTGATATCGATACCAGGAAATCAAAATTTGACTTACATCCATTCATTTTTCTTTCAGTCTACAGTTTCGCTTTAATCGGAAACAACTATTGCTTTTTTAGTCTTTCGTGCCAACGTCCAAAGAGTCTGAGCTCCAGGACCATGGATTAGTTTTAAAGCTTTCATTACACCCGAGCAACGCCGGGCTATACTGCTAGTAGAGAATAAAATGGTAACACATAGAAAAAAAAAACGACTACAGAGTGATAGTTAAGTTGATATTTCGAATGGAGAGAGACGATTTTCTAAGCTTTGCTTAGATGTGGGACAAGGCCGAATGTATGTGCTACCCAGTAAGGATCGTACTCATTACTCGGTTGTAACAGGTTCTAGCGAGACAAGCTTACTCACCAATACACCATGTCGAGGTGCCTTGGGACAAACGGAGGTGACAAGACAATGATGAGGTGTTAGAAAGAATGGCTACACAAGGAAATTAATACTGAGCACGAGGAAGGGACAACTGAAGTTCCTGGGACATGCAATAAGGAAGGAGAGCTTGGAGAACCTGATACTGACAGGTCAGATAGAAGGAAAAAGAGACAGATGAAGGCAGCGGATAACATATTTGCAGAGCCTGATCAGGTGGATGACTGAACGGGGGTTGCGAGGTGTAACAGGAGCAAACATACTAAGAGCCAAAAGGGATAGGGAGACGTGGAGAACCATGATCGCCCACGTCCTGAAGAGACAGGGCACATAGAAGAAGAAGAAGAAGAAGAAGAAGAAGAAGAAGACTTTGCAATATCTGAAAACATAGATGAGCATCAACGCGAAAATGAAGATGATAATGTGAACGAGAAGAGACAATAGAAGAGACAAGTACAGGGAAAGAAACGGTTGAAACGACAGATAGAAAGAGTGAGTAAAGACAAGAAAGGAGATATGAGAAAATTGTTGTAAGGAAAAGGTGGGGAGAGACGTGAATGAGAAAATGAATAGAGAGATAAATAAAGTGCGTGAGTGGAGAAATCACATTGATATATTTATAAATGAGAGAGGGGACTAGCGCAAAAAAGAGACGGAAAAAACAGAACGGCAGAAAGTTAGATAGATAGATAGATAGATAGATAGAGAGAGAGAGAGAGAGAGAGAGAGAGGGGGGGAGCGAGTGAGAAAGAGAGCGAGCGGTGGGGTTGAAAAAGAAAAAGCAAAAAATAAAAGCGATAAAAGCAAATAATAATACAAAAAGAACGAAGGAAAAAATAAAGCCTGATGAAGAATTGATTCTAAAATTGTTGACCTTTTCTGATGAACTAAACGAACCTTGTATTAATTCAAGCAAGTAGACAACAAAAGCGAATGACCTCCGCTCCTGTCCCCAGAAAAAGGGCAGGTTCTTCAGTTGCTTTCGAGAACTGATTATTCCAGTATAGCGTTTTCTTCTGCATTGACCAAAGACGAAATTCCGGCAGCTGATTAGTTCCCTGAAGATCAAAAATACTTAAGAAATTGGTGAAACAGACAAGAATGCGATCGCTTTGATCTTAAACATTCTATCAGGAGTTTTGATCTCCTGAGAGGCCAAGTGCTCCAAATGTCTATTTTAAGATTAAACAAAGATAGAAAGGGTAATTTTTCGCAATTAAGTGAACAGGTGAAATTGAGGGGAAGATGAAATTGACTGGAATTAATAGTTCTTATAAAAGCAGTTGTTGCGTGTAAAAAAACACATGGAACTACTTAAAATGACGGCTCTATTTGTAAAAAACCAAAACCAAAACAAAAACAAAAAAAACCCGCGGTAACAAAATAAACCCAAGAAATCAGAAATAAAGGGATAATTACTCGGAATTGTTAATCGAAAAGCTGAGTTCCAATTCTCGTTGGGTTCGTTATATCACGCACAAATACCCATGAGGAAGGCATGAATCCACCTCTTTTCTCTCTAGCTATAGGTTATTTAGTAAATATTGTATCACTTAATGATTATTAGTTTAACAAAAAAAAAAGTCTGACTTTATATAACCGGTTGATAAACTGTGGAAAATAAATAAATATATAACTGTCCAGCTGTACATCGTTTAATTCTTATTTAGTACAATGATGTGGTGTAGTGGATATCGGCTCGGAACGAGAAGTCAGAGAGCCGAATTCCAGTCGAATTTGTTGCACTCAATTATTGATCCACCGCTTTTCTCTCCAGATATGGGTTAAATATCCTTGCTTGGCAACCAGTCTACGGCAAAAGTAATGGCAACTTGCTGCAGAAAATCTTCTGACCAGTTTGTCATGTCTCTTTCCAGATATGATCACCCAAACAGGTATCACATATGGCACCTAACTGACTGAGGGCGAAGTAAAATAAATTGATAAGTGATTTGGATTATCCAATGTATTGAGGAAGGAACAATTTTTGTAGATTAGCATTCATTAGAAATGTTGTATATATATATATATATATATATATATATATATATATTGATTGATTGTTTAATACTTAGTTTTTGGTCGTAATAGGGTTAGACCAGTACACATTTGTATTAAAATGTGTTCTATACAATTATATTGTAGAACTTTTGAATATTTTCGCTACCCAGGTTTCTACCACGAGTGGTGTCTTCAAGCGATTTTTAATAACTGATTTTACCTTTTACCGTTTTTCTTTTTAAGAACGCTCTTGTACCGGTGTTTTATTTGAACGTTCACATGCAGAGAATTTATGAACGCTCATTGTTTAAATTCAAACGAATTATGACGTTTTCATCCATGATTGTATAAACCTAAGAGGTATTTCTTAGTGTGGATGCATTTAGTCATAATTTCTGTTCTTTCATTTAACAGTTCGTCATTATTTGGGTATGTTATACTTACTAATTTTTCTTCTTGTCACAGTCTACATATTTGTCCACCGTTGTAAGGCTTGGCTGGTTTTACAATGCTCCACATTATGTGTGGATCTTTTTCATATTTTTATTTCAATTTCCAGAGGTATTTAGCCAATTTTGAATTGTTTTTTAATTTTTCTATTTTAAATGTAGATCTGTGGTTAAACCACTGGTCTTAAATGTGTCTTTGGTTGAGCCCAAATATATTTTGTTTTGGCCATCTGGATCATGTACCTCTGCCTTATAAATTATTTCTTTTGTGTTGCAGAGACCTTGAAGTGGCCATTTATTTTTGTCCCTACAGTTGCATTTTTTATTGGTGGTTTTGTTTTGTACGATGCTATTTAAGTTTATGGCGTTTTTTAATGAAACTATCTAAATTATTAGTGCAACTATAACATTGTTTGATTGTGTTTCTGTTGAAAATTGTGTTTAATTCTGATTCTTTTGGAAAGTGCTTATCTATTAGTTTAAAAATATTTGTCCTATTTTGGTCTTTACTTTTAAATTAAATGGTAGATTGAACCAGATAATGTTTCTTTTTCTAGTGTTGTTTTTCATGTGTCAGTTTGGTTGAGAATTATATTGTAAAAGGTTTTTATGGCCAGAATTTCTTAGTGCATCTTCATATATATTTTTCTTTTCACTAAATATTGATTTGTTTGACGAATTATTTGATAGTCTGTGTTCTATGCCTTTGTAAATGTGTTTAATTATATTATTTGGATGATTGGACTTTGTATTTATGTATGATAACCTAGTGTTTGTTTTCATGTATGGCCAGATATTTCCAGTTTGTAAATTAAGTTCTACATCTAAATATTGTACCAATTTACTATTATTGGTGTCTTAGTTTCATACATGTGCGTTAATAAATTCTCTGCCACGTGAACGTTCAAATAAAACACCTTTACAAGTGCGTTCTTAAAAAGAAACACGGTAAAAGGTAAAATCAATTATTAAAAATCGCCTGAAGACACCACTTATGGTAGAAACCTTGGTAGTGAAATAACTCGTTTTAAAATGGAATATATATATATATATATATATATATAAATATATATATATATATATATATATCAAAAAAGGAACTGGCTTGTAGGTAAAATCCCAGAAGAGATCCTTTCTTCCCTACGATCCGTATCAATGTCAACACGAGAACCTTTTAACAAAATCAACTCTCTATTGTAACACCCCTCCCATTATTATTTCTTATTTTATCTTATTATTTGCTTCTTTCGTGTAAAATTTCGGTGTATGAATTTCTTTTTTCATAAACCTCCGGCATATAAATTTTGCCCTATATCTGCATAATAAAGAATTTTGTCGCTGAGGAAGCGAGGTTTTTTTTTCTCGCTGAAATGGCCGTCCGACATACGCAAATTTTAGGGTTTTATTTGAATATATATATATATATATATATATATATATATATATATATGACATTAAAGCCTTACGTGTACTTTGTTTTTATTTATAAATGTCAAGTTGGAAACTGAGATTACGTTATTTATAACTGCTTACCACTGAAATCTTTTTTTCCGAAAAGGAAGCTGCGGTTTTGCATTTTTCTTGGGGAAAAGGGTGATTTCTTACAATTGGAATACCGAGTCTATAATGGTAAATTGTCTCCGTGAAAATGGCATATGTATCCTCATTATAATAATCAGTAGTGTACAAAAAAATAGAGCTCACCTAAGCAACTGACATGAAAATAGCTACAGATTATCGACAGGCTTGTAATGTTATGTTTGTGGGAAAGAAGTTGTGAAGTGACTAATACGACACTCTCCCACAAAACCACGTAAACGATATAGAACTCCTATTAAGCCCAGGAAATGAATATTGAGCATCTCCAGACAGAAATATTCCATATTTGGCTTAAAGAGTTACATACTTCTTGCAACAATAAAGCTTCAAATCCGGTATGAAGAGACGTCGTCTACATCCACACACATCACATAATAATTCCTGACATCACTACTGTTAAGGACTGAGGAACAAGAAATTACCTGAGCCCATTCCTAAATTGAAATTCAAAAGAAGAGGGTGTATGGATTTGCTGATAGAAGAAACGTCTTCTTTTTCTATGTGCCATGTCCCTTCATGACGTAGGCGATCATGGTTTTCCACGTCCCCCTATTCCTGGTAACTCTTAGCACGCTTTCTCTTGTTATCGCACCCAAACCCCGTTCTGCCTTTCACCTGCTCTGACCCTTCAAATATGTTATCCGCTGCTTTCCCCTGTCTCTCTCCTATCTGATCAGTAAATATCAAATTCTCCAAGCCTTCCTTCCTCATCACATATCCCAAGAGCTATCTACACATTAGTCAATCAACTCTATTTATACAGATTAAAGAAAGCATACATTTGCGTCCTTTCAGTAAAACAAGTTTGGTTAAATTTATTAGTATTTGTGATGCAATAGGAAACAAATTTAGTATCAAGTATGTGTGATAGAATAATATAATGATTTGTATAAAACTAAATTTTATTACAAATTAAAAATAAATTTTGTTTTAATGATCAAAAATCTTATTAAACATGGACCGTATTGGTCCTCACTGGGTGCTTCACAATTTTTGACTTGTGCTAATCTACTTTTAGAAAACCACCATATTGGCAGAATGATTAACAGGTGCGTATTGTCAGAATAAACATTATATATTCAATTTATTGGTGGTGACCTGACTCAGCTCAGTCAATTTTTCACTGCATTTTTCCTATAACTACTTTCGTGTTAACTGTTATGATCAACTTTTCGCTACTGTACCTAGATTTTATGAATTTCACCGCAGTACTAGATTGGCGTAAAGATGTCATTATTTTCCCGTTGAAATGGCTTGATGCAACCATAAGTTCTATGTTAACAGTATTTTCTATTGCAATTATAGCTGATTGAACTGTCTTCAGGCTTTTTGCTTTTTAAGCAACTTCTGTCTTAAAAAATACAAATACAATGTCAATCGTTATCTTGTGTCTTCTTAATTCTTGTTCGTTTATCGTTCGCTCTGCTTAACATTGTTTTTCTCATATTCTCTAACACTCAATAACTTCTGGCGTCTTAGTGGCTTTATTACCTTGGTTTGGGTGAAATGACTAATATATATCCATTATAATTGTCCATTACTCATGCATAATATCCAAGGAACATCAAATTAACTTCAAATATTTTTTCAAGTCTAAAGACAGTCAGAACAAATTTCTAAAGATTCGATGTTTTAACTGTTGAACTGATTTATTCACTAAATAAATTCACTAAATATTCACCAGTATGTAAATATTAGAGACGTATTTATATATAGTTATGCATAAAAATTAAAATCTATGCAAAAATTAGGGTTTCTTCCTTACTCTTCCGACAGGAAGTATTAGAAATCGATTATATTACTCCATACATTTTCATAGCAGAATCTATGCATATTAAATAAAATAAGATATAAATTTATTTATAAAAATAGATTTAAAAGATCGTTTTTTTATAAAAATATAATTAAAATTAATCTGCAGCAAATTTTGAAAGCAGACGATGTTAGTTTGTGCTTTCTCACAATTTTTTCAGAATAAAAATATAAGTAAGAAAGTATAAAGAAATCAACAAATATTGTATGCATTCACTTTCTGCTACGTAGCCCACCAAAAGAAAATCGGGTTTGTCTATTTCTGGTGTTGGTCCCGCTACCTTTCAAGACCATATCTGTGTACGTATTTTGTCACGCTATATTTTGTTTTTCATTGTTCTACTGATGAAAAAAAAAAAAGGAACCTGATGTCAAATAAAAAAAGATTGTTTTTGTCCATGTTAATTTTTGTTAACCTAGCCAACCATATTTCAGTTAAGTGTTATCCGTGATAGACGCTTGGGCGATCTTGTCTTGAAAGAGACATGTCTGACTTGGTAGAAGATTATCCCGCTGTAGGTTGCGATTACCTTCTGGGGTAGGTTTGTTGCCACCCAAGGCTATAGAACACAATATGCACTGGAATTTAACCCAAAACTGGAGGGAAGAGACGGATTAATACCTTTCCTATGGGTATTTGCGCGTAAGTGAATGCAAGGAATTCAAGTGGAATTCGAACTCGGCTCCCTGATTTCTCGTTCCGAGCCGATACCTATTGCACCACAGCGTACATCCTAAAAGCAGCTGTATCCCTTAGACAGAAAATAAGATTGCTGAAAAACAAGAAAAACATTCAATATTTGTTTACATCATTTCTGAGATGAGGCATTTACATTATTTAAATTGTTCGGACTGTTGTTCTCTTCTTTATTGTTATATTCACGTTTCGGCTGTTGTACAATCCGATTGGGACGGAGATTGGAATTTTGAATAGAATCCTTTATTTCAATCACTGGGAAAGATTGTTCTCGTTAAATGAGTCATGCCACTTCCAGATGTTTTAGTTATCTACATTTAATTCAATTTTCTAAGAATTGTTGGGCCATTGCTGATGCCTGGTAATGAACTCATAACTCTTTGAATGAAGTCATTAGATCCAACCAGCGGTTTTATTCACTGGTCCATATGTTATTGTACATGGGCGAGTCATACACTGGTGTTCTTAAGGATATTAGTGTATAAATTTTTAGGACTAACAAACCTAATGTCTCAGTAACTATTTTTTTTACCAGAGCTCATATTACAATCTTGATGTTTGTAATTATTTTTCTCTAGGACTGCGTAACAATGGTTTCCATATTGTATTTACTTCTATGCTTTGCAGGTTTAGAAGATTTTTTGTACCCCGGTATATGAGAAACCTTGTCAGGTTTGAAAAGGCAAGCGGGATTCCTCTAGATATCGAGAATTTCTATCGAATGGCACGGAGAAGTTGAAAAACAGACTAATCAATTTTCCTTTAACATCTGTCAATATTTCTGAGATGAGATATTGTAACTGTTTACATTTTTGAACTGTTGTCCCTAAGGACGGATGTCCAACTGAATAAAAGCGTGAACCGAAGTAATGCAATGACTGAACCGAAAAAGTTGACGGGTTCACAGAATAAGTAAACAAAAAATTGGAAAGTTGAGTTACTAAAGGGAATTAACTAAAAACTGAGATGCCTAAAAAGGCATCACACGTGGAACTAGAACAATCTATCATAGAGGAGTAAATAAAAATTGAAATTCCAACGCATATTACCTGGAGAACATTCGGAGCGTAAAACGGCCAAAGAGTGGTGCATATGTATGTGAAGGTGAGGACAACAATCCGAATATATATATATATATATATATATACACACGTGAAAAGATCACAAGATCGCCAAGACCTACCGCGGTTTCGCACAACGGCTCGTCAGGGCCGTTGTGCGAAACCGCGGTAGGTCTTGGCGATCTTGTGATCTTTTCACGTGTGTTTTTGCTCTACGTTACTTCCTCTTTGTTAATTCGATTTGGTTAGTTTGTATCGAGCACTTTTCTTTCTTTGTGGTTGGTTCCGTTTGAGGGTTTTTTTTTCTTTGCTGCGAGGTACTGTATGTATTGTCGGTACTCCGCGGTTTTCTTTTTTTTCCCCCCTCTTGTCCAACGCTTTATAGCGACGGACAGTAACGGAGTTAGATTCTGCCGGTTATTGGTGGTCCTCAAAGTTTACTTTTGTAAAATTTTAGGATTTAGATACGTACAGAGTCGGTCTTGTTATTATATATATATATATATATATATATATATATATATATATATATATATATCATAGGAGTTTTAAAAATTGAGTTTACAGTCTACTGTCTGTTGTGATTTACTTAGTAGATCATTTAATAGGGTAATATTTATGTTTATAATAAAACATAGTTTACTTCAACACAAAACCAGTTGTGTTTAGTGACTACCATATTTGCACCTCGTTAGGCAGTGAATTAAAAAACAAAAATATTTCACTACCTGACGAGGTGCTAATATAATACCGAAACACAATAACTTTTGTCTTGTAGTAAATTATGTTTTATTGTAAACTTATAATAAAAATATTACCATATATATATATATATATCCAGAATCCGACTGTGCATAGAATACTGTTGTCATATCTGATCAGGCTCCCCTGCTGTTGATCTCAGTGTTCTCAACAGGTCCCAAAGAAGAATTTGTAATGTGAAAATCCCGACCTGGTAGCTCGACTGGTAGCTCGACTCCAGCCACTTTCTCACCGGCGGGATATAGCTTCCCTCTGTCCCTTCTACAAATATTTTCATGGCTTTTGCTCTGACAAACTTCAGTCACTGGTGCCTTCTCCTCAAGAGTTTATACTGGCAACAAGGTCCCACCCATTTACCGTTAGGTCAGCCAAATGCAGTCGACAATTCAACTCCATCAGCTACTTTACTGGCACTTCCCGCTCGTGGAACTTCCTTCCGTACTTGCTTTCCTGACGGCAACAACCCCCAGGAATTTAACTGCTATGTCAATTCCCATTTCTTATCTAGTCCTTTCTACATCACCCCGTATAACTTGTTTTTTCCTTTCTCTATACCTTCTCAACTGTCTTCATATCTGTGCTCCCATCCTTCTCTTGCCCTTTCTCTAAAACCTCCTGTAACTGGTTCGTCTTTCTCTTCACTACCTAAACTTTTACTCTCTTATGTGGCATTAGTGGTGTTATCGCCTTGCTTGGGGTGAAGCAATTAATATATATATATATATATATATATATATATAATCGCCGACTGACGGTCGGGTTTCAATCGTGGGTTGAAAACAATCGGAGTCTAAACGTACTGATGAGCTGTGATACAGCGAAACAGATCTGTCTGCGGATGACTATATATATATATATATATATAAGAAAACCTCATTTAATAAAAATAATACATTAAAACGCTCTTAATTTATTAAAAATTCGTACAATTGCTCTAATATTAATTTTATAACTTGTGTACCAATCTGCATTGATTCTATTGTGATTTCGTAAGATAAAGTATTTTCTTAAAATTATAACAAACATCGCATCATCTATTTCGTTTATTTTTCTTCTTTAGGTTTTCAATTCCAGCACCATATCGGGTAAGTAAGTGCACGCATATTTATATTAGGAAAGGATTGTATGTTCATTCTTCTACATTTTTCTATGACAGAATTTTTGTGTTGTGAAGAAATCTAAAAAAAAAAAGTAATGGTTATTACAGATTTGAAAAGGTTTGGTTTTAGTTAAATCATGCCAATAATCTGTAGACACGGATCCTAGACATATAGTGCACAAATAATAATAATAATAATAATAATAATAATAATAATAATAATAATAAATGTAAATGTAAGAACTAGGAAAAGCAGAAGAGTCGAAAGAAAATACAACATTAGAAATGAAAATGAAGTCTCATCAACTAAAGAAAAAATAAAGCAAAAAATACAACTGAAGGCTCAAAGAATAAGAGGCTATGAGAAAAGAGCAAGATTTTACAGACAAAACAAGATTTTTCAAACCGATACAAAGAGATTTTACAGGGAAATAGGTAAAAAAAGAATTGAAGTGACAGTCCCCCCAGAATGGAAGAAGTTACACAGTTCTGGGAAAAGATATGGGCTTGCCCTAAAGAACATAGCAAGGAAGTACATTGGATTGCACAAGAGATAGAACGAATGAAAAATAAACCAGAACAGACATGTTAAATTTGCACTAAAAAAAGCACACAATTGGAAATCCCCAGGTAGAGATAAAATTCCTAACTTTTGGCTATATTATTTAAATACAGCACATAAAAAACTAGCCAAAGAACTTCAAGAAATGGTTGACGATCCCACTAAAATTCCTGCATGGATGACAAAAGGAATTACATTTCTTCTACCCAAGAATGGTGACACAAAAAACCCGAAAAACTACAGACCAATTACATGTCTTCCGACAACATATAAACTACTAACATCTATTTTAACAAAACAGACATATTTATTCTTAGAAAGAAATGACATGATACCGCTTGAACAAAAAGGGTGCAAACGTGGCTGTTATGGATGTAAAGACAAATTGCTAATTAACAAAATGATCCTGGAAAACTGCTACAGTACAAAGAAAAATCTTAGTACTGCCTGGATAGATTATCGAAAGGCATTCGATAGTGTGCCACATCCCTGGATTTTAAAGACTTTAAATATATACAAGATATCGCCCGTCATCATCAATTTCATCAAACAGTGCATGTCTATATGGAAAACAACCCTTTACGTCAATCATATAAATGGAACCTATCTGATGAAATAAACATCAAAAGAGGTATATTTCAAGGTGATTCTTTATCTCCCTTACTATTCAGCATATCATTAATAGCACTAACCAGTCAACTTAATAAGACAGAATGTGGTTATAAAATAGGCCAAAAGAAAATAAGCCATCTATTTTACATGGATGACTTAAAGTTATATGCTAAGAATGATAATGAGCTGGAAGGTCTTCTGCAAACTGTGAAATGCTTCAGCGAAGACATTGGAATGAAATTCAATTTGAATAAATGTGCTAAAGCTACAGTTTTACGTGGATCAATACAAGAAACATCCTCAATTAGCTTAGACCCTGCTGTAACAATAAAAGAATTGAAACTAGAAGAAGCTTATAAATACCTAGTTGTAAATGAGAGTGAAAACATTCACCATAAAAAAATGAAAGAAATAGTGTGTAAAGAGTACTATAGAAGGCTACGAATGATATTAAAAACTGAATTGAATTCTCAGAACAGAATTATGGCCATTAATAGCCTTGCAATCTCAGTTGTCCAATATAGCTTCAACATCTTAAACTGGAGTCTAAACGACATCAGGCGAATGGATGCTAAAACAAGAAAGCTTCTTTCTAAGCATAAGATGCATCATCCAAAGGCTGAGGTAGACCGTCTATACATACCCCATAAAGAAGGTGGAAGAGGTATTATTCAGCTGGAATTGTCATACAAGACAACACCTATTGGCTTACTAACATACATAGAAATAACAAAGGATTGGATGATACAATTAGTAAGGCAACATGAAGAAAGAAAGAAAAAATATTCAATGATAAAAGAAGGCAGTAAATACAAACAAGATTTACAGTTAGTAGATTCTGTAGAAAAGCAAAACAGAAGCCAAGAACCAACCATTGCGGCAAAAAATATGAAAATGAAAGCCAAAGATAAAGCTCTTGAACAGATGAAACAGCGCTGGCAAGACAAACCTTTACATGGCCAATATCCAGAACGTGCCAATAAATCCAATGTTGACAAAGTTAATACTCATCGATTGTTACGTGCATCTGGATTAAAGTCTGAAACTGAAAGCTTTATTCTTGCAGCACAAGACCAAAGTCTTTTCACTAGAAACTTTCAGGCAAATATTATGCATAATAATATGGATCCAAAATGCAGGTTTTGTGATAAGCACCAAGAAACAATAGACCACCTAATCTCAGGCTGTTCTGTGCTTGCTCCAAATGAATATAAAAATCGCCACGATAGAATTGGGCAATATTTGCATTGGGCAATTTGCAAACATTATGGAAAATCTGTAAACAAACACTGGTATGAACATCACCCAGCACCGGTTACAGAAATAGAAGATGTAACCATTCTATGGGATTACACCATCTACACAGACAGAAAAATTGAAGCAAACAAGCCAGACATTATTGTTAAAAACCAGAAGGAGAAAACTTGTCTATTAATTGATATGGCTTGTCCAGCGGATTGTAACATAGCAATCAAGGAATTTGAAAAACTGTCAAAATATAAAGACCTGGAAATTGAAATAGAAAAAATGTGGAAATTGAAAACAAGAGTTGTGCCAATGATAGTAGGTGCACTTGGAATGATAAAAAATGGAACAAAATAACACATTGAAAGAATCCCTGTAAACCCCAGTTTAAGAGATATACAAAAAATTGTCTTATTAAGTACAGCCCACACACTAAGGAAAACTTTATCTATGTAATGCTAGGGATGATAGGGAAGATAGAAAAACATGAAATGGAGCCATAACAACACGCCACTACCTGCCTTAGGTCTCCCCGCAGACTTGGTTGGTAGTGAGTCCAAAGCAGAAATCGAAATATGATGAAAAATGACATAATAATAATAATACACTTAAGAGAAACAGTATTTTACAATGTTAAAAAATGTTAAAAAATATTTCGACAGAATGTCTGTCTTCAGACTTTTTTTAAAATTTAAATATAAAAATACATAAATCTGCAAAATATCATAAGACTGTAGTGAACAAAACATGTTCTATATTTAAAAATTAAAATGCTAAGCACTGACACATTGATTTTATTAGAAACAAACGAATTTTACTCGAATTTACAAAACCTTGCTTAGCACACATGCAAAAGTGAATCCAAAACAAAACTCGGGAAATTTCACACTTCGATGCAAAATGTTTTTCGGCCAATAGAAAACTAGGAAACATCTAAAAACAAAATTTAAATAATATTCAATTATCAGAAACAAATTATTTTACGGACCCTTTTCGCGAGCGGAGATTTGTTCGTCGTCCAATGGAAAGGCCAGAATCACATCCGGGAGTGAATTCCAAAATAACCGTTTTGAGCCCCACAAACGAAATAAAAGACGGAGCAAGCTCGACTGTCACCAGACAGAAGATGACGAGCGTAATTAACACGTACTCTTGACAAACTTCAAGCGATCGTTATTATTATTATTCTCACTATCATTCTCTCTCATCTTCTTTCTTTTCACCATTCACCCTTGGTGATAACTTCAAAGACACTTCTCTCCGACAATAAAAGTTCATACATACATACGTTTCTGCCTGCATACACAGTAACTCAATCTTGAAAGGACTACTACGAACTGTTGATACCTTTAACTACTTAGTACTGTTTCTTAATGAACATGTAACTTCTACCAATTCATGTTATTCTTTTTTGTTAATAAATTTTAGATTTAAACATACAAAAGTTCTACTATTATTCTTCAACACATTCCAATCTCCAAACTTCTGATGATAGCGAATAATCCTAAGTTGTAGGGAGTTCAGTCATGCATGACACATTAAACCATTAACCATCTCCCTACTGCCTCAAGCTTTTTGTGCAAACGTTGCTTCTCCTGTAATGAAAAGAAGAAAAGTGCTGTCATGGTAATGAAAGCGTCAAAACAAACGAAATGCCGCCAGCATGAAGGCATACATCTGAATCGTGCTTAATATGATGACGATCTTGTAAATCTTGGTATTTTCCGTTAGTTGGTTTAGTCAGTAAAAAGAATCAACCAAACATAATTTGTTTGTCTTTGCGGTTTTACTGCCTTGCTTTGGGTGATCTTGATTTAAAACAAAGATAAAAAATGAGATAAGAATATAAAATACTAAGTTATAGTTTAGAAAGGGGGAAATAAAAGTATTTGATTCTGGAACCGAGAAACCATTGTCCTAATTAAAGAAATTATAAAGGAAACACTTAAGGTCAGCGATAAAAGAAAAATGACTTTATTAGTCAATAGGAAAGCCTCTAGGACGGAAGGGGTTACTGATTGTTAAGGAATATAAAATAAAATACAATATTAAGGAAAGAAGTCAATAAAAGAAGAAGAATTACAAAGAAAAAAGTTAATGATTGAGATTGCATTTAAAACTTCTAAAGATAAAAAATGACTGGAAACCAAACACCTAAAAAAGAGTTTTACAAAAGTTCCTTCTAGCGTACTTCTCGCTTGTAAAACTCTTACATCGAACTGTTAGCATTTAAACCTGCTAAAAATCTAGTCTTCCTTTTTTCTATGGCATGTTGCTTTAGTACGTAAGCGATCATGGCTTTCCACGTCACCCTATCCCTGGTGGCTCTTAGCACACTTTCTCTTGTTACCCCACCCAAACCGCACTCTGCCATCCACCTGCTCTTACGTTATACGCTGCTTTCCCCTGTCTCTTTTTCCCTCTGTCTAACCTTTGAGTATCAGATTCTCTAAGCTTTCCTTTCTCATTACATATCCCAAGAACTTCAGCTGTCTCTTCCTGATGTATTAATTTCCTTTTACTTTCCATCCTTTCTAAACTTCGTCATTGCTCACACGCTCAATCCATGATATTCACAGCTTCCTTCTGTAGAAGCACATTTCAGCTAAATTCATAAATTTTAGGCACCATAGTGTATAGTCCATCAGGACAATTACTGTTTATCGAAAAAACACAAGGAACCTAATTTACAGCGGTGAAAATTGACTGAAACCAAAATACTAGATCAGGACCAATTACACTGGATAAATATTTATATGATTTTTTTATTGATCATTACCGGATATTATTTCTATCATTCTACTTATAGAGCATTATGGTGATTTAGTAACTGTTGTATAGATGAGTTACAATGCCAAACGTGGGAAGCGCCTTTTGATGGTCGGCTACCGAATAAGTTTAATAGGATTTTTCATAAGTACAACAAAAGCGATTTTTATAATATTACAAAATTTAGTTTCGTGTTTCGTTCAAATCTTTACGAGTCCTTTACGGGCCCTTTACGGATATGAGATCAGAGACTCTGAGGTACATGTAACAACCTCTTAATTGCTGTTGTTCCCGGGTACAATCTGACGCGAAGTGGTTACCCCTGTGACGGCCCCAGATACGGTCAAAAAAAATAAATAAATAAATAAATCTATGGAAGTATAATTTTAAATTTTCATAGTAAAAATACCTGTCATTTATTTGTATATGGAAATGATCAGCAATACATATTTATAGTAAAATTACAATACCTTTATCTGTAGTTGAAGGCATACAATTGCATTCAAAATATATTTAGTTGGGGCTATAAAATTGTGTTAAAAATGTTTAGGTTTCGGCATTAAATAATTCATAGAGGCGGATATGCCGCTAAAAATTCAACAAACCAAACAACTTCAAATAACTTTCATTATATTAATCCACATAATATCTTAAAATTTCTTAAATCAAACTGTCTTCCACATTATAACTAAAAAATAAACGACAACATAAAACACATATACCGCCTCTAGTAAATATTTATACACATACATATGCCCAAAATCAGAGGATCATGCATAAACCAAATGTTTTAGATTACTACACATCTAAAAATTCAAAACTTTCCATCCCGGCCAGAACTAAGTGGATGTCTAGGCACACTGATGAGCTGTGATACACCAAAACACGCTTGTATATGTGTGACAAATATATATATATATATATATATATATATATATATATATATATATGGTTAAGATCAGGCTCAAACCAGAGTTCATTTTGATCTCATTTAAACACACACGGAGACCTACCTAACTATATCCGTAACATATTTGTTCATAACACAAAGGTCATAACATCAACTATCAGCAAAAAAGGCTAAAATAATAGAACCATTAATATTAAAAAAAAATTCAACATTATTAATATTAACTACGAACATGCCAGCAACGTGCTTACCGTGTTCGGAATATAATATACACACATGACTTTAAGTACATACACATGCTCAGTCGCACAACACATTCAGTCGTACGCAAAATGAAATCCATCCTCAAAAATGGCTAAACGTATAGCCGAAATCTCTTGGAAGATCAAAACATTTGAACAATTTTCATATAATTTACGTGCCGAAAAAAAATATATTGCATGTAAAATTACACAAAAATAAACCTTTTCTGTCATTTTTACTGAAAAATGCATATATATATATATATATATATATATATATATATATATAATCTATAAAACTGATATAAAATTAGCATTTATCTTTTCAGTCATTATCGACTTCAGATATTTTACACAATTGACAGGTAAATACATCTGATCGACAGACCTCTTTCTCTTCTATCGCATTTGTAATTGACAAGCTTCTAACTGCCAACCTTACATCAAACTATAAAATTCTCAAAAGCGAACGAAAAACAAAAACAAAAAGAAAACAAATATATTTGTTGCATCGTGTCGATGGAGCATTTCTACATATGTCGATTGGGAGATAAATTTAACAACGCTCAACATTATGACTATAGCTAGTTAACCAATACATCGATTGTCTTTGGCGTGCAAGCGCCTTCTGTTTTTCTTTTTTTCTGTTTTATTTACTCACTTTTGCAAAGACACAATTCATAAATTTTCAATTCCAGCTGTGTCAGTTGAATGCTTTTCGGCACCTTTTTATGGATAGTTTTATTGATTTCATGAAGCGGTTCTAGCTGGAATAATATTAATTAGACTAGAATATATGTAGATGGAGATATTATAATTCTGGTACGAATATGCATATGTTTGCGACTTCCAAGCTGTTCTTCTTTGCGTGCTGTGTGTGCATTTGTGAAGTTATAACGATGCATAGATTTGCTAAGAAAGAGGAGGTTCCGATATCGTGAGAATTTGTTTGATTATCCATAGAATGTTTTGATTTTCAAGGATAGTTCTATTGATTTTATATAGCAGTCCTAGCGGTAATAACATTAATTACACTTGAATATTTTTTACGAAATTTTACGAAATGGATTAAATCCGACATATTTTTAATTTATTTGTTTAATCATTATTTGTAATTGATACTCGTATTTGAGTAGACACTCTGTTTTTTTCTTAAATGAAATAGTATACATATTTGTATCTACCGGTCTGGATAATAAAAAAAATCTTGTTGAAAAAATATGGATTATTTGAACTAGCGTTCCCTAATTCTGCTTTGTCTAACTGCAAAACCCTAATAATTTTTGAGCGGTCTAAAACACGTCAAATCAATTAACGGTTTTCCCAAGGGAACATTTATTGAATAGTCAATCCGGTAGGCATATATATATATATATATATATATATATATATATATATATATATATATACTGTTTTATTAAAAAAAGGAATGTCTACTCAAATACGAGTAACCATTAATATAAAAATTAAACAGGACTAGAATATATGTAGATAGAGATATCAAAATTCTGATACGAATATGTATGTTTGCTAATTTGAAGCTGTTCCTCTTTGAGTTCTGTGTTTGTGTTTGTGAAGTGATAACGATGGACAGATTTGCTAAGGAAGAGAAGGTTCCTATATCGTGAGAATTTGTTTGATAAGCCATCAAAAGTTTTATTTTGTTTCTATAAGAAGGAGATCCTAGAAATAACAACACATCTATTTATTAATCTTACATCGGTCTAGTAAAAAGCCGCAGTAATGTGTCTGGTAGAAAGGCGCAATAATGTGTCTTGTAGAAGGAAGCAATAATGTTTCTGATACAAAGCCACAATAATGTTTCTGATACAAAGTCACAATAATTTTTCTGGTACAAAGCCACAATAATCTTTCTGGTACAAAGTCACAATAATGTTTCTGATACAAAGTCACAATAATCTTTCTGGTACAAAGTCACAATAATGTTTCTGATACAAAGTCACAATAATCTTTCTGGTACAAAGGCGCAATAATGTGTCTTGTAGAAAGATACAATAATGTGTCTAGTACAAAGTCACAATAATGTTTCTGGTACAAAGTCACAATAATCTTTCTGGTACAAAGGCGCAATAATGTGTCTAGTACAAAGTCACAATAATGTGTTTGGTACAAAGTCACAATAATGTTTCTGGTACAAAGTCACAATAATTTTTCTGGTACAAAGTCACAATATTGTTTCTGGTACAAAGTCACAATAATGTTTCTGATACAAAGCCACAATAATGTTTCTGATACAAAGTTACAATAATGTTTCTGGTACAAAGTTACAATAATGTTTCTGATACAAAGTCAAAATAATGTTTCTGGTACAAAGTCACAATAATTTTTCTGATACAAAGCCACAATAATCTTTCTGGTACAAAGCCACAATAATCTTTCTGGTACAAAGTCACAATAATGTTTCTGATACAAAGCCACAATAATGTTTCTGATACAAAGTTACAACAATGTTTCTGGTACAAAGTTACAATAATGTTTCTGATACAAAGCCACAATAATCTTTCTGGTACAAAGCCACAATAATCTTTCTGGTACAAAGTCACAATAATCTTTCTGGTACAAAGTCACAATAATCTTTCTGGTACAAAGGCGCAATAATATGTCTTGTACAAAGCCACAACAATGTTTCTGATACAAAGTCACAATAATGTTTCTGATACAAAGTCACAATAATGTTTCTGATACAAAGTCACAATAATGTTTCTGATACAAAGCCACAATAATGTTTCTCATACAAAGTTACAACAATGTTTCTGGTACAAAGTCACAATAATGTTTCTGATACAAAGTCACAATAATGTTTCTGATACAAAGCCACAATAATCTTTCTGGTACAAAGCCACAATAATCTTTCTGGTACAAAGTCACAATAATCTTTATGGTACAAAGGCGCAATAATATGTCTTGTACAAAGTCACAATAATGTTTCTGATACAAAGCCACAATAATGTTTCTGATACAAAGTCACAATAATGTTTCTGATACAAAGTCACAATAATGTTTCTGATACAAAGTCACAATAATGTTTCTGATACAAAGCCACAATAATGTTTCTGATACAAAGTCACAATAATGTTTCTGATACAAAGCCACAATAATGTTTCTGATACAAAGTCACAATAATGTTTCTGATACAAAGTCACAATAATGTTTCTGATACAAAGTCACAATAATGTTTCTGATACAAAGTCACAATAATAGGTTCGGTATAAAGGCGCAATAATGTGTTTGGTACAAAACCACAATAATATGTCTGGTAGAAAGACGCCATAATGTGTTTGGATGAAAGGCGCAATTGTAGGGTATGAATGAGAATGTCATTCTTCTTTAATGCGATTTTGTGGTTACGGCCATATTACGTTGAAACGATGTAACGAATTTAAGCAACGTCAAATACTTAGAAGGGTGACCGCTTAGGTAGACCCGGTATTTTAAGATTTAATGTGCAGGTTTTGTAATGGAATTGGGAGTTGGAGAGACAAGTCCGTATTCCAGTCGGATTTGTTATATTCCCATGCGCGCAAATAATCTTAGGAAATGTCGGAATCCACTTATTTTTTATGCCATATAGAAGTTTTGTAGAAGTTAATAAGATTGTAGGGTTTGTGTCTATTATAGGCAAAAATGCATGTTTCATATGTCGACTGTAGTGAGGCAAATTCCTCAGGGACTCTTTTTTTTTTGCTTCATAAGTAAATTCAGAATGGTTAAAGTGGTCAATATCAATTCAGCTTTGCTCTGAGTTGGAACGTCCAATTCACTTATTTTATGCCAAAACACGTCCGAACGATGTCGTTGGAAATTGTGAAAGAAAGATTTCTCGTTTTTGGAAGTAGGGTTATAAAATCGAGCATGTGCCTAGAAACCATTTTCAATTTCTTTATTACTTGCATCATAAGAAAATGAACTTAATTTTTTTCTTTATTATTATTTTGTCTATTGATTTTTGTTTTATTTTCCCTGCAAGTTAATTAGAAAGGCTTGTATCAGTAGATCAATATTATCTCAATAAATAATAATTTCTTACATTCTAAAAAATATTTTGACTTTAAATAACCTGTAAGTGGTTATTAAGCCGTAGAAAGCACAAACGAACCATTACAAAATGAAGCTCATTTACACCCCTGAATCGTTTTTTTTTTATTTTGCATGACTGATAAAGTTTGTTCTCACAAAAATGAGGTGAAAGATCTACTGGTTATCGAAAAGTACGCAATTGTTTTGTGAAGTTTCGCAGTGTGGATAAGTGTTTTGAGGACCAAGGTATTAGACGAAACCTACCTGCAATTGAAAATGAACTTCTGCAAAAATAATTAGTAAAGAATGGCCACGTCTATGTGTAAAAGAGTTGTCTCACATAATGGTTGTCACCGTTACAACAATATCGGACCATCACTAGAAAATTATCAAGGTGAAAAAAGTCGTTGTGCGTTTGGTGCAATGAATTTCAGCTCGAAATGTGAAATCAGAGATCAAAATTAACTTAGTTACATTTATACAGTGCAACTGTAAATAGTGAGACCTTGTTGCCAATCTAGTACTAAGCTTACATTCATAAAGACTAAGTACGTTAGCGAAGGGCTCATCTGAACAATTACGATGAAAATATTTGTAGAAAGTATTTACGGTGGTCTGAAAGTAACTGAAGCTGAGTCATCAGCGCAGAACCAATAATATTGCTGATACTTCTTTGGATTTTATCAAGGATTCCTAAATATTTAGCAGGAATACTGGACCATGTGTGGCTGCTATATTTCTAGCAATGACGAACGGTAGGCATATATGCTGCGAGTCATAAATTGTCGTCCAAATTACTTAATAATGAAAATTACACTGAAATCTCATTTTAACAGGTGTATTGTTGAAAATCACACACACACACACACACACACACAGACACAGACACAGACACAGAACACACACACACACACACACACACACACACACACACACACACACACACACACACAAAATAAAAAAATAAAAAAACAATGACGACATTCAGAATCTTCCCCCGCATCTTTTCGAGACGGGAGACGGTCTCTTTGTTTAAGTTGGTGAATGCTGCCATAATCATTATTTTCCGTTCACGGTGGATTAACTTTGCTTAAGTTTTGTTGGTCTCTCGCTTAACTGCACCTCACGCATAATAATTGTGGTGATTGCAGTTTGGAGAGTTAGGTGACCAGATGGAAAACGTGACGTGGTCGCAGAAAATTACTGACAGCTATGACTGGGTTCTCCTGCTTGTGTGGCATGGTGCAGAGTCCTGTTGTAAGATGTAGTATCTTCCATCAAGCACCCTTTTGACATAGAGCAGCAGTACCTCCTCATGGCACTTGAGGTAGGCCTGTGAAACCCAGCGAGGAGATAAATATGAGTATAACTTTGCTATCACTAGTGATCACTCTAAACATCTTCGTAATCACCATTAGACTCATTTAACTCTTTCCGAATCTCCGGCACTGTCCTCAGATTGACATTCAAACACTATGAAATATTTGCATTGGAGCTTCCGGTGCAATTTCCAAAATTACAGCATGCCATTTCCAAATTTCTGACAGAGCGAAATGCGTCATAGTGCTTTTTTTCTCACATATGCTTACCGACTGTAGTTTGCAGTCGACAAAAAAAAAAAGCACGAAATCAAACACACGAAATAGTGATAATTTACCCATCGCTCTCAGTAGATATGTAAAATAAATTCTTAAAAAATTAATGAATAAGGGAAGGATTAAAAAATTGACACACACAAGACATACTGAAGGCAAGAGAGACAGAGAAACAGGGTGTAACCTACTTATGAGATTGTGCTGAATATAAACTGGTAGGGACAGAATAGATAAATATTGTTTGCAACTAGCAAAGATAGGAAGTTGAGGAGAGTAATGATGAACCTGCTTAACAATCTTGTGTAAACAGATGTAGGAACAGCGACTGGTAGGGACAGTAAGGAGATAAACATTGTTAAGAGCTACAAAATATAGGAAGTTGTGGAGAGACATGATTATCCTTCCTAATGAGCTTGTGTAAATTAATACTAGACCAGGGACTAGGATGAATAGTAAAGAAATAAAAATTGCAAAGTAGGATAAAGAATAGGAAGTTGTGGAGATCCATGATCACTCTGACTAACAAGCTTGTTCAAACGGATGCCAGAAGAGAGATTAGAAGGGTTAGTAAAGAGATAAACATTGCTAAGAGCTACAAAAAGTAAGATGTCGTGGAGAGCAATTTCTGTACGCACACGGCCTATAAAAGAAGAATATGGATAAAAAAAAAAAATTAACAGCACTGTTTTCTTTGTTTCTAATTTTCCTGCTTCTTAAAATACTTTCAACTTCAGAAAGGCATCTTATTTGGGGAGTGTTACAGTTAGGCATAATAAATTTTTATTTTTAAGTAAATTTTAAAATTAGAGACTACCAACTATATAAATAATTAACACCATACAATTTACAGATGATTCATACCATAAAATTTATAAAGGAAAATATTTCAATGTGATTTTCTTAATCAAATTTGATACAAAATATATATGTACAATAATAGTATATTCGCCTGCTTGTTTCCCAGTATACTTGTCTGCTATAATGGCTTGCTAACCATATTGCAAGGACCAAGGACATGTTGAGGTACGTTTGGGTTCTACGAAACCCTTTAAGCTAATCTGAGGTTTATACTGTAGCTATACAAAGGGGAATCTGTTTACGGCTTCGATGGAATAGCGCATCCTCTGTTGGGATCAGTTGACCAATGCTATTAAAACCGCGAAATCTCTCTTGCGATGTCTGCTGGTTTCTTGCTAGATATTATTTCACTGTTAAACCGTTGATTTCCTTCATCAAATTTGATAATATTGGCTACTAGCGTTTGTTTAAATTGTGTAAATAAAAAAATAAACCCTGCCTTCCTCCACAGATAGGTTAGAGGTAGAATCTCCGACTTGTGTCAAATTTGTTGGGTTTCAATCCCAGCTGGAAGCAATCTCTATTGATGGGCTGCGGATAACTATTTACGGTCTCACTCGTTGATTGAGTACTCTGGGGAAATGGTAGACTTAAAAAATAGTAGCTACTTACCGCTATTTACGTATCGTTATTCACTAATAAATTGAACACATTGGCTACTGTTTCTTGTTTACATAGTGTATATAACCCGCTAAAATTTGCCTTCCTCCACCATGCGTTGATAGCTTAGAAGTAGAAACTCAGACTGATGTCGAATTGGTTAGATGTCAATCATGGCTGGATGCAATACACAATCAAAATAGCAAAATTAAACCAGCAAATCAAAAGACACACAAACTTGTCAACATCTCCTTCGCAAACATACAAGGTATACGTACTAACATTTACAACGTAGAATCATTCCTCCAAATAAACTCACCAGATGTCTTAGCCTACTGTGAAACTAACCTTGACCCTTCTATCCCCTTTTCTAAGTTTGACGTCCATGGTTACCTTCCCCTCTTCAGGAAGGGCGCCAATGTCCATATGCATGGCCTTGGTATTTATGTCAGTGAACATCTCCCTCTAGCTAAGACGATCTCACTTGAATCCCTAGATCATTCTTACATGTTTCCGTTTCTCACTTCTCGGTTAACTATCTTTTCTTTCTCTACCACTCCCTCTCATCTCTCAACTGTTCAGTACTTGACAGCATCTCCTATAATATTGATAAGGCCATTTCTTCACATTCATCTGCCCATATATTTGTGTTTGGTGACATTAACGCCCACCACACCAAGTGGCTGGAAAACTCTGTCACCAAGCTGGTGTCTACAACATGAATTTTTCAATCACTCAGTCCTTTACGCAAGTGGTGGATTTCCCCACGGGTTTCGAATAACTCTAATGGAAGTAACTCACCGCTGGACCTCTGTTTCACTTCCATCCCTCACTTTTGCAATGTCAAGCAGCTCTACCCTCTCAGAAACTCTGACCATGCGGTGGTTTCTATAAACATCTTTTTCTACCCCCACTCCTCCCAAGAAACTCAGACCAGCAGAATATCCTACTGCTACCAAAAAGCAGACTAGGACTCGTTCCCCGATTTCCTGTGTGACGTCCCTTGGAGCAATGTTTTTAGTCTTCTCGTTGAAGACTGTGCATCTGAGATTTCCTCTTGGGTTAAAGCTGGCATCTATGCTTTCATCCCAGCCAGGAAGTTACGGCTTAAATCCTATTCGTCCTCCTGGGTCTCGCCTGCTTGCTCGGCCGCTATTTCCCACCGGAATCACTTCTTCCGGCTTCATAGAAGCCACGCGTTGAACCATAACAGGTGCCTTTTGAATCTGCTCGTAATGAGTGCAAAATGATACTTAATGAAGCTAAGCTGCTGTTTACTGCCAGAATGAAGCAACACATAGCATCCCGTAAGTTCGGCTCAAAAGGCAATTAGAGGCTCTGTAAAAGTGTGCTAAGCAACAATAAACCATCAATATCCCCTCTAATTAATGAATTTGAGGTCCTCACCTCTTCAGCGGACAAGGCTGAGGGATTTGCTCTCAAGATTCTTCACTAATTCGACACTGAATTCGTCTGGAATATCTACACCCGACTTCCCACCTAGAACTGAGGCCCAATTGAATGATGCCCACATTACCCACTCGTTGGTCTCAAAACATAATCTCAAAGCTTAACCCTCATAAAGCGAGCGGAATTGACGGATTTCCAATCGTAGTCTTCAAGAAATGTGCCCCTGAACTCTCCTCTCTCCTTTCCAAACTCTACAACTACTGTCTATCTGCTTCTTGCTTTTCTGCCTGTTGAAAGTCTTCCTCTGTAGTCCCTATTTTAAGAATACTGGAGAATACTTCGACGCAAGCTGCAGAGCTATGGTATAACTGGACAATTGTTTGACCTAATCAAATCATTCCTCTCAAATCCTACAATGACGGTAGTATTAAACGGATATACATCCCAATACTATCATACGAACGCGGGTGTCCCTCAAGGCACTATTTTAAGTTCTACACTTTTCCTGATCTTCATTAACGATCTCCCATACGTAATAAGATCTCAAGTAGGCATATACGCTGACGACACCACCGTTTATTCTGGCCTCGATCAAAAATCTGCTGAGGTTAACAAAGCGGACCTCGCTGCTGAGCTTGAGAAGGACCTTCAATCTGTGGTGGACTGGGGTAAGAAATGGCTCGTAAATCTTAATGCTTCCATAACGAAGTTGTTATCTATTAATTATCATAGACAATCGCTCCTACCCACCATTAACATGGATCAGGCTAGCCTCCCTGAGAGCAAAACACTCCGACTCCTTGGCCTAACACTCTCAGTAGACCTCAAGTGGAATGACGACATCGAATCCATAGCTAATTTCGTTGCTAAGAAGGAAGTTTTCCCGTCTGAATCCATCTTGCACATATATAAATCTACCATGCGCCCGTATATTGAATATTGCTGCTACATTTGGCCCGGTGCCCCTGCTATTCACCTGAGATTCTTGACAAAATCCAACGGAAAATCTGTAATGTGATCGATACCGACTTTGGAGCTCAGCTGCAGTCGCTCTTTCACCGGCGTGATGTGGCTTCCCTGTGCCTCTTTTACAAATACTTTCACGGCATCTGCTCTAATGAACTTAGCTTACTGGTGCCCCCTATGTATAAACGTACACGAGCTACTAGACTAGAAACTAGGTCCCACACTTTTACAGTGAAACCGATAAAATATAACCGCAATTTCTACTTTAACAGCTTCTTTCTTCGCACTTCCCGCCTGTGGAATTCCATTCCGTATACTTGCTTCCCCGACAGCTACAATCTCCAAAAATTTAAATGTAAGGTCATCTCTTATCTCACTAACTCGCTTCCTTTCTCTCAAGTTCTTTTCTCCATCCACTCTCCCATCATACCGGTATTCTCATCCTTCTATTACCCTCCTCCTGACACCCTCTATAACCTACTCCTCTTTCTCATCACTTTCCTCTATGTAACCACCTGCGCAACAGTGGCAGTAAAACTGCTTTGCTTGGGGTGAAATGATAAAAAAATCATTATAAATTATTAAAATAGAAACATTTTACATCGCTGCACAAAAGCTTTAATATTTTAATACTAAGAATTATACTTCGTCAGACTATGGTTAGTAGCTAGTAATAAAAATGATGTTTTAGAAAAATCTTTTATATTACAAGTAATGAAAATGGATGTGCCTTGTGGTACAGTGGATATCGGCTCGGAACGAGAAACCGGGGAGCCGAGTTCGAATTCCAGTTGAATCCATTGTTTTCACTTACGCGCAAATACCCTTGGGAAAGGTATTAATCCATCTCTTCCTTCCAGTTATGGGTTAAATAGCAGGACAGACTGGGTTCTATAGCCTTGGTCGGCAACCAGTCTACCGCAGAAAGTAATGGCAACCTACTGCGGAATAATCTTCTGCCCAGTCAGTCTTGTCTCTTTCGAGACATGATCGCCCATGTGTGTATCACGTATGGCACTTTAACTGACTGAATGAAAATTATTTTACATAAAACTCAGTTTTATGTTTTTCTTTATGTTTTCCCCCCAAGTAAGGCGAGACAATCATTACAACGCAAAGTAAAGTAAGAGAAAAACTGTGTACACAGGGTAGTAAAGAAAAGAATCCAGAAGATAGAAGATGGCTACTGACGTTGTATTTAAATTTTTAGGGATTGTAGCTCTCCGGGAAGAAAGTAAACGGAATGGAGTTCCACAGGCGATAAAGAAAAGAAACTGTACGAGTAGAAATGATTTTCTAGGTCGCATTTAACTAATTAAACTGTAAAAGAGTGGAACGTAGCTGCCAATCTAGTTTCACGTTGAAATTCACGTGGACGGAGCACCTGGGTAAAAAGTCTCATCACAGCAATTGGCAGAGAGTTGTAAAAGAAACTGCATCTTTTTACTATTTCTATTATGGATTCCGCTAAAAGCAATGCATCGTTCTATGTCGGGTTTAAACACCGATTGAAAATATGCATCATCAATCACTATGAAAAGTGGTTCTCACGAATCTGTTGATTTTTCCGAATACATAACCTTGACTTCAAATCGTAAATATCATATCAAATCATGATATTTACTCTCCCTGTTTTGCAGAAAACTTAAAGATGTTATTATTAAATGATCAATCATTTTCATTGACGTATGCTAAATAAAAGCACAGAATAAATATTGATATATTAATATTAATAATAATGATAATAATTCATGGCTCCTGATCTTAATTTGTTTGGCTGGATGTACTAACATGTTTGCTCTTAGGGAATTATGATGTATTGCAGCAGCTATCCCATTCAGTTGCGCACATTTGTTTGTCAGTTGCCTTATGTTAACCACATCGATAAACGCTTTGTGTTCATGAGCAGGAGCAGTAGATAAAATTAATGGACGTGAGCCAAAAAGTTTTTTCTAATTCAGAAGTATGACGCAGCCAAGTCGATTTGGGAGTCACATCCAGATTTTTCGGAACACACAAAATAAGAGGAACGTCTAAGTGGATAATGGGTTATAAGACCCTAAAGTATTTCTAACTGAGCCGTAGTCAGCATAAGAAAACCCATTACTATGTAATGTACGTTTGGCTATAATGCATGAAATCTATTCATCAGACTTGTATCATGATGAATATATTTGTACCTCGCCACTGTTTTGGTGGGTTTCTTTCACTTTCTCTCAGGTGCAAATAATAATAATAATAATAATAATAATAATAATAATAATAATAATAATAATAATGATAATAATAATAATAATAATAATGGTTTTGCTGTAGATGCACAGGACTAAAGCTTGCTAACTAGAAATTACCACGTTGATATATTACAAATTGAGTTAACCCAAAATACAGATTCTGTGATATATATTTAGAAATAATTGACCATCTTGTATGAGGCTGCACCATATTAATGCAAACTGAATATAAAACCCGGTATGACAGATGGGTTAATATCTACACTGGTAAAGCTGCAGTTTCAAGAGAAGGAAACTGCAAGAAACTTGTGCGAACACCGTGCAGACACAGTTACCAAAATGGGACTTGTAACAAATTTAAGGAACTTTGCAATTCACACGAACAGAATTAATCGCACGGATATCGTGATCAAATACAACAAAACAAAATTTAATTTCGTAGTCTCTGCAGATTGTAGTGTATGCTTAAAGATCTTAAAAAATCTATCAAAATAAAGGGATCTTGAAGCAGAAATCTCCAAAATGTGGACATCATCAAATCCAGTTGTATTTGGATCCTTCGGCTTGATTAGAAAATATTCAGAATTTTTAGTGCTTTTAGAAATGTTAAGGTCAAGTGCTTATTCAAAATTCTCCAGTATGAGGTTGCCGTGACACATAAGTTAAAAAATACGAAGTATATTTTTTCTTGTTAAACGGACTTCATGCTTAGTGAGAATCGAACTCTCTACTCAGCCCTAACAGGTTCTAGCAAGAAATGCTTGTTAACTATTACACCACGTCGGAGTGCCCCAAATAAACGGAAATGATGTACCTATAATTGAAAGAATGGGGGCGGGCATTACCGAAGCCTGTAATGTGATGCAGTGACATTGTAATGTAGAAGAAATGGATGCATTGTCCCTGCAACTTCGGAAGAATGGGCACCTTGTAGAAAACGGGAAATTCTTATAGCTTATGAAATGGTAGAAGTTAAAAAAAAAGAGCCATTTTTTGTTGGAATACAGATAAGCGTTTCGGAGAAAAAAACAATCACAAAAATCAAAATTTTCCATTACTTTTTGCCGCATCCTTAGTGTCAATTGAAACTTTTGTTCGCATATCAAGGCATCAGACCTGGATCTACCAGTGATTCGATTTTCGTTGAGTTTGAGTAAAGTGTCTTGGAGAAATGCATAAAAGTGCGCAAAAGACCATCCGATATTATGTTTGTCATTGAATTTTCAAGAACACTCTACATTTATTCGAAAAAGTTTTGTGTAAAGCAAAGGTTCGTACTTTGATCTACATTTACTCAATTTTGGTTCAATTCCCATAAATCATCTCGGAGGAGTAGAGTTCGTAATTTCTAAGCGTTTTGATGAAAAGTATAAACGATTCGCAAATCTTTTGCATACTAGCACAGTGAGGTTTAGTCAAGGATACTGGAACAAGGAACGTGATATTTATTTATGCTTAGAAGGTTATCAGAAAGGGCAATACAAATGAAGAAATACGTGTAACTGTGTTTTATAGACTTCGCAAAGGCATTCGAAAAAGTACGCCACAGTGATTCGATAGAAATGCTCAGCAAATTAGACATATTTGGGAAAAAAACATTAGAGTATTCAAGAACCTCTACTCTTAGCAAACCACCTGCATACGGACAGGAAACGAGTTCAGCAGATATACAAAGATAAAAAGTGGTGTAAAACAAGGATGTGTCTTTTCACCGGATTTATTCAATTTATACAGCGAGACAGTTCTTAGAGCCCTAGAAGTAATTCCAGTGGCGGCCACAATCTGAACAATATAAGATACATCGATGATACAGAGCTTATAGCAAATATAGAAAAATCTACAAGATCCCTTACAAAATGTAGCCTAAGAAAGTGGAAAGAAAGGACTACATATAAACTACAAGAATATAATGCATGGTCATCAATAAGAAGATGGACTCAAAATGCCAACTACAGGCGGGGGTATATAAAATCAAGCAGGTACAGAAATTTAAATATCTGGGAAGTGTCCTAACAGAAGACAGAAAGTGCGACACTGAGATGCGAAACGTATTGGTATGTCCAAAGATGCATTCTAGAATCTGAGTAGGGTATCAAGAGACGGAAAAAATTCTCTAGCAAAAAAAAAAAAAAAAAAAGAGAAAGTGCTGGATTACTATACGATGTCTCTTGTTCTTAAATATAGCAGTTAATGTTGAACAATCTCTTCAATGACGAAGGAGATACTGAAGTAACCGAAAGGTGGTTCTGCAGAAAGATGATGAGGATAACATGGACCGAACATGTGAGCCACGATGAAGTTTTAGAGAGGATGGATACGCAAAAGAAACTAATACTTAACATCAGGAAAGACAACTAAAATTCCTTGGACATTTACTGAGGAAAGTGGGCTTGGAGAATATGATACCTACAAGTCGAAAAGAGGGAAAGAAAGGCGGAGGAAAGCAGCACTAACATACTTGAGAGGCTTGAGCAAGTGGATAACAAAGCTGGGTAGAGTAGAAAAGTCAGAGGGACGTTACATCACGTAAGTGAAGATGAGATTCCAAGGCATGATCGATTACATTGCAGATCTTTCTTTGAATTTTATTGAGAACTTCGGGGAGATGAATAGAAGGTGCACCCGGGTAGTTACGGCAACAGTTTTCAATGAACGGACAAATGGTAGATTTATAAATGTTCAAAATGGATTGTGACTAGAAAAAAAGAAGAGCTCTCTGGCTTGAACGTGTGTTACTCTCCAAGAGACTTGCATCATATATATATATATATATATATATATATATATATCCCTCCTATCACACTCATGAAGATAGCGACAACAGCGAAGCAGCTCAGTTCATTCTCTTTACTACCAGTTATTAAATCGATTGCTGTGTGTTAGCTCTTTAACATTGCCTTACAATTTTATATTTTTGCAATGATTATGCCGTCAAGTAGTGAAGAATATATATCTCCTATATTATAATATAAATAGCGATTTATCTATGCTAGTTGTTTAGCTCGGCTTTGCTGGGGAAATTTAGTGGTTATGTTGAAATGGTAAGGTCAACTGCTTATATAAAAATCGAAGTTGCCGTGACGTGTAAGTTCAAAAATATACGAAGTATTTTTTTGTATTTGTAAAACGGGATTCATGCTTGGTAATTTTTGCCGATAAACTGGAATGATGTATGTACAATTGGGGGCGGGCATTATGGGAGCCTTTAATGTGATGCAATGAGATTTTAACACAGAAGAGGATGCATTTTCCCTGCAAAATCAGAGCAGTCGGTACCTTTTAGTGAAAACGTGAAATTGTTATGGCATAAGATAGAAGCTACAAAAGACATAAGAGAGAAGTTATAAAAAACAATTTTTGTTGGAATGCAACGAAGCGTTTTAAAGAAATAAACGATATAAAAAACCAAAATTTTCCATTAATTTTTGCCGCACTCTGTGTTTCAACTGAATTTTTTATTCGCATATCAAGGCATCAGACCTGGATCTACCAGTGACTCGATTTTAGTTGTGTTTGAGTGAAGCGTCTTGGAGAAATGCATAAAAGTGCGCATAAGACCACCTGACATCATATTTGTCGGTGATTTTTGACTAAGCATCAACATTGATTCGAAAGATTTTGTTAAACCTCAAAGGTTTGGACTTTGATCTACAAGTTACCCGATTTGGTTTGAATTCGCGTAAGACGTGTCGTAGGAGAAGAGTTCGTAAATTCTAAGCGTTTCGGTGATTTTTGGCGTACCCTGTAAGGAAAGTTTCTCTATGATGGATAAAAGAGAGTAGTTTTGTTTTAGAGGCATTAAAATTTACAAGCCATTTCTTGCTCAATTTAACCGCTAATTGGAAATCCATTTCAGGAGCAGCAGCCTGGTCTACATTGTCACCCTTGGTAGATTTCCTGTTGAGAGGGGAGCAAATGATGATGTCATCTGCACAGATGCATACTTGGAAACTGTTGACAATGTGAAAATGATTGATTCGTATTCTACAGTTTTTCAACTAGTTGCATGTTATTTAATGCCAGAAAATATTTTTAGATTGGGAAACTTTTTTTTTATTGAGAGATAATGATGATTTAGTGATACAAGTCTTACTAATTAAACCATAGCTGAGTGGAGAAGAGGCGGCTGCATACCTTTACTAAGGCTGTTTGAAAATAAATAAAGTGAACCTGTAATTGGAACCGGTGTTCTCATTAAAAATACCGAGTCAATATCCATTACGCTTCCCGCGCATTCAAGTTTACAGAATATGATATTCTAAAGTAGTCATCGATCTAGATCCTGACCAAGCTCGACATTGCTTAACTTTAATGGTCGCATGTAAACTGGTGTTTTAAAATGATACGGTCGTTTACCAAATTTTAAACTATTCAGTAGCAAAATAACATATGACCCAGTGTAATGTCGGAAATAATAATAATAATAATAATAATAATAATAATAATAATTAATTTTTCCCTTCGTATATAATTTTATTTGCATGTTTCTTCTTTTAATGATCCTTAAATAGATTTATTAACTAGTTTTCTAAAGCAAGACAACAAAAAAAAAAAAAAAAATACGACGAAAAGCATAAAATCTGTCCGATCTACGATATTCTTTCTTGGGAAGAATATGTAATAATTTCTTTATATTTGTTCGTTCATTTTATATATTTATTTATTTTTCGATAATCTTACTCTCGTTGGATTTAATGAAAGAATAACACAGAATACAGTGGGCCAACAAATTATTTTTAAATTTTACAGTAGTAAACTCAAAAATTTTCCTATTAAAAAAAAAAAATTTTTGAAATTTTTTTAAACGTAAACATTAATTTTTAATTTCACTATTTTAAACATAAACATTAATTTTTTTCTTCGTATATAATTCAAATTGTATGTTTCTTCTGTTAATGATCCTTAAATAGATTTATTAACTAGTTTTCTAAAGCAAGACAGCGAAAAGAGGAAGAAAAAAAATATGACGAAAAACACTAAAAAAATGTACAATCTACGATATTCTTTCTTAGAAAGAATATGTAATAATTTATTATATTTGTTCGTTCATTTTATATATTTATTTATTTTTCGATAATTTTATTCTCGTTGGATTTAATGAAAGAATAACACAGAATACAGTGGGCGAACAAATTATTATTTTTAAGTGTTACGGTAGTAAACTCAAAGGTATGCCCATTTTTTTTTTCTTCCTATTAAAAGAGAATAAAAAAAAAAATAAAAAAAATTTTGAATTTTTTTTTTTGCAAGGACAAAGGTTAATAGTAGCAACAATTGTTTTTATTTTATTTTAACAATACTCTCTAAGTGCAGTGATGTTTTTTTTTCCGTTGAACAGCCGTTACTTTCCAAGTTTGTTTGTTTTTTCAACCAGCGTCTCTCTCTTTGAATTTTTCTTTTTCTCAATATGAAATTCTGTTTTAATATAAACAGGGTTTTTTTTTCTTTAGATATTATCGAAATTTTTTTTTTTTTTGCAAGGACAAAGGTTAATAGTAGCAACAATTTTTTTTTTTTTACTTTAACAATACTCTCTAAGTGCAGTGATGTTTTGTTTTTTTTTCCGTTGAACGGCCGTTACTTTCCAAGTTTGTTTGTTTTTTCAACCAGCGTCTCTCTCTTTGAATTTTTCTTTTTCTCAATATGAAATTCTGTTTTAATATAAACAGGATTTTTTTCTTTAGATATTATCGAAATTTTTTTTTTTTAACTATTATAATTTCCTTAAAAACTAAACAAAACAAGAAAATAAATTAAATCCGATGAAAAACAATTTATATGGTATTATTTTATAGAAAGTCTACGTATTTATTGATATATTTATTTTTATTTATCTGTTGATTTAATTTACTCATTTAATTTATCTTATTCTGATAACCCTATTTTTGACCAGCGACTTTATTGAAAAAATAAATGATAGAGTGGACGAACAAATTATTACATTTTTTTTTTTTATGAAATTCTATTTTATTTTAATTAATTTATCTATTTGCTCTTTAAATGAACCTAAATAAAATCATCCGTATTATATTTCCTTTAGCTGTCGATATTTCACAAATTTTTTTTTTTTTTTTAACAAAATACTCTAGTATTGTTGTGTTGTTTCGTTGAGCCGTTGCTAGGCCAAAGTTTTTTTTTTAACCAGCGTCTTTCTCCTTGAATTCCAATCGCGTATATGTCAGTTGTTGCTTGGCAGCCCATTTAGGAGAAGGAAAACTCCGAACAACAACCCGCAACTCAAGGTGTTAATCGTGCCGAGGAGTGAATGACTACTGCGTTATGAGGTCACAAACGATTCCCTACAGGCTTCGGGACCCTGTTTGTAAAAGACCGTTACCCAACGTGCCGGGCAACTTTGGGTGGACTTTTGGACCCGTGCGTCACTCGTGGGAAAAACATGAAAAATACAAATAGAAATAAAAAGTCCAGTATGGCTCTTCCAGTGGATAAACAGGGAGCCCGTCCTTCAGGAGGGAACCTACCTGAGGTCGAAAAATCTGCCATAGGAACAAACTCCTACACAAAGAATGTATCTTCAGGTCCCCACAACCAGGATAATCCTAATGATGGTCCTGAAAATTCACCAGCTAGATCTACAACCGTATATTTAAAGAAAGAAAAAATAAAATGGTCTCGTGAGGAGTACAAAGTCGTTATGACTGCATTTCATGAAGCGTTACTCAAACCTCAAAAAAACATGACTCGCCAAACATATGACATTTGGCGTGAAAAAGTTGGTCAAGCAAATAGAAAGTATATTGACGAAAATAAATTGGCCAATGTACGTAGGTACATTATTCGTAATAACCGACTAACAGAGGCCGAAATTCATGAAATTAAAAGAATTGTAACAAGAAGAGTCGAATCAACAAAATATGAAAAGGAACCGGAACCAGAAATAAAAAGTAATAACATCAAACAGATCACAGGTCATAATGTAGAAACCGTGAAACACGCAAATCACTGCGAAGATAATGATGTAAGTTTAAAAGTGCTGGAAAGGTGTGATCTGAGTCTGAGTCAGTTAAAAGACAAAAATAAAACGAGTTCAGAACACATCGAAGATAATTATTTGGCGGAAAATAAGAACAATATACAGGAAGCCAAGATAGAAATAAAAAACCCTCTAAGTCAAATACAAAGTATTACAATGGAGGAACGTGAACAGCTCCCAAAATTCCAACCAACAAAACAAAACCTCCGAACTATTAAACTGTACAATGCAGCACTGAAATCAATACTGGATGAAGACCCTCATACAAATCTTAACGAAATAATATATGCATCAGCAACAGCAGCAACAAAAAAATTAAATATTTAAATAAAAACAAGGCAGTCTCGTAGACGTGAAGTTCCACCTTGGAAAAGAAAAATAGAAAAAGAAATAGAACAACTTAGAAGTGAATTATCAATATTAGATGAACTGAGTAGACGAATAAATGTAAGAACTAGGAAAAGCAGAAGAGCCGTAAAAAAATATAACATCAAGAATGAAAATGACGTCTTATCAAATAAAGAAAAAATAAAGCAAAAAATCCAACTGAAGGCTCAAAGAATAAGACGCTATGAAAAAAGAGCAAGATTTTACAGAGAAAACAAGATTTTTCAGACTGATACAAAGAGATTTTACAGGGAAATAGGTAAAAAAAGAATTGAAGTGACAGTACCCCCCAGAATGGAAGAAGTCACACAGTTCTGGGAAAAGATATGGGCTTGCCCTAAAGAACATAGCAAGGAAGTACATTGGATTACGCAAGAGACAGAACGAATGAAAAATAAACCCGAACAGACATGGTCTGGAATTACAGAAGATGATGTTAAATATGCACTAAAAAAAAACACACAATTGGAAATTCCCAGGCATAGATAAAATTCCTAACGTTTGGCTATATTATTTAAATACAGCACATAAAAAACTAGCCAAAGAACTTCAAGAAATGGTTGACGACCCCACTAAAATTCCTGCATGGTTAACAAAAGGAATTACATTTCTTCTACCCAAGAATGGTGACACAAAAAATCCGAAAAACTACAGACCAATTACATGTCTTCCGACAACATATAAACTATTAACATCTATTTTAACAAAGCAGACATATTTATTCTTAGAAAGAAATGACATGTTACCGCTTGAACAAAAAGGGTGCAAACGTGGCTGTTATGGTTGTAAAGACCAATTGCTGATTAACAAAATGATCCTGGAAAACTGCTACAGTACAAAGAAAAATCTTAGTACAGCATGGATAGACTATCGAAAGGCATTCGATAGTGTGCCACATGACTGGATTTTAAAGACTTTAAATATATACAAGATATCGCCCGTCATCATCAATTTCATCAAACAGTGCATGTCTATATGGAAAACAACCCTTTACCTCAATCATATAAATGGAACCTATAAGTCTGATGAAATAAACATCAAAAGAGGTATATTTCAAGGTGATTCTTTATCTCCCTTACTATTCTGCATATCATTAATAGCACTAACCAGTCAACTTAACAAGACAGAATGTGGTTATAAAATAGGACAAAAGAAAATAAGCCATCTATTTTACATGGATGACTTGAAGTTATATGCTAAGAATGATAATGAACTGGAAGGTCTTCTGCAAACTGTAAAATGCTTCAGCGAAGACATTGGAATGAAATTTAATTTGAATAAATGTGCTAAAGCTACAGTTTTACGTGGATCAATACAAGAAACATCCTCAATTAGCTTAGACCCTGCTGTAACAATAAAAGAATTGAAACCAGAAGAAGCTTATAAATACCTAGGTGTAAATGAGAGCGAAAACATTCACCATAAAAAAATGAAAGAAATAGTGCGTAAAGAGTACTATAGAAGGCTACGAATGATATTAAAAACTGAATTAAATTCACAGAACAGAGTTATGGCCATTAATAGCCTTGCAATCCCAGTTGTCCAATATAGCTTTAACATCTTAAACTGGACTCTAAACGACATCAGGCGAATGGATGCTAAAACAAGAAAGCTTCTTTCTAAGCATAAGATGCATCATCCAAAGGCTGATGTAGATCGTCTATACATACCCCGTAAAGAAGGTGGAAGGGGTCTTATTCAGCTGGAATTGTCATACAAGACAACAACTATTGGCTTACTAACATACATAGAAACAACAAAGGATTGGATGTTACAATTAGTAAGGCAACATGAAGAAAGAAAGAAAAAATATTCAATAATAAAAGAAGGCAGTAAATTCAAACAAGATTTACAGTTAGTAGATTCTGTAGAAAAGCAGAACGGAAGCCAAGAGGCGACTATTGCGGCAAAGAATATGAAAATGAAAGCCAAAGACAAATCTCTTGAACAGATGAAACAGCGCTGGTAAGACAAACTTCTGCATGGCCAATATCCAGTACGTGCCAATAAATCTAATGTTGACAAAGTTAATACTCATCGATTGTTACGTGCATCTGGATTAAAGTCCGAAACTGAAGGCTTTATTCTTGCAGCACAAGACCAAAGTCTTTTCACGAGAAACTTTCAGGCAAATATTATGCATAATAATATGGATCCAAAATGCAGGTTTTGTGATAAACACCAAGAAACAATAGACCACCTAATCTCAGGCTGTTCTGTGCTTGCCCCAAACGAATATAAAAATCGCCACGATAGAGTTGGGCAATATTTACATTCGGCAATATGCAAACATTATGGAAAAGCTGTAGGCAAACACTGGTATGAACATCACCCAGCACCGGTTACAGAAATAGAAGATGTAACCATTCTATGGGATTACACCATCTACACAGACAGAAAAATTGAAGCAAACAGGCCAGACATTATTGTTAAAAACCAGAAGGAGAAAACTTGTCTATTAATTGATATGGCTTGTCCAGCGGATTGTAACATAGCAATCAAGGAATTTGAAAAACTGTCAAAATATAAAGACCTGGAAATTGAAATAGGAAAAATGTGGAAATTGAAAACAAGAGTTGTGCCAGTGATAGTAGGTGCACTTGGAATGATAAAAAATGGAACAAAACAACACATTGAAAGAATCCCTGGAAACCCCAGCTTAAGAGATATACAAAAAATTGTCTTATTAAGTACAGCCCACACACTAAGGAAAACTTTATCTATGTAATGCTGGAGATGATAGGGAAGATAGAAAAACATGAAATGGAGCCATAACAACATGCCACTACCTGCCTTAGGTCTCCCCGCAGACTTGGTTGGTAGTGAGACCAAAGCAGAAATCGAAATATGATGAAAAATGACATAATAATAATAATAATAATAAAAAGAATCATCCGCTAACGTTCACAGAAAATAATTCGAAATTTCATAAATTATCATTGAACACACGTAGAAACGTATCTTCATTCAGAAGAGCTCATTGGTCCTGACCTGACATCTCAATTTCAGTCATTTTCCTATCGCCGCCATGTTGTTTCCTGTATTGACATCTCAATTTCAGTCATTTTCCTATCGCCGCCATGTTGTTTCCTGTATCTTTTCTCTAACTACTACCATTCATTGTTCGGATGAGCACTTTGCTATGTTACTTTCTGAATTTGCCCACAACTTATTGCTGTAACAATAAGTTGTGGGCAAAGATTAATTTTCTCCCACATCTCGTTCGTGAAACTGTTATTCGGTTACATGCTTCCCGGCTAATTTTGAGTTTGAGTTTGTGATTTCTTTAACGGCATATCGACTTCTGTGGGTTATTTAATGCCAAAAAGGTATTTTTGTTAATGTTCGATTTTTCTGAGAAAGTTGGTTTAGTCTGATTTTGATGAAAAATTTAATTTATTTTTTTTATTTTAGAAAGCTGAAGATATCTTCTAGTTTGTATTCAAAAATGTATTGCTGGTAATAATTTTTTTTTTCCTTCAGAAATGAATTTTTGCTAATATTTTTCCTTCAAAAAAAGTATATTTTTCTATAAAAGTTTATTTTTATATTTTCATTGTGTTTTGACCCCAGTTTGGGGATAAACTATTAGCCCATAGCTGGGACCCTCACAGTTTCTAGATCTCCGGGTCAGAGTGAATCTGGGAACAACAGCAATTAAGAGGTGGTTCCATGCACTTCACAACCTCACAATCAGAGGCCTTGCTGCCGGATGCAGTTTACCGTCATACCAAGAACCTCTCAAGCAAATAAAGCTGGTGATACCGAAACTTACAACTTTATGCAACAATTTAAATCGAATTCCCCATTCTTCTTCTTCATCTTCTTCTTTTTGCTGTGTCCCTTCAGGGCATAGATGATGTCCTTCCGCATCTCTCTATTTTTAGTAGCTGTTAATACGCTTCTACCAGTTTCCCCACCCAAACTTCGCTCTGCACTGCATCAAGCCCATCAAGTGTTCCCATTATCGATCACAGTTACTGAATAATACTGGATATCACAAATATCTGATGGAAAATGCATGTGTTTGTCTTTCCTTACGTCACCCCAACTATAAGTTAAATAGAAGGGTAAATTCGTGTCTCTAGTCTTACGTGATAATCTGTTTATAACAAAGACAACATTTAATGACTTTAGCAATAATAATAAAATGATGATGGTGGTGGTGGTGGCAACAGCCTCTACCGCAACTATTGTCACCATCAGGGCCGTAGCTGATGCTAAAAAAAACACCGGGCACATAAAAAATTGCCCGGATTTATTAGTTGACAATGTGATGACGTCATCAGTGTCATCCGTTTCCAGAAACTATGATTTTTGCGGGTTTTCTCGGCTATTCCAATGGAAATTAGGCACAGAACGTGAACGAAAGCAGGAAATCGGGCTCGGACTTTCTGAGTATAACCAGTCTTTTCTCCCAAAATTAATAAATAAACAAACAGATTTTTACTGCGTTCATTCGGATGTTTTCTTCGTTTTTCTTTTTTTCTTTCTTTCTTTCTTTCTTCGTGAATTGTTTAGTTTGATTTCTGACGAAGACATTTTTCCTTACCCGGATTTTCACTATGATTGCACTGATCAGCCCGGACCCGTGCCCGGTGTGCCCGGAGGTCAGATACGGCCATGGTCACCATCATGATCATCGACATCACCGGTGATAGAATCGCAAATGCAGAAAATTACCTCGTTGTTTTTTTAGAAATATAAATGCATGGACATGAACGATACACTTTTAGCAACAGTGCAAATGACTAGGTAACCTGGAAAACAGAAGTTGAAAGAATCAGTGAAGTAAGTATTTCAAGTTAAAATCGATGATCCACGCCATATATGGTTAATGCCTTGTGTAAAGACTTTAATACACAATGTTACTTAAATTAGAATATATTTTACTAATTGTGTTTATGGAAAGAATCCATGAAAAACAGTAACATAAATAAATTGTTATCTAAATTAATATCCCTAAATTATTATCCTAAATAATATATCGAAAAAAAAATGTTTTACGGCGAAACGTTCAAGAAAATAAAAAAAAAAACTTTACCCAAACTTTTTATTGAGATTCATGAGCAATTTTCGATTTTGAGAATCAATGTGAGCAATTATTAGGTTTCGGAAAGGATGGAAACGAAAAGGAAATTAATACTGAGGATCAGGAAGAGACAGTTAAAGTTCCTGTGACATGCAATGAGGAAGGAGAACCTGATACTAAGAGGCCAGATAGAGAGGAGGAGAGACAGAGGAAAACAGCGTGTAACGTACTTGACTGGCCTGTGCGGGTAGGTGGTGGAACGAGAGTGGCGCGGGGTAACAGGAACAAGCGTGCTGAGAGTCACCAGGGATAGAAAGACGTGGAAAGCCATGATCGCCTACGTCCTGAAGGGACAAGGCACGTAGAAGAAGTCCGAACATTTTTCGAAGCATAATAATAATAATAATAATAATAATAATAATAATAAACGTGCTGATGTATACAGCGACCCTAACGACTCTGCTTCTGATACTAACTCAAATGGAAATAGTAAATACCTCATATCAGAAGTATAGACGAATAAAAATGAATAATAACAAGAAGATTAAAATTTCATCATCTGTAAAAATAAAAGGACAAAACGATAATAAAAATCATTAGACAAAAAAGTCATAGTTCGGCCATTGAATCAGAAATCTTTTCAAACAAGAATGTAAGAAAAAGTACAGACAAATAATAACTAGGAAAAAAATTACATATTCTTAAAAATAGTTCGATCAAACAATCAGAGCGCTTTTAAAACTAGGATATAAAACTGTGAGACAATAAGAAACGATCAGCTTTTTAAAAGCGAATGTGTACATCTGTATATAAACAGATAGAAAATCTAACAAAACCAGAATCGATAAATTAATTTTGCCCAATTATCCAGAGAGTAAATACGATATTTGCACGACAAGCTGGCGACCTTAGATGCCGGAACCGTCCTGGCTACATTGAAAACAAACATACTTTACTTCATCGTCAGCAGCGGTTACTGCATTTGGATACATACACAAGCACGCATATATACATATATATTACGCACATACGTAAACAGATGTATATATTTACTTTCTCCTGGATCTGCCTCTGTCTCTCTTATGCGCCATGACTTTTACACTAAAACTATTGAAACTTTAACTTCCATGTTATTCTTCTTTCTATAAATTTTCTATATTTATTTTGCATTCATCAGCACTCTGTAGATTTTCTTGTAATTCTTGCAGTTAAGTTCTATACGTAAAACCCACTTGGGTGATCATGTTTTAAAAGGTACATGATTGATGAGGCAGAAGATTTTCTGCCGTAGGTTATCATCATTTTCTGCGCTATAGAAGCCAATCTGTCCTGCTAGCTGGAGGGAGAAGAGCCGGATTCATATCTTATTTCCCAAAGGTCAGTCAGTCAATTAAGTGCCATAGGTGATACACGCTTGGGCAATCATGTCTCGAAAGAGAAATGACTGACTGGACAGAAGATTATCCCGCAGTAGGTTGCCATTGCTTTCTGCGGTAGACTGGTTGCCAGCAAAGGCTATAGAACCCAATCTGTTCTGCTATTTAACCCATAACTGGAAGGAAGAGACGGATTAATACCTTTCCCAAGGGTATTTGCGCCTAAGTGAATACAATGGATTCAACTGGAATTCAAACTCGGCTCCCCGGTTTCTTGTTCCGAGCCGATATCCACTATACCACAACGCACTTGCGCTTAAATCAATGCAACGAATTTAACTGGATTTCGAACTCGGCTCTTCGATTACTCGTTCCGAGCTGTTATCCACTGCACTACAGTACCCACTCAAATTAACCTTACTGACAAATGGTTGGAACAAACGTCATAGGATACACAAATCATCCATGACTGATGACCTTCTAACTGCTATAGATCTACACTTGATTTCCTTACTATGATTACTTACAGAATCAACAGAGCACTAGACAATTAATTAATTATGAAAACTATTGCCCTTATATATATCAGAGTCCTTTTACAAGGTGTGGTATCTGGGGTAGGTGTATCAAATCTCCATCTATGGAATCTCTCAAAGGGCTCTATCAATTTCCAAGTTCTTACTAGCAGGTAAATTTCTTAAGGTCGTTGTCAATGACTGGTCATAGGTAGCCCACTAGATAAATGACTGCGTTCTACAAGTTTCTGTCCTCGGCCCTAATCACTTTATCCTCTATGTTAATGATATTACTGAGGTCATAATTTGATCATTAGTTCGTATTTATGTGAATGATACATCTTACAGGGTCATCTCCAAAAATCTATGAAACTAGACCCTAGCAGCTAACCTTTTCTTTGACTCTGCCCAGGTGGCTCAAATGCGGTGGAAGGTTAGCTTGTAAAGTTAAATCAAACCAGCAACACCCTCCTGGCACTTTTGTTTTTGTATTTCTCTCAAACCTTTCTCCACCACCAATTTGCTTAAACTCATCAAGAATATCACGTGTTCTTTTCCCCTGTCCTGCTTTCCCTCTATTCGTCCCGTGAGTATCAAGTCTTCTTCTCTCATTACGTGTCTTTGAAACATCAACTGTTTCTTCCTGATGTTAAGTGTAAGTTTTTTTCCCTTTCCGTTCTCTCCAATACCTCGTCGTTTTTCACCTGTTCGGTCCATGATATACTCAGTATCTTTCTGTAGAACGACATTTCTGTTGCTTCAAGGCTTTCCTTCACCCTTGACGAGATTGGCCAGGATTCGCTGCCATACAGGAAGACAGATATCACGTAAGAATCCAGAGCTCTTTTCTTTGTTTCCAGCAAATTTTTCTGTCTCTCAAGACTCTACTCAGATTTTAAAATGCGTCACGGGCCATACCAATACACCTTCGGATCTCAGTGTCGCACTTTCAGTCCTCTGTTAGAACACTTTCCAGGTATTTAAATGTCTGTGCCTGATTGAATTTAGTGTCTCTGACCTGTAACTGATAGTTTCGACTTTTTTTTTGTTGATGATCCTGCATTCATTTTCTTGTAGCTTATGCTTAGATAAAAAAAAAATGAATTTTTAGCCTTTCTACTCAAATAAGGTAGTAAAGCCACTAAGACGCAGGAATTAAAGAGTGTGAAAGAATAGAAAATAATGAACGATGACAATTAAAGAATGGTGTATTAAATAATTTTAAATGCTAGGAATTCAACTGAGATCGAATTCCATTTGAATTCCTTGCATTTACTTACGTGAAAATACCCTTGGGAAAGGTATTAATCCGTCTCTTCTATCCAGATGTGTATTAAATGACAAAACAAATTGGGTTCTATAGCCTTGGCTGGAAACCATTCTACCGCGGAAATTAATGGCAACCTACTGCGAGATAATCTTCTGCCCGATCAGTCATGCCTCTTTCGAGACATGATAGCCCAAGAACTTAATACTCACAGGTTGGATAAAGGGAAGAAAAGACGGGGGAAAGCATCGCTAGACGTACTTGTTAGGTCTGCGCAAATGGAAGGCGGAGCGAGGTTTAGAAGTGATACCAAGAGAAAAAATATTGACATCGACAAGAAACAGAGCCAAGTGTAAGTCTATGATCGCCTATGTTCAGAAAGATGAGAAGAATTACCATGAATGTATTTATCGAAATGAACACAAAGAAGGTAGGGTACGGCGGTGAGAAAGTGACTGAATCCGAGACGCCCTCTCATGACAACTAAGAATAGGATTTTATCAAGAATCTCTAATATTTAAAGCATCATACACTGTGACATATTCTATTTTGCAAGTAAATATTTTCACATTATTGTTATTAACAAACCAATTTTGATAAGATTGGTAAAATGTATTTATGTACGCAATAAAATAATTTAAGGTTGTACTAATATTTTTACGAGTAAATGTACTTCGTTAGTTTCAGCTCATAATATGTATCATTATTAGATACATAGATAATAAATAGTTTTTGGGTGATAATTTTTACAATGTAATCAAAGATGTAGGTTGTTCGTATAATTATTTGCGATTTTAGGATCATCTTTTATCCCAGAAGTAATGCATTTAAACAGTTAAAATAGGGCCCCTAACACATGTATATATTTCTGCCATTGACTTACAAGGTTATTTAACATTTCACTCAATAAGTCCCAGGCCTGATATATAGATATATATCACTAATAAAACAACATGAATTTATGAAGTTCTAAACTTCAATTGGCATGTGATAAAATTTCGACCCAATCAGATTATTAGTTTTCAAATTACAGTTATTTAAGTGAAGCTGCTGTTGCAAATTTTCAAAACAATCGAAAAATCTGAACTTTGTGTGTTGATAAAGCATTGCTTTCTGATGGGAAAATACTGTTCAAGCAAAGCAATGGCTTGATAAGTTTTATTCGGACACTGCTCCATCGGAAATTACGGGTAAGAGTTGTTATACTGACTTAAACGCGGTCATACAGACACAAATAACGCTGAACGCTCAGAGCGCCCAAAATCGGCAGTTGTCCCGGAAAACAACAAAACAACGCACAAACTCGTTTTGACCGACTGTAAATCAAAGTTAGTGAGATAACAGAAGAATTGAACATTTCAGAAATCAGTATATTCACTATTTAGCATGAAAATTTTTCAATGAGAAAGGTGTGTTCAAAATGAGTGACGCGTTTGCTTACTGTCGATAAAAAACAACAACCCGTAGACGATTCAGAGCGTTGTTTGCAACTGTTGCAACATAAAAAGAAGGATTTTGTGCGTTGGAAAGCAGCAGATGAAAGACGCCCAAAGCGACCAAAGACGCAAACATCAGCATACAATGTTTTGGCCTCCGTATTTTGAGATGCGTACAATATTTTGTTCATCGATTACCATGAGAAAAAATGAACCATCACTATTATATAGCATTTTTGGTGCATTTGAAGGAAGAAGTCGCAAAAAACAGCTACAAATGAAGAAAAAAGTGATTTTTCACCAAGACAACGCACCGCGTCACAAGTCGTTCGCAACGATGACAAAACGAATGAATTGCATTTCGAATTGCTTCCACGTCCACCTTATTCTCCAGATCTGACCCTCTGGAAAGAGATTTAGCTCCAATGGAAAAGTGATATCGGAAGCTGAGGCATATTTTGAGGCTAAAGACAAATCGTTCTACAAAAAAAAGGCATCGAATTGTTAGAGAAGCGTTGGAATCAGTGTATCACCATAGAAGAAGTTGATGAATAAAGTCGAACTTTGCCTAAAAGTTGTTTTATTAGTTAGGCCCTGGGATTTATTGAGTGATGTGTGATACATTTACAATAAAACTTTAAAGGGTATTGACGCCAATAAATCTTTGAGAACACTTTCTGTATCTTGGCAACAGTCTAACTTTTGGCTTATAATGTTTGAAAAAGTGGTAACCAAGATGTTGCAGAGGCTTAAATTGTTACAGAATGTGAAGTCCAGGGCTAGAAGGGTCAGGGATTAGACGGGTTGCGCATTCTGATAGTGATGGATTGTCTTTGTATATTTATTTATCTAATTCTGTAGACCATATTATTCGAGAAATCCCGTTATAAAATATGCGTATTCATGATTTATTTTCTACTCTGAATAAATAAAGATCTGGAAGAGTGAAGACATGACAATAATGTCTTCACGAAGCTAAAAGTTGGCATGTCTGATACAATACTGCTTAGTTAAGTGAAAAACCTTTCGATATTAATCCGTTATATATATATAATGCCCTAAAATAGTGATTAAAGCAGGATATCAAATACATAAAAAATGTAACTATAAGAGGAAAAATAGAAATAGAAAAAATCATTTAGTATACAGCCCCTTTCAACTAAATGGTTAACCTCAAGTTAGAGCTGAAGTTCCTCACTTTAATTAAGAAACATTTCCCTATTAATAACCCTCTAAGTAATTTTTGTAAATAAAAATACCCTTAAATTAATTTAAAGTTGTACAAATAATCTAGAAGAAATCATTACAAATCATACTAAAGATATCTCAAATCAGAACGTTAATCAAAGTAACAATAACTATCAAAATAATATAGAGAATAATAATACAAACTTATGTAATTGTCGAAACACTAATAATTACCCACTGGAAAATATGTGTCAAAAAATTCGATTGTGTACCAATGTAATATAACATCAAATGAAAACCCAGCTGTTAAAAGAGTTTACAACGGATCTACAAAGAACACTTTTAAACAACGTTGGTATATACAGTTAACTTCCTTTAAAAACAACACCACCGAAACCAAACCTCCCTTTCCGCGTATCTTTGGAATTAAAGAACACAAACAAAACCCCCAAAGTAAAATGGAAAATTCTAGAAAAAACAAGAATCTGTAAGTCGTTCAACGACATCTGCCCTTTGTGATTGAGTGAAAAGCTGCAGATTTTATGGTTCCCTAAAAATGGTGAACTATTGAACCGTAGAGACGAGTTGACTGTTTTATATAAACATCGAAAATAATTTTCGTTAAAATTTAGTTATTCATCATTTATCACTTAAAACATGTGCTCCAATAGAACTCAAAAATTAAAATTAAATTTACTAGAATAAATAGTTCATAAAATACTAGTTGGTTTTCTTAACTAGAATATACATTGATATACTAAAATCCTTCAGCTGAAATTCCAATCTAAAAAAAAATTTGCAGCCTCTTAAAAAAAAGGAATTTTAAAATTTTATTAATTGCAATGTTTCATTGAATGATTATGCTCCAATATAACTTTAAAATTATTTTACATAAATGATCCATGCAATACTTAATTTCTTTTTTAATCTATAATATATCTTAGTATACCATATTTATTAAAATCCTGATTCTAAATACAAAAAACACGCCATGAAATTTAGCCTGCTGTAAAGATTGCTGTCTACCCATTTAAATAATCTATGTTCCTGCAATGTATTTTAGCCAGTCAAAATAATTCTATTTTAATTTTAAAAAAAACTACAATGTTTCATTTATAACTTATGCTCTAATAACTTAAAAATATATAATTGCTTTACTAAATAAAAGACCCACACAATAGTTAATTAGTTTTCTTAACTACAATATACTTTCATATACCATAATTATTTAATCATAATTATAACATAAAACTTTTAGTCATTTTTACTCATAAAATATTTCAATTTACAGTTAATAATTATTTACCTATTTAAGTATTGTGTGGTCCCACTATGTACCTTATCTCAGCCAAAATAATTTTCTTTAAAATTTAATTAATTACAATGTTTCATTAACTTCTACTCTAACATTAATAAAAATAAAATAAATATTTTATTAAAATAAATGACCCACACAATACTTAATTGTTGTTCTTAATACAATATAACTTAGTATACCATAATTATTTTAATTCTAATTCTGACCTAAATATAATATCCTCTTTGCACATAGACAGTAGTAAAAAATCTATTGTTCAATAAAAATAACCTAAAATCCAACCTCTTGTTAAAAATTATTGTCTACCCATTTAAAAAATTTAAGGTCCCACTGTATATCTTACTCAGACAAAATTAAAAGAGACATGCCAAGATCCAATCCATCCTGCCCCGTTTCATAACTCAAATATTTATTTCAAGATATCACCTCAAGAGGAACAGTTATATATATATATATATATATATATATATATATATATATATATATATATCGAAATAATGATTTCATACATTGAACAGGAATATGGATTTATATAAACATAATTTTATGTTCATTTCGTTATTGCGTTTTTTTGTTTTTTTTTAAATATCTAGACCGAGGCAGCCTTTCGGCTAACGCTTCATTAGGGGCCAGTCGTGGTAGCTTTAATTATGTCGGATTGATTAGGAAAGAATTATGAGAAATAGAACTGGAATGCGCTTAAAATTACGAATATTGTAAATACGTAAAATTAAGAAAAAAAATTACGATTAAAATGCGTAAATTAAAGAAAAAGATCCAGAGCATAAAAAGGAAAAAATAAAGCCCAGATATCTCCGAATAAATGCAAGGATCTTAGAAAATTCTCTTTCTGCTTGCACAGAGAGGCTGAAATAATTTTAAGCATAAAAGCTTGCTAAGTGTTGTTTTGAACTGCTTGCATGTAAAATGGAAAATGAGTCAGTCGAAAAACAAAACCAGCATGACTCATTATCTAATAGGTGTTGTCCAATATATTACTCGTGCACTGATTGCGACACACGAGTATGATCACATAAATGAAATCTGACATACCTAGGAACATGTTGGTTTATTCTCGACTCTAACCTAAGACTCGTCCGTCGTAAGTATTCAGCTTCACACTGACATCTGAAGTTATAAATATCTAAACTTTTATTATGATAGAGTAGAAAATTAAGGTAGAATCGAGCGAGTGCAAAAAAAACAAAACAAAAACAAAAACAAAAAAGAACACGTAGTTTGGCTGAAAAAGTGGCAGAGACAATAGTGGAAACTTTGTCGCTTAAAAGTTTAGAGTTTCTGCCAAGCCAAGGTAATTTGAGATAAATTAGACACAGACCAGGATCAAATTTAGGCAGCAAATTAAAGTTATCTATTTTCCTTTCAATTGTACGGTTCACAATAAAAGTTGAAAAACCGTTATTGACGAGAATACAACGGATCCTGCAGGAGTGTCCATGATGAAAAAATGAATAAGGCCCGATGTACCAAAGTTTTAATCAAATTTATTTTTCTATTCCGAGGGATAAAAGAGTTTCAACTAGTGTAAAGACCTTTACGAAAAACACTGGTAATAAAAAAAAAATTTAAAAAAAAATAAATAAAAATACTAAATATATAGCAGAAGCACCAAACCAGATATGGAAATGCACGGACGAATAGTAGACTTATAAATATGTAAGATAAGTTACAGAGTGAAAAATGTCTTGCAATTAGCTTTTGTAAAAATAGACCGAACAAATGATTGAATATAATCTCCAAATATATAGCAGATGCACCAAAACAGACGTGGAAACAATACTCAAAGCACGCACGAATGGCAGATTTATAAATATGTTAGATAATTCATGGAAAGAAAAATGTCTTGCGCGATACAGACAATTAGATTTCGTAAAAAAATGATCGAACAATTGCTTGAATATAATCTCCAAATATATAGCAGATGCACCAAAACAGATGTGGAAACAATACTCAATCCACGAACGAATGGCAGATTTATAAATATGTTAGATAATTCATAGAGAGAAAAATTTCTTGCACGATGCAGTCAATTAGCTTTCGTAAAAACGGAACAAACAATTCATTGAATAAAATCTCGAAATATATAACAGATGTAGAAAAACAGATGAGGAAACAATATTCAATGCATAGACGAATAATAAAATTATAAATATGTAAGATAAAATATGGAGAGATAAAATGACTTGCACAATTCAGTCAATTAGCTTCCGTAAAAAAGAACGAAAAATTGATTGAATATAATATCCAAATAGATAACAGATGCACCAAAACAGATGTGGAAACAATATTCACTGCACCGACGAATGGTAGACTTATAAATATGTAAGACAAGTTATGGAGTGATAAAATGTCTTGCACGATACAGTCAATTAGCTTTCGTAAAAACAGACCGAAACATTGATTGAATATAATCTCCAAATATGTAAAAGACGCACCAAAGCATATGTGGAAAAATATTCTATGCACCGACGAACAGTAGATTAATAAATATGCAAAACAAATTATGGAGAGATAAAATGTCTTGCACGATTCCGTCTATTACCTTCCGTAAAAATAGACCAAACAATTGATTGAATATAATCTTCAAATATATAACAGATGCACTAAAACAGATGCGGAAGCAATATTCAATGCACGGACAAATGGTAGACTGATAAATATGTTAGAAAATATATGAAGAGAAAAATGTCTTGCGCGATAGTCAGTTAACTTTCGTAAAAACAGAACGAACAATTGATTGAATATAATCTTCAAATATATAACAGATGCACCAAAACAGATGTGGTAACAATATTCAATGCACGGACGAATGGTAGATTTATAAATATGTAAGATAAATTATTGAGTGAAAAATGTTTTGCATGATACGGTCAATAAGCTTTCGTAAAAACAGATGAAACAATTGATTGAATATAATATGCAAATATATAGTAGATGCACCAAAACAGATGTGGAAACAATATTCAATGCACAGACAAATGGTAGATTTGTAATATATAAGACTAGCAGTATAGCCCGGCGTTGCTCGGCTGTAATGAAAGCTTTAAAACTAATCCATGGTCCTGGAGCTCAGACTCTTTGGACGTTGGCACGAACGATTAAAAAGCAATAGTTGTTTCCAGTTAAAACGAAACCGTAGACTGAAAGAAAAATGAATGGATGTAAGTCAAATTTTGATTTCCTGGTATGGATATAAAATAAGTTTTGTCGTCGTAAACTGAATTTTTAAGACTAAATAAATCTTCTGAGCAAATGGTATCATAGCTGAGACTAAGAACTACAATTATATCTACTTAGAGCCAAACCCGAAGCAAAAACTAAATTAAAATGGCTGAAAAAAATACACACATACAGGCAGATAAACAGACACTCACACAAACATCTTGCCTTTTATATATATATTAATCGATTTTCTGCACTGTTGTAAGAACTGAAACCTTGAAACTTCTGAATATCGTTTCTTATGTCTTTGTCTATGAGTGTATGAAATTTGATTAAAATCGGACCACTCCTTCTATAACCCGATTTTTTCGATTATAGATTTTCGATATTTATCGGGGGTACAAAACCTAGCTAAGAATACACGCTTTTAGTACAACTGTGTAAATTTTGAAGAAAATCGGTTCGGCCGTTTCGGAGTCTATAGGTAACGGACAAACACACACACACACAGACAAAATTCCATTTATAAATAAGTTTAGATAAGTTATGGAGAAATAAATGTCTTGCACGATACAGTTAATTAGCTTTCAAAAAAAAAAGACCGAACACTTGATTGAATATAATCATTAAATATATAACAGACGCACCAAAACAGATGTGAAAACAATATTCAATGCACGGACGAATGGTAGATTTATAAATATATATGTTAAATTATAGAGAAAAATGTCTTGCACGATACAGTCAATTAGCTTTCGCAAAAACAGAGCGAACAATTGATTGAATATAATCTCCAAATATATAACAGATGCACCAAAACAGATGTGGAAACAATATTCTATGCACCGACGAATAGTAAACGTATAAATATGTAAGATAACTTATGGAGAGAAAAATGTCTTGCTCGATACAGTCAATTAGCTTTCCTAAAAAAAGACCGAACAATTGATTGAATATAATCTCCAAATATATAACAGACGCACCAAAACAGATGTGGAAACAATATTCAATGTACGGACGAATGGTAGATTTATAAATATGTAAGACAAGTTATATAGAGAAAATGTCTTGCTCGATACTGTCACTTAGCTTTAGTAAAAACAAACCGAGTAATTGACTGAATATAATCTTTTTACTTCATGTCACGCAAACACGTTAGTCCAAAAAGATGCAATGAGGTTTTTATCAGCCATACTGAAAGAATGCAAAAAGATTCTCTTAAAAAAAGTATTTGAAACGTTAAAATATATAAAATAACACCACTCATCTTTATAAACTTGATATCGGGATTTACTACACGTTACGTTCTTTTGGTAAATAGGTGATTTTGTATTCTAGCTGATGTAACTTGTAATTGAGTATTTAAAGGTTATTACTCGGTATTTAGTGGGATATCTCTAAATGTAAGGTCAGCCATTTTGTACTGGAAAAAATTCGGAACTTTTCTTATTCATTCCGTAGGTCTGATGAGTATTGCTGTTGTGCTCGGCTCTCGAAGTGATTGATTTTTTAAAATAGTTTAAGTGGATAATTCCTATAGAGAATGTTAATGAGTTAGCCTATGTATTTTTGTCAAACTTAATGTCAGAACAAATACTTTTTATGCATAAAAATGACTATAGCTCATTTATTTTTCGTTCATGTTAGTCAGGTAGTAGGTGATACAATTTAGATAGTAATGACTGTGTGTTCAGTGTGTAACGATATGGAAATATGTTTGTGATTTCGATATACCAATAAATGAAACTGAAATGGCTGAATATTCAATCGTGAATTTGTTGGTATTATCAATGTTGTTAGTGTAGTGTCTAAAATCATGATGTGTGAACTCACTATGTAGCCATATAAAGAAGATATTGTCTTTGGATCAGTTTCATTTCTGGATTTATTGGGATATCGAAATCACAAACACATTTCACATCTTTGGATCTGTGATAGTAGAGGGTTTCTCGGTTGTAACAAGGTAACCCATTTCCAGGGTATCCATAAATATGTTTGTGGATTTGTCGGCCATTTTTTCCTATCTCTCTGCCTCTGACCTGAAATAAAGAGTGACCGTTGCGGTTTACTATGTGTTTCATGATGTGGTTGATGTCGTATATTTTCTCTCTCTGAAAGTTATTGGTGCTTAAACAAATTTCTACAAAATTACAATTCCTCATGTGAGATGTTAGAGTATAGCGATCGATATTTAAAAGGAGTAAAAGTTTCGGCAAATTGTTTGTTTTAATATTGGTAAAATGGACTGTGTCATTGATGTAACAAGGAATAGTGGGTACTAAAGTTTGGACGATGGGTTCGGTGAAACCTAAGATATGATCTGTCAGATTTCAGATTCCTAAAAACTAAATGGATGAATTGTAAGAGTTTTTATTAAATCGTCAATAATTTTATGAGTTTTGGGTGATGTCCTCGACGGAGGGTTTGGTTTTTTTTCTGGGATTAATTTGGGAAGTTTGGTGTAATGTTTAATCGGTTTGTCTCGCTAGACCCGATTAAAACTGAGTAGTGAGTTCGATCTTCACTGGATACCCTATACTTTCGGCTTTGTACCACATCTAAGCGGCACCTAGAAAATCAACCCTTGGGTATTTTTTGTAATTTGAAAAAAATATCGAATGTACCTGACTTAGGTTTTACCGGAAACATATGTTTGACTTCTGAGTGTTTGCTATGGTCTAAATTGTTAATTACTGATTTGAAATATTTGTGGAGATCGTGGGAAAATGTTTTTGATAGAACTCTGGCGTTGAGCTTATTTTCTGCTTCCGCTATGCAATCTATTCACTTCATGATGGTGATCAATCTATCCTTAATTTCCCATTGTAAGTTTTATGATAATGTCTTTCCTTTTTCAGTAAACAAGAATGTGATGTAGAAACATCACATACTTGTTTCATGAAGTTGTTATTATTTTGATGAAATTTTTTCTGTATAAGTTTATTTTTCAAAATCTCTTTTTCTTGGAAATCCGAGCCTGTGTAGACTTTCTCTATGTCTAACTATTTGGAGGGCAGTGAGTCGCAACTTTTCATTTTTATACGCTTTTGAAGCCTTTAGAATTTTTTTATTCGTAAATCTCTATTCCTAAGAAATTGTTTAATTGTGCTCCAACATTCACCTTCCTCATTTATTATTTTCTGTTCTATAAGCAGCCGTCTTTTTGCCTTTGTACATCCATCCATCTCTCTCTATATATATATACATATCAGCATGCAGTGTGGTTATAGATTAATCCAAAGCAGTATCCTGTACACACAGCGGTAGGATAACTCTCTAAGAGAAATTCGTGTAAAATCCTTTGTTAAATAAAGACGCAAGCTGACGATGGTTCGCCTGAAGTAGGCTATACTTCCGATTCACCATGAAATAACGTGTCTGTCTTAATTTCTCTCTTATATATATATATATATATATATATATATATATATATATATATATATAAGGACCCTGAATAAGTTGTCGCTGTTCTCAAAAGGTGGCTTTTCCAGAACTGCGTGCGTGTAGTTTCAGATACTAACATATCTCTAAGGAAGTACTATAATCAAGTTTGAAATTTAGTGCATGTAATTTCGCCGAGGTGTAAACAGCTTTGTTTTCATAGTATTAAATATGTCGTATTTCGTGCCGATGAAAATGTATTTGCAGAAAATTATCACTTTTGATTGAGTAATACTCACACACCCACATTCATATTGTGGGCGTGTGAGTATTAACTAACTACTCTAACTACCTCCTTAACTTTCTGAATAACCATGAATTCATCTTACATTTCCTAAAATAAATCATTTTCCCTATTTGTTTTTAAAATAACACTTGAAAAATATTGTTTTGAAATATAAAATTTCTGCGTAGTGCTAGAATACTTTTATAAAGCATTGAAATAACAAAATTAAAATATTTAACTCTGTATCGAGCATTTTTTATAAAATTAAATGCATGAACAGTAGGTTTTAATATATCAGTTCTTTCACTTCTTTATAATGTATATATATATATATATATATATATATATATATATATATGTGTGTGTGTGTGTGTGTGTGTGTGTGTGTTTTGCATATAAAACTTCGAAGATTACATATATCGAATAATCATTTCAGCGAAATAAATTCGCTTTACCAGCGATCTTTTTCATTATGGAAAAATTCGTAATTTCTTTGAAAAGGTAAAGACGCCAAAAATCAACTTCAGCGAGAGGGGAAAAGAAAAAAAATCGTATCAATTTGGCTCTGTAAATAAATAATTTTAATTACATTGAGCTCTCGGTCTAGATCCGTTTAATGTTTAATTTTCAATATTTAATACTAATAGGCTCTCCCTTGGGATTTTATCTCTATGCCACTTCCTTATATATATAACAAGCCTAAAAAATTAGATTAAAATTTATCTAATCTAATTATTAACAACTGTATTGGATATCGGCTCGGAACGAGAAATCGGGGAGCCGAGTTCGAATTCCAGCTGAATTCATTGCATTCACTTACGCGCAAATACCCTTGGGAAAGGTATTAATCCGCCTATTCCTTCCAGTTATGGGTTAAATAACAGGACAGATTGGGTTCTATAGCCTTGGTCGGCAACCAGTCTACCGCAGAAAGCAATGGCAACCTACTGCGGGATAATTTTCTGCCCAGTCAGTCATGTCTCTTTCGAGACATGATCGCCCAAGCGTGTATCACGTATGGCACTTAATTCCAAAGAATTTACTTGGTGTAGGTCACGGAATGATATCTACCATGCAGATACTATATTGTTTCTTGAACAAAACAACAGGACAGACCTGAACTTCGAACGATTTATCGAAAATTTCTATCGCAAAGTGCAAGAAGTTAATCAAAGTAGGAAAATACATTAAAAATTAAACATGCAGGTGATGTCGTTTTTTTTTATTATTAAAGGTGTGAAGGTAGAGAGAAAGGAAAAGAACAAGATACACGAGGTGATATAGAAAGGACTAGAGTCAAGTGGATAAGAGATGGGAATTGACATTGCATTTAAATTCCTGGAGGTTGTAGCTGTCAGGAAAGCAAGTATATGGAATGAAATTCCACAGACGGGAAGTGCAAGAAAAGAAGCTGGTGGATTAGAATTGTCGGCTTAATTTGGTTGATCTCACTGTAAATGGATAGGACCCTGTCGCCAGTCTTGTTGCAAAAGTAAATTCTTGTAGTGGGGGCGCCATTGACCTAAGTTTGTCAGAGCAGAAGACATGAAAATATGTGTAGAAGAGACAGAGGGCAGTAACATCCAGCCGGTGAGAGTGTGGCTAAAGTTGAGCTGCCAAGTCGAAACCTATCACATCGCAGATTCTCCTTTGGAGTCTGTCGAGAACACTGAACAATGAACAGCAGGGGCGCATGAGCAGATATGTCAACATTATTCTATGAACGGACGGATGGTTGATTTCTATTTAATCAAACTTTTCCGGATCAATATTTGCTGTCTAAATATACCTTACATTTAAGGAGATGTCATTTATTAAAAAAAAAATCAGTAGTTTTAGTATTAATGAAGCTTGGAGCATAAAATAAACAAACGCGTTATTTTAATAAATGCTTTTATGAAAACAGTGACTTGCTGAAAAATTCATGGTGCTCTCCATAAAGGAATTAGAAAATATTATTTGTAATATTCCAATATTGTTTGGTTGGTCGGTTTGTAGATTTTGTTTAGCAGTATATCAACCTCAATGGGTTATTTAATGGCGAAATATAAATATTTTATAGCTTCAGCTAAATACATACTATAAAAAAAGTATTATATGTAATTTTAATATAAATAGGCATTTTTGGTGATTTTACTATAAATAAATAGTGCTGGTATTTTTGCTGTAAATATGTAATTTATGGTAATATGGTAATTATATATATATATGTTTATAAATTAATCTAAATTAATAATAAGTAAATGAACTAAATAAATAATAAACAAATTAACGCACTAAGAACGCACATTAAAAAAAGGTACACGTAATAACATAATCAACATAAAATAATCAATAACAAAAAAGTTAACAACCAACTCTATCAATAGCCAAACTCTGCATCCGAACCCACGATTATATCCACTTAATAGCCCCTAAAATATTTCGGAAACCATCCGTTACCCAACTTCCCCCATACTGAAATGTCTGTTAGAATAATACAATAGGCCATACGCAATGCATCACTTGCTGGAATTTATCTCTCTCTCTCTCTCTTTCTCTTTCTCTCTCTCTCTCTCTCTCTCTCTCTCTCTATATATATATATATATATATATATATATATATATATATATATATATTGTCAACCCAATTTGAGACCGTGACATTTAACTAGAATATGGTGAAGTTTATTATTTCCCGATAATAATCAAATGAAGTGCTGTGTTGGAAATGTTCATAGCTTTGAAGGAACTGGAGTTAAAACTCTGTTTGGACAAGAATTAGGAATTTGGTCGCACCGAGAGACTCTTAGTGTAATGTCGATCACTTTTAGTTATGCTCTTAAACTCTCTCTATTTAATTTACATTTCTACATCAGGGAACAGCCGAAAAACCAATCTGATTCTAAAATATCTTCGCTCACTCTAGAGTGACGAGAGTTGAGAAAGGCCTGTAGTTTTGGACTAGAGTTACACTATGCAATGCCTTTAGTAATGAACACCATACTTTGTATAAAAAATATCAATAAAAATGGTCAGTATAATCATTCATCTTAAAAGTAGAAGGGATTTATTCCAATCTTGTTCTTTTTGTAGTCAAACTAAGAGTGATTAACAAATCATCTGGGATGACAGACAGACAGACAGACAAACACACACACACACACACACAGAAGAGAGAGAGAGAGAGAGAGAGAGAGAGAGAGAGAGAGGAGAGTTGCAGCTGTTGTTCATACTTATTATTCGGATCAGTGAACAATTTGCCAACATCACTGATTGGCGGGAATAGGATCTAGAAAGGAAAGTATTGAATTTTCTGCTGTATATTTTTGTATTCCAATCCGATTTCTTCTTTCCCGAAAGGAAATTGTATTGATGAACCGAACATCTAACAAATCGATACGTCATGCAAGAAAAACGTTTTTCATTTGTCACAAAGGAATAATTTATAATCTGTTTATTTCCCTGCTTATCTTGTTTGGTTTTTATATGCAAAACGTATTGCACTTTTGTATGAGACCAAAGAATAAACACACTTAAGTCTATTTACGCAGACATTTTGTGTATACACACACACACACACACACACACACACACACACACACACACACACACACACACACACACAGGGTGTCCATAAAGTTCGTGTGCACTTTATTTGTATTTGCGATAGAAATAATTTGTAAAAAGGATTCAATTATTTAAGTGTCATTCGTGATACACGCTTTGGGCGATCATGTCTCGAAAGACACATGACTGACTGGGCAAAAGATTATCCTGCAGTAAGTTACCATTGCTTTTTGCGGTAGACTGGTTGCCAGCCAGGGCTATAGAACCCAATCTGTTTTATTATTTAACTCATATCTAACTGGATGGAAAAGACAGATTAATAACTTTCCCAAGGGTATTTGTGCGTAAGTGAATGCAAGGAATTCAACTGGAATTCAAACTCGGCACCTCAATTTGTCGTTCTGAGTCGATATTCACTGGGCCACAACGCACATTCTGCGCACAAAACACGGCAGACGAAGGTGGCGGCGACGACGACGAAAGCGGCAAAGACGCCAATGCGCTGCGGTGTTGGCAATAGGAACTAGACGAATGACGAACGGTCAGCGAAAGTTAACATCAACTGCGAGATCGGATAAGCGAAGAAAAAAAGAAAAAAAAGAAAGAGAAAAACTGAGAAACGACGCGCACAATAGCGAAAGCATAAAGCGTACCACCGTTTCGCGTCAACTTACCAACCTCGAGACGCCAACTGGCATAAACGGATGTTCAAATCTATATTTTTAAAGGTTTTATTGAAATTTTATTTAAGTTTCCACATGTCCTTCATTATTAACGATACAAAGAATAATACAATTTTGCAGTTCACGGAAAAGATTTGCCAAATGATTTACAGTAATGCCTGAATTCATATTAGTTATTTTAGCTTTCAAATCTTCTAATGAACTAGGTTTGGTTGCATACACAATTTTTTTTCACATGTCCCCATAAAAAATCTAATGGAGTCAAATCTGGCTAACGTAGAGGCCAGTAAAATGGTCGACCTCTTTTGATCCATCTGTTAAGAAATTCCTGATTTAGAAACTTGAAACATTAAACTTTATAACATTTTTATAGATTATTTCTATCACAAATACAAATAAAGTAATAAATTTTGTAATGTGCACATGGACTTTATGGACACCCTGTATATATATATATATATATATATATATATATATATATATATATATATTTCTGTGTGGTTCTTTGTGATGTTAAGTATAAATTTCAGCTTTGTTTCCGTTTAATTTAAAAAATCGTCATTGCTCTTATGTTCGGGGCATGGTATTGTCAGCATCTTTCTGTAGAACCACATTTCAGTTACTCTAAGTCTCTTCTTCATCTTTGAGAAAATTTCCAGCATTAGTTGTCATACAGAAGGACATCTATCCCGTAACAGTTCAGTACTCTTTTCTTTATTTTCTACGAAGTTTTCTTGTCTCTTAATAATCTGCCAAACTTTTGGAATATGTCTTTGGTTATCTCAACACGCCTTCGGATCTCAGTGTTACAATTTCCATACTCTATTAGAAAACTTCCTAGATATTAAGATTTCTGGAACTGCTTACTTTTAATATCCCCAACCTGTAATTTGTATTTGGAGCTCCTCTTGTGGCTGATGACCCTTCATTTTATATTCTTGTAGTTTATGTTTTCTTCTGTCTTCTTTCCTTCGCTACCTTCTGTAGGAGAGTTTTAACTTTTCTTTACACGTCTTCACTCAGTACCGTATACCTTATGTGTTAAGATTGTAGCCGCCAATAATGGATCCTTCTCAAAATTGAATAAATCCAATGAGAAATCACAACCTTGTCTTACACCACTTTGCATTTTTTATAATTGTTGGATTTATTTTCTGTCCATACGCAGGTGATTTGCTGCCAGTTTAGATTCTTGATTATTCTAATGTCTTTCCTAAATATGTCAAGCTTCCTAAGCAACTCCAACAAATCTTTGTGGGGTACTTTGTCGAAAGGCTTTTCGTAGTCTATAAAACACAGGTAAACGACCATCTGCATTTGTATTGCTCTTTCTGATAACATTCTGAGCATTCGTGTTCATTGTTCCGGTGTTTTTGATGAACCCGCACTGTTCTTGTTCTTTATCAAACCTAATTCTGCCGCGCGCTATATTAATCAAAATTCGGATGATGTGTTTTGTTGTGTGGCTCATTGAGCTGATTTTCTCTGCCATATTGAAAAACTGACATCACATAGCAATCCAGTATTCTCTTTTTTGTTTCTAGCGAAATGTTTGTTTCTTAATACTTTACTCAGCTTCTGGAACGCGTCTTTCGCCATGCTAATTCCCCTTCGGATCTCTGTGTCGCAGTTTCCGTCTTCTGTTAGAACATTTTCTAGGTATTTACATTTTTTAACCTACTTGATTTTAGTATCTCTCACCTGTATTTGGCATTTTGGGCTACTCTTTTTGCTGATGACCATGCATTCGATTTTCTTGCAGTTTATTTGTCGTCTTTTCTTGTCACTTTCTTAATCTTCCTTCTGCAGGAGGTTTTGTAATTTCTTTTACGTCTCTGCTATCAGTACTGTATCATCTGCATACCTTAAATTGTTCAAATTGTGGCCTCCGATGACAAATCCTGGCATAACGTCTAGGGTTCTCAGAATAGTCTCGCTGTACAAGTTGAATAGATCCAGTGAAAAGACACATCTTTGTCTATTTAACTTAAATATTAATTCCAGTTATCTAATAACATCGGAATTTATTTAGCATACAGATCACTTGAATTCTTTGAAAATGACAATATTGAGAGTCGGGGGACCCGAATGCATAAAAACTAACTTTTGAATTTTGACAGTTCATATAGACAATTCAAAGACAGTATATATTTACAAGAAAGCGGAAGAATTAATCCTGTCCAGTTTCATAACCCAAATATTAAAACTCCACGGTTACATAATTCGAATTTTTGATTGAAGAATACTGACAAACCTGAAGAATTTTCTCCAACTACCACTCCATAAATGACCATGAATTCATCTTATATTTTAAAAATAAATTATTTTCACTATTTATTTTGACATATCACCAGAAGAACAACAGTATTATTCTGAAACATGAAAATTTGTGTGTAGTGAGTTTATGATTTTATAAACCACTGTAATAACAAAATTACGATATATATATATATATATATATATATATATATATATATATATATATATATACTGAGACCTGCGAAAATCAATTTGGAATATACCTGATGGCAATACAAATATAAGATCACACCCGAATGTAAAAAAAGATACAAATGATAGAAACATTAATAGTGAAAAAGAAAAAGCTAATATTCAGTAATATCAACGATGAACACGGCTGCAATGGGCTGACCGTGTTTGGAAAATTTGGAACAGACTTATAACTCTAGATAAACACATAAAATCCATACAATATGTCAAAAGTTAAAAATTAACATCATCCTTGATAACGGCTAAAATTATAGCACTTGAATATACATGACATGGTAAAATGTATGGTAAAAATATGATATAAATAAAAAAAATATCCATGTCAGCCGTTTTAACTTGCATAAAACAGGGATTGCTACCAAAATGCACAATAATTACACACACACACACACACACACACACACATATATATATATATATATATATATATATCATCCAATTACTTAGCTTTTGGTCATGCGGTGTATATTTAAAAGAATCCAAAGAAGTATCCTGTACATAAAGTGGTAAGATAACTCTCTAGGCGAGCTCTAAATATATATGTATATCAATAAATATAGTGCAAATATATGTTAAAATTTGACGAGTCTGTCTTAAATTTTATATATATATATATATATATATATATATATATATATATATATATAGATAAGAAATAATCCAAAGGAATATCCTGTACATATAGTAGTAGGATAACTCTCTAAAAGAGCTCTAAATATATATGTATATAAATATATAGAGAGCAGATATAAGATAAAATTAAGGCAGACACGTTATTTCATGTTTATTTCGAAAGTATAGGCCTATTTCAGGTGAAATCTTCTGTACAAGACGGAAGCTGATGGTGCTTCGCCTGAAATAGGCCGTACTTCCGATTTACTATGAAATAGCGTGTCTGCCTCAATTTTTCATTTATATATATATATGCTTGTGAGCTAGCCCACGGCACCTGACGTCAACCTTGTTTGACTTATATTCTAATTACAGTTGCACACACACACACACACACGCACACACACAGAGACACACACACATATGTATATATTTATACTAGCAGTATAGCCCGGCGTTACTCGGGTGTAAGGAAAGCTTTAAAACTAATCCATGGTCTTGAAACTCAAGCTCTTTGGATGTTGGCACGAAAGACTAAAAAGCAATAGTTGTTTACAGTTCAAGCGAAATCGTAGACCGAAAGAAAAATGAATGAATGTAAGTCAAATTTTAATTTTCTTTTATCAATATCAAATAAGTTTGTTCGTCATAAACTGAATTTTGAAGGCTAAATAAGTCCTCTGAGTAAATGGTATCATGGCTGAGACTAAGAACTACAATTATACCTACTTAGAGCCAAACCCGAAGCAAAAACTAAATTAAAATGGCTGAAAAAAATACACACATACAGGCAGATAAACAGACACTCACACAAACATCTTGCCTTTTATATATATATTAATCGATTTTCTGCACTGTTGTAAGAACTGAAACCTTGAAACTTCTGAATATCGTTTCTTATGTCTTTGTCTATGAGTGTATGAAATTTGATTAAAATCGGACCACTCCTTCTATAACCCGATTTTTTCGATTATCGATTTTCGAAATTTATCAGGGGTACCTCAACACAAAACCTAGCTAAGAACACTCGCAGATGATTTTAGTACAACTGTCTAAATTTTCAAGAAAATCGGTTCAGCCGTTTCGGAGTCTATAGGTAACGGACACACACAGATACACACACACAGACAAGGTTCCATTTATGAATAAGTTTTGATATATGTATATACAGTAAGAATAAATATACATTAGTTTATCACCATTCGGTAACGATATATATATATATATATATATATATAAGAGTGAACATTGAAGTCAACACGGACTGTTTTATTCTAAGCGCAATCATCATGCTATATATATATATATATATATGTTCAAAAATATACATATAATCCTACGTCTATAGATCGACTCGAAATTTCATTCATTATGTAATCATCAGGTGAGCACCAATAAGTAAACATCACTAAAGTGCTAACCCACCAAATCTGCCTGCTTCAGTGAAGGTTTGAATCTAGGTAAAAGGCCGACAAGCAGACTGCAAACCTTGCACCAGGCAAAGTTAGAAGAAATAGAAAACTACAAATCCTGCGTTTAGCAAGCTGGAATGTCAAGACATTGTGCCCAGTTTCTCTGAGCATCTCCAACATGTTAATCACTCTAGAAAAATTGCTATCACCGACATCTCTGCACTGCTGCAAACCAGACTTGTATCAAACGGCAGCCTCAGAAAACAGAACTACATGTTATTCCGGCAGGGCAAGGAACCTTAGAAACCCTGACTGCATGACATTGTATTCACAGTGAGGAAGTTTCTACTGACCACTGTAAAACCGCGATCCAGTGGTACAGCGCGAATCCTGTCTCTTCGCCTGTCGTTTACGCTCCCATATTCTGCTCTTCAGCTGAGACCAAAAATTAGTTCTACGAGGAGGATGACGCTGTGCCAATGACTATTGACTCAACCTCTGTGTGAGTGTCTAGCTCTCTGCTGACTACAGCAACATTCGTGGCACGCACAAAGGCATGAAAAGGCCTTCGATTTTTTAAACAAGATCGTCCTCCTAAAATCAACATTCAATACCAGACTGCAAAATGCTGATGAAAAAAAAACTCCTTTAATCTATGGATTTGAGGTTCTCACGTCATCTGCGGACACTCACTCTTTTCTAATTAATCTTTTTACATTTATGTAGCCCCCTGCACATCAGTGGCGTTTCCGCCTTGGTCGGGGTGAAATGATTAAAAAAAAATAGGTGGGATGAATACTACAAAGACAGAACGTGGTCACAGATGCAGCCACCTAGAGAAATATCAGACGGCCTCTCAAGGAAGAGCTAGACGTCCAAGCCTCCCTAGTAGAACTGAATAAGGCCATGGACGTGGAATACCATCTTTTTCTGAAGCTTTGAAATCATCAAGGTAGGAAAAAAGACTGCCCTCCTTCACTACCAGCTGCTGCAGCAGTGCTACGAATAAGAAACAATACCCCAAGAGATGCAAGATACAAATATCCTCACTCTATACAAGAACAATGGTTTCCGCACCGACTGCAACAACTACCGTGGAATATCTCTCTTCAGTGTTCTTCGGAAGATCTTCGCCCGTGTTGTCCTCAACGGGCTGCGGTTGTTTGCAAAGCACGTATATCCCAAGGTACTGTATGGACTTAGAGCTGGAAGATCGACTATCCACATGATCTTCTCTCTACGACAGCTCCAAGAGAAAAGCTATGATCAGAGACGACCGCTGTACATTGCATTCATCGATCTGACCAAAGCCTTTAACCTTATAAGTAGGAAAAGACTTTTCACTTTTCTACAGAAGATTGGATATCCCGCTAAGCTTCTGAAGATGATCACATCTTTTCGTGAAGACATTTTTTTAATCGTGTCACTCCAAGCAAGGCACTCCACTGCCACTGTAGCGCAGGGGTTACATAGAGGGATTTGGTATGGGAAATGTCAGAAGGAGGGTGATAGACGACTTAGGATGTACATAGGGAGAAAGTTGGAGAGAGTGGGTGTGAGTTAGTGTGTTAGGAGGTGTCTATTGACCTTACATTTAAACTCCTGGAGGTTGTAGCCGTCGGGGAAGCAAGCATGCGGTAGGGAATTCCACAGGCGGGAAGTGCGAGGAAAGAAGCAGTTGGAGTAGAAATTGCGGTTACATTTCATCGGTTTCACTGTAAAAGGGTGGGACCTAGTTGCCAATCTAGTATTCGCATCTAGGGGGCACCAGTGATTTAAGTTCATCAGAGCAGAAGCCATGAAAGTATTTATAGAAAAGGCACAGGGGAGCCATGTCACGCCGGTGAGAGAGATACTGCAGGCGTGCACAGCACCGCACAGTATGACTACCCTTCTCCTAGATCTATTCCCAATCAAGAGCGGGATGAAACAATGGTGCGTACTCGCTCCGACAATCTTTGGCATCTTCTCTCTGCTGTTGTCCTACTATTTCAGACAGTCAGAGAGTGAAGTGTACTTCTACACCAGAAGCAACAGCAGCCTCTTCAAACTTACCCGCCTCTGAGCTAAGACTAAAGTGCGGAAGATATTCGTACGCGAGATGGTTTTTGCTGATGATGAAGCACGGACGGCACACTCTGAAGAATCCTTGCATCAAATCATCAGCTGTTTCGAGAACGCATGCAGAAAGTTTGGCTTGACCATCAGCCTAAAAAGACAAACATACTAGGTCAAGATTTAAGCAGTACCCCAAGCATCACCACTGACGACTATATTCTCGAGATCGTTGAGGATTTCACATACCTCGGCTCCACTATCTCCAGCAACCTCTCCCTGGACTCCAAACTCCAGAAACGTATCGGCAAGATAGTCATGGCTCGTTTGAGAAAGGACAATAAGACGCTGATCACTAACAGCAAGAAGATGGTGAACCGGGTTTGCGTGCTCAGCATGCTGCTCTACGGCAGTGAATCATGGAACCTCTATACCTGTCAAGAGCACAGGTTCATCACCTTCCACTAGCACAACCCTAGGATAAACATGGAAATCACCTATCAGGACTGCGTCTCAATAAGAACGTCCTTGATCAGGCGGACATTGCAAGCATGTTCATTCTGCTCACCCAGCTTCGACTTCGATGGCTTGTCCACGTCAGGCGTACAGACAATGAGAGGATCCCCGAGAATGTTCTATTCAGCGTGCTCGCCACCGGCCCCAGACCTGCAAGAAGACCTGTTCTACGCTAGAAGGATGTTGCAAGTGAGAGATGAGGTCAGTTGGCATCGATTCAGCAGGTTGGGAATCGGTGGCTGAAGACCGCATCAGATGGAGAAGTGCTGTGAAGGCATCCTCCAAGAGAATTTAGAAGAGGTGAAACCAGCAGTGGAAGGAGAGGAGAGAATGCAAACGCAAAGGGCTGCATTAGTGCTCCCAAAACCATGCGCCACCTACGCCTGTGGTAGATGTAATAGAGCCTGTCGATCCAGGATCGGCCTGTACAATCACAACATATGCTGCAACTCAGCAACAAATTGATCTGTGACGCAGAACTTTATTGTCTTCTGAGAAAAACGGATGCCAACAAATATATATATATATTGAATAATTCTGTTGGAATACTCGATGAAACATATTTTGGAATCGATAACAAAAAAAGAAAACTAAGTTAAATTTGATATAACTTTTCGATCCATAAGTTTTAATTTCTCTGATATTGAATGTTGATGTGCGTTGCGATGAAGTTTGGCTTGGAACAAGAAATCGGAGAGCGAAGTTCAAAATCCAGTTGAATTTGTTGCATTCACTTACACATAAATATCCTTGGGAAAGGTATTAATTCGGTATTACCCCTCCAGCTATGAGTTAAATAGCAGTACAGATTGATTTCTGTAGCCTTGGTTGGTAAGCAGTCTATCGCAGGAAGTAATGGCAACCTATTACGGGAAAATCTTTTCTGCCTGGTCGGTCATGTCATTTTCGAAATATGATCACACTAGCGTGTATCACATACGGCATTTAAATGACTGACTGATGTTGAAAGTTGAAAGTAATTCTTTGCACTTTGTGCTGTTAAGGTTCCAATGTTTCCAGTGAAACAAGAATGAACATTTAAAATATAATTGTAGGAGTTTGTATAATTTTGGAATGGGTTTGAATTTTAACTTTTGAAGGTTTATCGTTTAACGTGAGTGTGATATTATAATTTATAATTCGAATTTTTAAAAGATGACATTGTCGCGTGACAATGTCTTAGCGTTGATTCACGTTATTATAAAATTGGCTTAATTTCTCATCATCACACTACGTGCGTGAAGTAAATAAAATTGATTCACTTCATATCAATATCGAAAAGTAGAAAAATTACTCCCAGGATGCACTATTTTTCAATGTAACTACCGACAGAGACGACGAGCATTATCAGTTTTTTGTCAAGTGTCGGATTTTGCTTCAACACTCTGTATATATATATATATATATATATATATAACAGTGGACATTGACTGTCTGTTCCATACTTAAATGCACTCGATGTACTAATATATATATAAATATGCAATGCTTGCAGATAGTTACACAGTTTTGTAACTCATAAAATCAAATTATTTACTTTAAATATAAGCCAAATTTCACTCGATATTTTAGTCTGAAAAAATGCCTAAATCGATAGGTTTTGAACAGTTATAATGTGAAATAATTGACTTGCATATATATATATATATATATATATATATATGCTTACTCGTGCAACCAGACTGGCAACTGGGTCCCACCCATTCACAGTCAGGTTAGCCAAATGCAGACGACAATTCTGCTCCTGCAGCTTTCTCTCTCGCACTTCCCGCCTGTGGAACTCGCTCCCGTATTCTTGCTTTCCTGACGGCTACAACCTTCAGAAATTTAAATGCAAAGTCAATACTCATCTATTAACCACTGGACTCTAGCTGTCTCCCCACCCCCGTATAACCTTCCCTTTCTTTCCACCTATCTATCTGTCATTGCACCTGCTTTCTCAGCTTTCTATTGTTCCTTTCTAACTAGCTTGTACTCCTCACTCTTTTCTAATTAATCTTTTTACATTTATGTAGCCCTCTGCACATCAGTGGCGTTTCCGCCTTGGTCGGGGTGAAATGATTAAAATATATATATATATATATATATATATATATGTGTGTGTGTGTGTGTGTGTGTGTGTGTGTGTGTGTGTGTGTGTGTGCTCAGATTCTTTTTTGTTGATTTGAATAAGAGTAGAGTTACCTTGTTTCCTGTTTCCGATTGGTTTTCCGGTTAGCTGACCAATTATATGGCCGCGAATGCTGGCCAATCATCTCACAGATGGATGAGACTTGAAACAACAGAAATGTTATTCTACAGAAGAATGCTGGGGGGGCCATCGACCGAACATGTAAGCAACGACAGACGTTTGGAGATAATGAAAACGAAAAGTAAAATTATACTTAACATAAAGAAGAGACTACTTAATTTTCTGGGACGTAGAACTGGAAAGTGGAATTGGAGAATCTGATACTCAGAGCGCGGACAAAGGGAAAAAGAGAGATGAGAAAAGAGCGTGAAATATATTTGATGGGCTTGAGCAAGTGCATGTCGGAACGGGGTTTGATAGAGATACCAAGAGAAAAAGCTTTAACAACGACAAAGAATACGGGTAAGTGGAGGTCCAGGATCGACTATGTCCTTAAAGAACACGGCAAATAAAAGAAGATAGCAACCTAGGTAGGTACGTAGGTGGGTAGGTATGTTCGTGCTTACAAGTGCGCGCGCTTGTGTTTGTGTGGGTTGGGTTGCCTTCAAAAGTTCAAATGAAACAATTTTTATCGTGTCTGAACATGGCCTCCTGCATCAAAAATACACGAATCGTGACTATAAATAATGTAATCATTAAAATGGGAAATATAAGCATTGAAAGATAAGAAATATACTCACGAATTAATAAAAATACCCACCGCTGATCGGTATTAGAATCTTACAGAAAATCGTTGTCTTGCCTGTCCGCAAAAAAAATAAAAAAATAAAAATTATGCTTCCACATTTTTACAAGTTTTGACTTAGCAGCTGAATTATGACGACGATCGGAGTAATATGAGCTATCTCAGTTGAAATAACTAGACGTAACAGTAAATCCTATGCTAACAGGTTCTTTCGCACTTCTCGCTTGTGAAACAACTCTTCCGGTTTCTTGCTTTCCAGTCAACTTTTATTTTCAAAAATGTAAATACAATGTCAATCCTTATATTTTATCTGGTTCAGTCCTCTTCTGTTGTCTTTCCCTTTGCTAGTGATTTACTTAAGTACTCTAACACTTCTTGCGTCTAAGTGGCTTTATTGCCTTGCTTGGGATGAATTGATTAAAGAAAAAAGTATCGGTAACTTTCGTCGATATCAGCTGATCCTTCTTATATAATCTTTTTACTTCTTATTTCCTGTTCATTTTTATTCTCTCTGTTTCATTTCTTATATTCGTCCATACTCATTAAACTGTTGCGTCTTAGTTTTAGTCATTTTCACACCGTCTTAACGTATCTTCCTTGTACCTTTTTTTAATAAATATTTTCATGGTAATTATTTTAATTAACAATACTTCTATGGTACATAGTCTTTACAAGTTTAAGCACAGTACTAAACTGGTGGAAAGGTCTCATTATTTGACAGGTGAAATATAGAGATATAACTGCTTGTTCTTTTCTTGGGCTTCTAGTTTCGAAAACTCTTTCTATTGTTTCTTACTTTCTAGTCGGATGTGTGTTGTGGGGCAGTAGATATCAACTCGGAAAATCGGTGAGCAGAGTTCGAATTTCAGTTGGAAAGGCATTAATCCGTCTCTTCCCTCCAGTTATGGGTCAAATAATAGGACATACTGGGTTCTATAGCCTTGGCTAGCAACCAATCCACCACAGGAAGCAATGGCAACCTACTGCGGGATAATCTTCTGCCCAGTTAGTCATGTCTCTTTAGGGACATGATCGCCCAAAAGCGTGTATCACGCTTTCTAGTCAAATTTGACCTTTAAAAGTTTCAATGCAATGTTAATCGTCATTTTCTACCTCCTTAAATCCTGTTTTTCTATTAGCATTTCTCCTTAAATATATTTTTCTCAGATTATTTACACATTGTAATCCCTTGTATTTTTATTGCCTTGCTTGGGACGAAATCATTAAAAAGTCTATATATAATGATATCATGAGTCTTGATGAGTCTATTACTTAACATATTATTCAACTGTAGCAATTTCAACTGTAAAATGATGAGACCTTATCGCCCATCTCGTACTGCGCTTAAATTCTTAAGGCTTAGGTAGCAAAGAGGAAACCTCATCAAACTATTTACCATGAAAATATTTATAAAAAATACACAGGAAATCTACGGTACTACGTAAAAAATATGAGTGTAGCAGAGAAACCAGGTAAGGACAGATTTGATTGCAGATTCTTCTTTGTATTTTATGCAGAAGATTTAAATACATAGCAGAAATTATAGACCAGGCATTGGTTTTCGGCCAGTGTGTTTAAAAAGGCCCGCTTCACTTCATTCTAAACTTTGGCCTTACATTTTTGTCTGCTATTATGAAAATATACTGACTTTCTAAGCGCTTTGGTGAACGCTTACATATCTATCTTTGTCCTGTGCAAGTGCAGCTTGTACGGTTTTCGTGAATCTGCACTTAGAGGATGATAGTTTAGCTCGGGTAAATTTTGCACCTGGTTTCCATTGAAGTTTTGAAATATTGACTCTGGAGTGGGGCATGTATAACACAAGTTCTGTCTGTAATAGTCATGCCAGTGGAAATTTTTCAACTTATAAAACAAAATACGAATTTTTGATGAGCCTCTTAGAGTGAAACAAAAAGATGCCTTTTAAAACCTAAGCAAAATATTAAGAAATAGGAAAATATCGTTATATCCAAAGAAAGAAATGGGCTCAAAAGTTATTACTGTATCTTGGAATGAAGAGATACACCGAGAAATCTAACTAAACTACTTCATTAACAGAGTTGTACAACCAAGATGCATATACAATATTTACAGTCTCTTGCAGTAGTAGGTGTAACTTTCCGAAGTCTGTGACAATGACAACACCACCCGTGCTAAACGTACATTGTCTTCTATACATCCAATCACCAGGATGTCACATGCTACGAGCTACGACACAACAGTCAAGTACTATCGTTCCTCACATATGTCACTGCATGCAACAGAAATGTAATACTACAGAAAGATGCTGCGAATATCATGAACCGCACATGTGAGTAATGAGGAAGATTTAAAGAAAATGGAAAAAGGTCCTTCTATATGCCATTGAATGCTAGTCAATCTCTTCACTGAAGAAGGAGAGATTTGAAGCAACAGAAATGTGCTTCTACAGAAGGATGCTGAGAACAGAACTAAGCATGGAGAAGTTTAAGAAAAAATGGAAACAACAAAATTTGTAAGCCACATAATGCAGAAAGAGTGTTTAGTAAGTTTAACATTCTAAGACATACAGGAAGCAACGAAAATTTAATGGTCTTACGTGATTGGTTGGTAGAAGAAGAATCAAAAATATAGCTGATAAATAAATCTTACTAAGAGATACACAATAAAGGATGTTGTGAAGAGCCATGATCTTCCACCTTCTTTATGGACACGATATATAAAAGAAAAATTTGAAGAAAAACTAGAGTGAGTTGAATGCAAGCTATATTAGCTAGAATTACAATTCCACTCACAGAGTAAATATATATATATATATATATATATATATATATATATATGTGTGTGTGTGTGTGTGTGTGTGTGTGTGTGTGTGTGAAATGCGTATGTATATAAGTATAAATATACACACACACACACACACACACACTCATATATATATATATATATATATATGCAATTTGTTATATATATATTATATATACTCGGTACTTAATTGAAAGCGCTCAATATCAGTGATAGAGCTAACATATTCAGTTAGATATGTGTAAATTGTCACCCAGGGTTTCACGCTTTTGCGGTCGTCAGACAAACGCAAAAGCATGAAACCCAGAGTCAAAAATACACACCTCTCTAATTGAATATATATATATATATATATATATATATATATATATATTGCTCTACGTTACTTCCTCTTTGTTAATTCGAATTGGTTAGTTTGTATCGAGCACTTTTCTTTCTTTGTGGTTGGTTCCGTTTGAGGGTTTTTTTCTTTGCTGCGAGGTACTGTATGTATTGTCGGTACTCCGCGGTTTTCTTTTTTTTCCCCTCTTGTCCAACGCTTTATAGCGACGGACAGTAACGGAGTTAGATTCTGCCGGTTATTTGTGGTCCTCAAGGTTTGTTTTTGTAAAATTTTAGGATCTAGATACGTACAGAGTCAGTTTTATTATTATTATTATTATTATTATTATATATATATATATATATATATTAATCGTATCACCTTAAGCAAGGCAGTAACGCCACTGATGTGCATGTGGCTACATAAGAGTAAAAGGATTAGATAGAAGAGAGTGAAGAGAAAGACGAACCGGTTAGAAAGGAGCAAGAGAAGGATGGGAATACAGGTGTGATGGCAGTTGCAAAGATGGAGAGAGAGTAAAGGATATACAGGGTGGTGAAGAACGAACTAGAGTCAAGTGGTTAAGAGATGAGTATTGACATTGCATTTGAATTCCTGGAGATTGTAGCCGCCAGGAAAGCAAGAATATGGAAGCGATTTTCACAGGCGGGAAGTGCAAGAAAAAAAGCTGCAGGAGTAGAATTGTCGTTTGCATTTGGTTGATCTGTGAATGGGTGAGACCCAGTTGCCAATCTGGTTGCACGAGTAAACACCTGTTGCAGGGGCACCAGTGACTTAAGTTCCTTGGATCAGAAGCTATGAAAGTATTTATAGAACAGACAAAGGGAAGCTACATCCCGTCGCTGTGGAAGTGGCTGGAGTCGAGCCGCCAAGTCGGTACCTATCACATTACTGATTCTCCTTAGAAGCCTGTCGAGAACACTGAGATGAACAGCAGGGGCGCCTGGCCATATATGGCAGCAGTACTCCATGCACGGACAAATGGTTGATTTGTATATATGAAAGATGGATTCAGGCGGGAAAAACATCCTGGCCCGACACAGTGACACAACCTTCTTAGCAGTGGGTTTAGCTATTGACTCAATGTAGTGGTTCCACTTGAGATCGGAAAAGAGGGTAAGGCCGAGGAGACGCAGAGTATTGTTCTCAGGAAGACTCGCTTGGTCCAAGCTTATGGGAGGCAGGAGAGGTTGTCTGTGATAATTGACAGACAGTAGCTTGGTCTTAGACACAATGAAATTTACAAGCCACTTCTTACACCAGTTCACCACAGAATGTAGATCACTCTCAAGATCAGCAGCGAGATTATGTATACATATATGTGTGTGTGTGTTTTAATTTTTTACAAAAAGGCAAGGTAGTAAAGCCACTAAGACTCAGAGTTACTAAGAGTAAAAAATAAGTAAAAAAGAGAAACAAAGTGAGAGAACAGTAACAGAAAAATAAGTAACATGACACTTGACAGTGCATAATGATTAAAATAGCATTAATTTTTTGCAGATCAAAGTTGACTGGAAATGAGGGAGCCGAAAGAGAGATCTACAGGTAAGAAGTGCAAGAGAAGAATCTGTTAATATGGCACTGACGGTTGTATAAAACCCATTCAAATATAAATTGATAAGGCCATTGTTACCAATATAGTACTGCTTTTTTTTTTTTTTTAATCAGGACATCCTAAGCATGGCTGGACTATTACTAGTGCACAGGAAATTACAGTGAGAGAAAAGACTGGGTAGAGAGGATGTTGAAGAAAGGATAAAAAAATGAAATTCATGTAGTTCGGTCACCAATGAAAAAAGCCAGTCATTTCTGTTGCCATTAAAATGTTAGCAGAAAAGACAGGGAAGCCAAGTTACAACGATGAGAGGGTAACCGAAGTCGAGATGCGTGGTCAGGATCAATTATGTAACAATTCCTTTTGGAATTTGTCAATCTCGAGACGTACAACAGGAGCACTAGACAAGATATGGCAACAGCATTTTTAAATGTTCAATACGGATTCAGACGAGAAAGATTTTCATTCATAACATGGTGACCAAACGTTCCTTGCAGTTACTGCGATCAATATCGTCGCTTCACTTCAAGTCAATGGAAAACCTGAGACAAAGAAGGCACATGCTCCCGCAGTCTAACGTCAGTCATGCTGATGGCAGGCCGAAAAGGTTCTCTATAGTCGTTAAATGAAATCACTTTCATTTTGGAGGCGTAAAAATTACAAAACTTTTCTTGTCCCAGTTTGCCACCGATTGAATGTCTTTTTCAAGAACATCTGTCAGGTTTGTTTTGTCAGTATCGGAACTAGTATCTTACACACAGAAACATGTATACATAATTTATACCCAAAGGAAGTGATATACTAAAGGAGACTGGCTTAACTTACCTTGGTATAGCGACTAATTTTGGAGAAGAATAACTCCTTCAAAACACATCAGTCATGAAACACTGACAGTGAAAAACACATGTCATAATAGGTAAAATCAGAGTAATATTTTTTCATGGAAGGTTTATCGGAGAATCTACTATAAATAATTGCCAATCAGCTTCGCCACGCGCATGGAACTGGAGGGAGATGGCCAGAAGGCGTGTTCATTATTTTCTTGTCTTCTGGAAAGAGAAAAAATCGTCACCCTCATGGATAAATTGCGAGCGGCAACTGAGTAAATCATGAGAATAATGTTGGAATTAACCTTTTCTATAAAGAGAAATTCAGCATTTATCGATCGGATTCTTAATGAAGTTCTAATTCATAGAACTTTTTAAAAAAAACTATTTTTGAGGGAATTCAGTCAGTCAGTTAAGTGACATACGTGTTACACGCTTTGGGCGAACATGACTGACTGGGCAGAATATTATCCCACAGTAGGTTGCCGGTCAAGGCTATAGAACCCAATCTGTCCTGTTATTTAACCCATAACTGTAGGGAAGAGATGGGTTAATACCTTTCTCAAGGCTATTTGTATGTAAATGAATGCAGAGAATTCAACTAGAATTCAAACCCGATTTCTCGTTCCGAGCCGATATCCACTGCACTACAACGCACATCCGTAGTCAGTTAAGTGCCATACGTGGTACACACATTGGGCGATCATGTCTCGAAAGAGACATGACATGACTGACTGGGCAGACGATTATCCCGTAGTAGGTGGCCATTACTTTCTGCGGCAGACTGGTTGCCAGCCAAGTCTATAGAACCCAATCTGTTCTATTATTTAACCCATAACTGGAGGGAAGAGACGGATTAATACCTTTCCAAATGGTATTTAAGCGTAAGTGAATTCAGCTGGGATTCGAACTCTGCTCCTCGATTTGTCCTTCCGAGTCGATGAAATCTAATAAATGTCACTTTTTCTAATATTGATGACAGTTTTTTCAAACCTTTTGTTAAAGTTAGCAGGTTTATTATTTTCTTTCTAGTTCCACGTGCTATCCATTTAAATGAGTAAACAGTGAAAGAACGAAACTGAAACAATTGTTTCAATTAATTTGCACAAGAGTGTAGGCTCGGCTTGCATTCTGTCACGATTTCATGTTTCTCTAGAAAAGACATTTTCCATGCTGTCGTCGCAGATAAAAACTGGGAATACATTGAACGACTGCCCTTGCGGTGAATATAAACGAAGCAGTTGTCTGTTAGTGTTAGAACTTGCTTTTTTAAGAGATTCGGCGTCAATTCCTCTATATTTTATCGCGAAATCTCTTGACAAGATGACACGAACTGTCTTTCGTTTAATGGCATCAATATAGGTAAAAAGATTAAAAAGAAAAAGAAAGAGAAGGAATTTATTTAGCAAGTATCAATAGTTTCCCTGGGTGCACTGGCGGGTAAGGGTAGCGAGCTTATCTTGTTTACCATTAAGTCAGACGAATGAGTATGATCCTAACTGGCGGCTACATACAGTTCACTTTGTGTTAAACTAACAAAAGCTTCGTGAAAATCTTGTACGAAAACGTTCACCTGAAGAAGGCTGTGCTTGTGGTCGTATCACGCTGAAAGACTGGTTCCCGTATAGTCATCGAAGTTAAGCAACATTGAGCCTAGTCGAGTCCCAACATGCGTGATGACGTGGAAATAGAAGGTGATGCAAGCTTGCGAGTGTTGGAATGGATAATGACTCGGGATTGTTAACTGGAGAGACGAGTCCCAATTCTTATTGGGCTCGAGATATTCATTTATGTTCAAATACTCTTGGGAAAAGTTCGAATTCCAGTTGAATCCACTGCATTCACTTACGCACAAATACCCTTGGGAAAGGTATTAATCCGTCTCTTCCCTCCAGTTATGGGATAAATAGCAGGACAGATTGGGTTCTATAGCCTTGGTCGGCAACCAGTCTACCGCAGAAAGCAATGGCAACCTACTGCGGGATAATCTTCTGCCCAGTCAGTCATGTCTCGAAAAAGGCATGATCGCCCAAGCGTGTTTCACGTATGGCACTTAACTGACTGACTCTTGGGAAAGACATGAATCTACTTTTTCTCCTCCCAGCTAAGGGTTAATTATTAAATAATCTTGTATCACTAAAATAAATTCTATATATAAAAATACAATCTAAAAATATTTTCTGGCTTTAAATAAACTAAAAATGTTGGCAAGCCGTAGAAAAGCACTCAATAAATTTATGAAGAAGGCGAGAAGGTACAATAGCCGAAACGTTGTGACTATAATATCCAAGATAAGAATGCTGGTACGAAAAACAAAACAGTATAAGCTAACCTTAGAAAATTGCTGCACTGTGCGCTTCTTCTTCTTCTATTTACCTTGTCGTTTCAGGACATATGCGATCACGGTTTCCACGTCTCCCTATCCCTGGTGGCTCTTAACAAGCTTTCTCCTGTGAAACAAAGCAACCCCCGTTCTGCCATCCACCTACTCAGGCCCTTCAAATATGTTATCCGCTGCTTTTCTCTGTCTCTTTTCCACTCTATATTGCCTGTTTGTATCATTTTCTCCAAGCCCTCCTTCCTCATTGCATGTCCCAGGAACTTTATTAGTTCAATACTAATTTCCTTTTCGCTTCAACACTTTCCAAAATCTCATCATTGCTCACATGCCCAATCCATGATATCCCCAGCATCCTTCTGTAGAACCACAGTTCAATTGCTTCAAGTTTTTCTTTCATCTTTCTCGGGTATAGTTTTATTTTTAACTGTGTGAAGGTTTAGCTTATTTAATTATGTTAACACATTAGCATTTGAGTTACAAATTTTAAGAGATATAGGTTCGGTTTTCACGGGAACCGAAAATATTCTGTTTACACAGGACGTCTGTCAAAATATGTCCGGTTTGTAATGGACTCAAAAAAGCGATACGTCGAAATTGGAATAGAGTTAAAACGTTAGGCCTAAGTCTGGTTTAGAGTCGTTTTAAAAATAGACAGTTCTCCTTTTTGTTCATGTTCCGTGTACGTTCAGTACATAGGCGATCATGCTTTTCCACTTGGTCTTGTCTCTTGTCACTCTCAATATTTTCCTTTTGGTATCTCTCCTAAACCCCGCTCCGTCATTCATAAGCTCCAGCTTATCAAATATGTCTTTCACTGCTTTTCCTTGTCTCTCTTTCTCTCTATCCGTCCTGAGAGTATTATATTCTCTAGACCGTCTTTCCACATTACGTATTCTAAGAACCTCAGCCGTTTCTTTCTGATGTTAAGTATGAGTTTTCTCCCTCGTTTGCATCGAACACCTCATCGTTTCTCATGTGCTCATTCCATTGTATCAGCAGAATCCTTCTGTAGAACTACTGTTCTGCAGCATCAAGACTCTCCTTTATTCTTGAGGAGATCGTCCAACATTCACTGCCATACAGATGAACAGATATCACATAGCATTCCATAACTCTTTTCTTTGTTTCCAATGAGATTTTTCTGTCTCTCAGTACTCTGGTTAGCTTTTAAAATGCGTCTGTAGCCATGTCAATGCATCTTCGGATTCAGCGTCGCACTTTCCATCCTCTATCAGAAAGCTTACTTGCTTTATATTAATTTTTCAACCTTTAGTTGGCATTATGGGGGTCTTCTTTTTGCTGATGACCATACATTCAGTTTTCTTCTCGCTACTCTCAGTAGGAGGCCCTGCATTTCCTTTTCCATGTCTGCTGTTAGCATCGTGTCATCCGCCTATCTTACAATGTTGAAATTGTAGCTGCCAATGACGAATCCTGGCAAGGATTTTATTTCTCTCAGAATTGTTTCACTGTATAAGTTGAATAGATAAATAGATCCGGTGAGATAACACATCCTTGTTTTAAATTCCTTTCTATTTTTGTATAGCTGCTGAATTCATTTACTACCCGTACACAAGCGGTTTGCAGCCAGTATAGGTTCTTGATTTTCCTAATATCTTTTCCGAAAATGTCAAGGTTGCCGAGCATCTCGATCTAGTCTTTCTGGCGTATTTTGTCAAATAAATTTACGTAGTCTATGAAGCATAGATGAAGGTCCTTCTGTATTTGTATTGCTCTTTCAGATAACATTCCGATAACTTAGGTTGTTCGATATATTGCCACTGCTGTAGATTTCGTTTATTTTTTCTGTGATCCTCTCAAAAAGAGGACGTCAGTATCTCTATTACGTTACCGTTGGGTCTCGCTGCTTCGTTTCTGTTCATCTTTGCCAAAGCCGACTACATTTCTGGTTAGCCCGTATTTCTGTGTATTGCTGGTTGCTCTCTCTCTTTCTTTTGATAGAAGAGATCTCCGATATACTCATCCCCTCTCTCTAGTATGAGTGTTCCGTTCTTTGCTTTTATATACCAGTTATTGAGCAGGTCTTCTCTCCTGTTAGTTCCCTTTTTTGCATTTATCCTATATTTGGCGTTCTCAGTCTCTCTATGCCGGTGTATTTGTCGTTGAGCCATACAAGAGAGTAAAAAACAAACAGTGGTTCATTAAATATTTCGAGATTTTATTTCGAGATATAATTGAAAGCTACTTGATATTGAAGCGCCACTCTTAAATTTACACTCTGTAAATTTGAAACTTTTGATTCTTTCATACAGTCGTAATGTAAAATTTTCTAATATCGAGTCACGAATCTTTGTTTCTGCTTTTCCGTTTTCTTATGTCTGGCCGACAAATTTAAATAAAACATTTCTTTCTTCCTTAATCTCATCCTACCGGCCTTTTTTTTTAACTTCCTGTGTATGGATATATTTTTGGGCTTCTTCCGGTATAAAAATGTTGTACCATAGTTGAATTAATAAATTTTTGTTTTCGATCATTGCTGATGAAACGAGAATTTTTCACTGAAATGCCCATTCAACGAATATAAATTTCGGAATTTCGGAATTGTTTGACATACTATATATATTTGGCTCTGTAAATAGATAATACTATTTACATCGAGCCCTTCACTTTATTAATAACAATAATATTAATAGGATCTAGTTTTTGGGATTTTATATATTTGCTCATCCTTTTGGGATTTAATATATATATATATATATATATATATATATATATATAAGAGTATAAATGTGTGGATATACGGATATACGCAGATACACACCGATAAATAAATATTTATCTGGTTTTAATATAACAGTGCTCAATGTAATATAACAGAGCTATAGATAAGGCCAGAGAAGATGTTTAAAAGAAAGTTTTAAATTGTCTTTGGCCTTAGAGAATACTAGCAGCATAGCCCGGGATTGCTCGGGTGTAATGAAAGCTTTAAAACTATTCTATGTTTCTGGAGCTCAGACTCAGCCTAAAGAATATTTGTGTGAAGTTTGGTGAGAATCGGATAAAAATTGTGGATTTGTATAAAGGACATACAGACAGATAAACAGACACACACACAAACATCTTGCCTTTTATGTATATATAAAATCAATTTTCTGCACTGTTGTAAGAAATGCAACTTTGAAACTTCTGGATATCATTTCTTATGTCTTTGTCTATGAGTGTATCAAATTTGATTAAAATCAGACCACTCCTTCTATAACCCGATTTTTTCGATTATCGATTTTCGATATTTATCGGGAGTACATCGACACAAAACCTAGCTAAGAACACTCGCAGACACTTATATTACAACTGTGTAAATTTTCAAGAAAATAGGTTCAGCCGTTTCGGAGTCTATAGGTAACTGACACACACACAGACACACACACACACAGACAATGTTCTATTTATAAATAAGTTTAGATAGATTATCGCCAGTCCAAGGTGACTGCTTCTTTTTTGGCATATTTCCATTTGTTTTCTTTTTCTTACTCACGTCTTATGCTTCCACGTTTTTCTTTCGTTGTTTATTTCTAAGTATTTTTTATGATTATTGCTTCTTTCTTTTTTCTATTCACTGTAATTTATGTCACGCTATCATTTTTTCTTGTTTTTTTTTCTTATTTTCCCTTTTCATTCTTCTTTTTCATTTCAATCTTTCTTTGTTTCTTTCTATTTTGACACAACTTTTTCAAGAATGTGACTGTTCTTCAATAGCATTCTTCTTGCTTTTTGTCATTCTTTCTTTCGAAATTTCAATCAGATTTTAACCAATCAATATTTAGTAAGAATTAATTTCAAGTATTTGGCACAAAACGGCAGTGATTCAATTCAAATAGGTGTGCCTCTACATATTTTATTCACATAAAACAAGATAAACATATTCATAACCTGTAAATAACCCTCATTCTGCAAAAAAATTTATTTCTAAATCAAAAGATGACCTTTAAAAATTATTTCGGGATTTGTTTCTAAATTTAATCAAATCCATAATTCGTTTCAAGTCGACATTAATCAGAAATAGCGTAGTCATTCTTCGACGCTGATTATAAAATACGGAAAAAAATGTTTAAATAGAAGATTTGTAGTTTAGTTAAAATTAGAAAGTGATATGATTGCTACCGATAAGCAATAAAATCACGTTTAAGTGTTTCATGATCAAGAGCAAAAACTGTTTAATGAGCAATAAAGAAGTCGTCTTTGAGAATACTGTCTTTGAAATAGAGTTATTTAGACACGGTCACTTTGCTTCTACATCCATGCCGGCAAGACCACATCAGATGGTTAGCATCTATCTCACTCTGTCTCTATATCCCGTCTCTATCTATCTTTCTCAATCAATATCTGTATGTCTTACTGTACATCCTACCTCAAATCTATGATCAGTAATATGTATGTATGTATGTATGTATGTATGTATGTATGTATGTATATGTGTGTGAGTGTGGTTGAGTGTGTGTGTTTATCTGTCAGAGTTAATCAATATCTATCTATCTATCTATCTATCTATCTATCTATCTATCTATCTATCTATCTATCCCTGTCTTTTTTATATTTCTGTATTTCAGTGCACAATTATCTATCTTCACACACACACACACACACACACACACACACACACACACACACACACACACACACACACACACATGACATCCGTGGTGAATGTAACAACTTCTGTAGTGTGGAATTTTTCCTTCACAAAAAGTCCCCTGTCATAAAAGCGCTTTGCGAATCCAATCTATTCCCATTAATCTCCTTCACTGATTTCTCGATTCCTGGCTATCTTCCCCTCGTGAGGACGGACTCCACTGTCCATATGCGTCGTCTGCGAGTTTACGTCAGCAAATACTTCCCTCTCGTTAGTGTGACTTTTCTTGAATCCTCTAACCACTCAAATATGTGTCTTTCACTTCTTATTTCCTCCCACTTGTTCATTAACATATTTGTGTTCGGTGATTTTAATGCCCACCATGCCAAGTGGCTCAAAACTCTGTCACTGATCTGACTGGCATCCATGCTATGAACTTTGCAAATACTCAATCTCTCACACAAGTAGTGGATTTTCCCACGCGCTTCCCTAGTATCCCTATAGAGCACGCTTCTCTGCTAGATTTCTGCTTCACTTCTATCCTTGACTCCTGCCAAGCTTTGCCCTCTTAGAAACTCCGGTCTTGCAGTTGTTTTCATTATTATCTCTCTTCACACCCCACCCCTACGCTTCTGAGGTTTCCTCCTAGATGAAAGATGATATCGATACTCTTTGCTCTAAACATCATTCGCCCCGCACTGTTTCTCTCTTGCCTGATTAGCCGCTATTGCCCACAGGAATCAGTTCTGGTTATATCAGCGCCACGCGTCTGTCCATAACTGGCGCCTATTTGCCTCTGCTTGTAATGAGTGTAAGAGGATCCCGAATGATACTAAGCTGTTGCTTAATGATAAAATGAAGCAACGTATAGCAACCCACAATTTTGGCTTGAAAGACTACTGGCTACTCTGCAAAAGTGTGTTAAACAACTGAAAACCATTTATCCTTTAATCAATAAATTTGAGGTCCTCACACACATGGCAGAGAAGGCCGAGTGCTTTACACGCAGATTCTTTTCCAACTACACACTTGACTTGTCCGGAATATCCGCACTCGACTTCCCTCCACGAACTGAACCTCAACTGAGGGACGTGTACATCACCCCCTCTCTGGTCTCTAACCTAATTTCAAAGCTTGACCAATATAAAGGGCAAGGAAGTGACAGAATCTCAGTCATTATCTTGAAGAAATGTGCCACTCAACTCTTCTCTGTCTTCTCCAAACTGCCTTTCTGCTTCCCATTTTCTTACTCCTGGATGTTCTCTTTTGTGATACCTGTATTTACGAACTCTGAAAAACACCCTTCTAATTATCGCTCTATCAGCCGCCTATCGATTTTCGGCAGCGTGTTCGAGGCTATCATCAATGCTGAAATAGTTCATCATATAGTCGCCCATAACCTATTCTCCGACAGACAGTACGGCTTCCTCATTGCCGGGTCTACTGCTGATATCCTAACGACCATCACAAAGTACTAAACAGAGCTCTCGATAGAAACAGCAAAGCTCGACCTGTTCCCTGCATATCCCCAAAGCATTTGATAGGGTCTAGCACGGTGGCCTTCTGCGCAAGCTACAAGTTTACCGTATCACTGGACGCTAGTTTAACTTGATCCAATCGTTCCTAAAGGACGTTTTGAAAGGGCATCCCTGCAGATTTTATCAAACAAACGCAAATGTCCCCCCCCAGGGCTCTACCCTATGTCCGACACTCTTTTTTATTTTCACCAATGATCTCAATGATGTGATCAAATCCAAAGTAGGCATTTACGCTGACGACCCTACCATTTATTCTCGCCTCAATAAGAGATCTGCCAAAGCAGACAAAGATAATATCGATGTTGTTCTTCAAAATGACCCCCAATCTGAGGTAAGAAATGGCTCGTAAATTTTAATGATTCCAAAACAATGTTGCTATATGTTAATCACAATAGACAGTCCCTCCTGCCCCCATCAGCGTGGACCGGGCTAGTCTTTTCGAAAGCAATACCCTGTGACTCCTCGGCCTCACCCTCATAGCCGACCTCACTATCAGTGTACTAATCGAAATAAATTAATTTCTGATTTGAAGAAAATGAGAACAAACTCTAAAAACAATTTATTGGGACAGTAACATTTGATTAAAATAGAGATCAGCATTATAAATCGACTATTAGATTCACTTTATTTTATTACGACTTTTACATTCTAAATTTAACAAAGCATTATATTTAAATTACTATAAAGTTATTTAGATATTAAACGAGTAAAAGACGTGAACGTACACATATTCAAATCTATAGACATCCACATATGGACAAATAGACGAGTATATACACACACGAACACAGTTTAGCACGTTAACATAAAGACATGTCTGTCATCTTTCTGATCAGAATTCTATTAAACAACATTTATTAGAAAAACATAGCCGTGTAGGTAATATTAGACAGATTTTAGTCGATAACACAATAATACTCATACACATAGTAAAAAGAACCTTCAGATATTGGAGGCCATCTACATTAATTCAAAGCAACCCACACTTAATAAAATCACATCTCAGTCTGGTCACAACACATTACATTGGATTTAGACATATGGTTCTGTTAACATTTCGGTCTCTCACGTGGTGTGACGTCATAGAACCGCATCAAAAATTTACGAACTGCGTGTGCTATTCAGTGACTGTTATCGTTACTTAGCAATGTTTTATGTCAACACAAAATCAAATCTTCTTCAACTGTGGATGTCTTTATGTTAATGTCTCTGTAACCTCTCTAAAGATGGCTCATGTAAGCCGAAAGCTTAGAACCAGCATTATAAAAAATATCCAAATCTTGGACAATTTTTGTTTTTATTTTCACCTGAAATAAAAGCCAAATTACGATGTTTAGAACGGCTCACGATTAAACATAATAGACATTTATTGTCTGTTATAAATTATCTGCTGCCTCTATACACTAACTATATATATATATATATATATATATATATATATATATATATATATATATATATATTCGGGCGAAGCGAACCAACAGTTTTAGAATTCCGAGTTATCCGAGGATTTTTTTTTATGTCTTCCCATATCTATAAATAACAAACATATTGTTTCTTGTATTCAAATGAAAATTCTTTTCACAACAATGATCAAACATTGCCTGGTGACGAGGTTCAAAAACTCGAAACATAGAAATTTCCGTGTTGCAATGTATTTTTACTTAACAAATTCAATTATATATATATATATATATATATATATATATTTGTAATGAATTATTTTGAACATTATTTTTACCGATACTCGTATTTAAGTAGATATTCTGTTTTTTTTTTTAATTAAACAGAATTTTTATATTTATATCTACCGGACCGGCCTGATTATTTAGGATAAATTTTTATTACGAAAATGTGTGCTATCCAGCAGGATATAAATATAAAAATACTGTTTAATTAAAAAAAAACAACAAAAATAAATCAGAATATCTACTTAAATACGAGTATCGGCAAAAATAATGTTCAAAATAATTCATTGCAAATTGTCGGTTGCTTATAACCAAGTTTCGTTAAAATTCGTTAATTTCCGTAACATGTTTACATATATATTTGTGTGTTTGTGTGTGTGTGCGTGTGTATGTGTGTGTGTGTGTGTGTGTGCATAATATTCACGTTTTTCTATCTATTTGCTGAAGTCATCAAATATGTCATACGTTGCTTTCTCCTGTGTCTGTTTCTTTTTATCTGTCCTGTGGGTACCAGTTTCTACAAGACCCACTTCTTCATTACACGACCTAGAAAATTTATCTGTCTTTACGGAAGAGCGTTTCCGTCCTCTCCAATATCTCGCCGTTGCTCACATGGTCTGTCCATGGAATGCTCAGCTTCATCTGAAGAAACACATTTCTTTTACTTTGAGTCTCTTCTTCGTATTTGATGAAATTTTCCCGCATTCGCTGCCATGCAAGAAGACATTTGTACTGTTCTCTATTTCTCTTTCTTCTTTTTATCTCCGCCCAACACATTTCTTTCTTAAATGAACATGATAACGACATTTATATTCCGAATCAGAAAGAGAAAAATGAATTAACTTGGATGAATAATGAGAAAATTAGACTTGGAGAACTTTGCACTCACGGGACATATCTAAGTCGACACTGAGGAGAGAGTAGGACAGCTAGGTAACGAATTCATCTATTTAACTCGACAAAATCCAAAGAAGTTTCTTTAACGTAATCGGTCCTGACTTGGCATCTCGACTTCAGTTACTTTCTCACCGCCGTAACGTGGCTTCCCTCTGTCGTTTCTACCAATATTTTCATGCTAAGTGCTGTGATAAACTTTTTTTCTGGTGCCACGTTCACGTGAATTTAAGAGTGCTACTAGATCAGCTTCTGGGCCTCACACTTTCACCGTTGAAATGCAACCGCCATTTCTATTCGAATATATTTTTAGTGTAATTCTCGCCTGTGAAACTCTTTTAAGTTTACTTGCTTCCCTGGTAGCTGAAATCTCTAAACATTTAAATACAAAGTTAGTGGGTATCTTATATCTTCGTAAATTCCATTAATCTTTTATCCTTTCTTCAATAATACCTGTACCCAGTATTTTCATTCACTCTAACCCTCTGGATGTGGTGCAGTGAATATCGACTCGGAAAGAGAAATCGGGGAGCCGAGTTTAAATTCCAGTTGAATTCATTGCATTCACTTACGCGCAAATACCCTTGGGAAAGGTATTAATCCGTCTCTTCCTTCCAGTTATGGGTTAAATAACAGGACAGATTTGGTTCTATAGCCTTTGCTGGGAACCATTCTACCGCAGAAAGCAATGGCAACCTATTGCGGGAAAATCTTCTGCCCAGTCATTCATGTCTCGAAAGAGATATGATCGCCCAAGCGTGTTTCACGTATGACACTTAACTGACTGACTAACCCTCTGCGTACTAGTGGCGGTCCCACTTTGACTGGGGTGAAATTATTAAAAAAACGGTGTGAATAGATGACGGAACGGAGGGTAGGAGAGAAAAGAGACAAAAGTTACTCGGAAATACAAGGGATGAGAAGTTATGGTAAGTCATGGTCACGTACACTGTGAAGCAACACGACTCATAGAAAAAAAGTCGTAAACAAAATGTTATGAAAAGAAGCTCGCAGCCTACAATACATGTGCAGAAAAAATTACATCTGTGTTACGTAAATTACATAAATAAAACTGAGAGGGTACAATGCGAAGAGATGCTTGCAATGTTGAGAAATCTTGATTTTTTTAATCATTTCACCCCGAGCAAGGCAGAAATGCCACTGATGAGCGGAGGGGCTACATAACTGTAAAAAGATTAATTACAAAAGAGTGAGTAGTACAAACTAGTTAGAAAGGAGCAATAGAAAGCTGAGAATGCAGGTGCGATGACAGATACATAGGTGGAGAGAAAGGGAAGGATATACGGGGTTGGGGAGAGAGCTAGAGTCCAGTGGTTAATAGATGAGTATTGACATTGCATTTAAATTTCTGGAGATTGTAGCCGTCAGGAAAGCAAGAATATGGGATCGAGTTCCACAGGCGGGAAGTGCGAGAGAAGAAGCTGCAGGAGTAGAATTGTCGTCTGCTCTTGGCTAACCTGACTGTGAATGGGTGGGACCCAGTTGCCAGTCTGGTTGTACGAGTAAACACCTGTTGAGGAGGCACCAGTGACTTAAGTTCCTTGGATCAGAAGCCATGAAAGTATTTATAGAACAGACAAAGGGAGGCCACATTTCGACGGTGGGGACGTGGCTGCAGTCGAGCCGCCAGATCAGTACCTATCACATTACAGACTCTCCTTTGGACCCTGTCGAGAACACTGAGGAGAACGGCATACTGCTGACCATAAATAGCAGCAGTACTCCATGCACGGACGGATGGTTGACTTGTATATATGCAGGATGGATTCAGGCGGAAAAAACATCCTGGATCGACATCGTAACCCAACCTTCTTAGCAGTAGATTTAGCTATGGATTCTTTGCAAGGTAAATAATATACTCAAGTTATCTGCAGCCTCTACTTCGAACAAATAAATTACAAGCGGTTAGAGTTTATTATATAAGCAAAAATAGAAAAAGTTTTACTACACCTAAGCGTTTGCTCACTGGATTTATATAAGTTGCATAGCAAGATGATCCGAAGAGGATTCGTCGATTTAGCAGGATCTATTCCCGATGGACATAAACTTAACAATAAGAGAGACGCACATGACAGTGTTGATGGCAGCTTTAGAAGGAAAACGAAAAAAATATTTGATAAGTTGGTCGAAGAAAGCAAGAAGAATGGGTATACCGTTAACATTGACAAGACAAAAGGCATTGCTGTTATCCTAAAAAGATTGCTTTATTTTTGAGCTTCGTACTGGGAACATCAAAATCAAGCAATTACAGAATTTAACGATATATATAGTTAAGGCTAATGCCGAATGTCTCTTAACTCCAGTTATGGATTAAATTACAGGACAGATAATGTTCTATAGCCTTGGCTGGCAACCAATCTACCGCAGAAAGTAATGGCAACCTACTACAGGAAAATCTTCTGCCCAGTCAGTCATACATTTTTCGGGTCATGATCGCCCAAGCGTGTATCACCTATGGCGCTTTAATGACTGACTGTAATCCGAAGGTGTGGCTACTGGACTTGAACTTTTAATGATATATTCTTTGTTTGCATATAACATTATTTTTCATGTGTACTTGTTGTCTTCGATTTTTGCTCTGATGAGAGTAATCTAAAAGACAAGTTTAACTGTTTTAATCATCGTATCTACAGTAATATGTATATATATAAAACACATCACTCAATAAGTCCCGGGCCTAACATATAAATGGCACCACTAATAAAAAATCGAGTTTTATGAAGTAATAAAGTTCATAAGGCACGTGACAAAATCGGATTATTAGTTTACAAATTACAGTTATTTAAGTGAAGCTAATGTTGCAAATTTTCAAAACAATGGAAAAAAATGAATTTCTTGTGTTGATAAAGCATTACTTTCTGATGGGAAAATACTGTTCAAGCAAAGCAATAATTTGATAAGCGTGATTTGGACTTTGCTCCGTCGGAAACATTGGTTAAGATGTAGTATGCTGACTTTAAACGCGGTTGTACAGACACAAACGATGCTGAACGCTCAAGTCGCCCGAAATCGGTAGTTGTTCCGGAAAACAATAAAAATATTCACAAACTCGCTTTGGCCGATCGTAAATTGAACTTGCGTAAGATAACGGAATAGTAGGACATATCAGAAAGCAGTTTATTCACCATTTTGCATGTTCATTTGTCAATGAAAAAGTGGGTGCCATGTTTGCTCACAGTCGATCAAAAACAAAAATGATTTAGAACGTTGTTTGCAATTGTTTCAACACAAAAAAAAATGAGTTTTTGCGTAAATATGTGACAATGGATAAAACATGGATCTACTATTTCAATCCAGAGTCAAATCTGCAGTCATCTGATTGGACAACAGCAGATAAATGCCGTCTGAAGCGAACAAAGACGCAAACATAAGAAGGCAAGATTTTTACCTCCATATTTTGAGATGTGCAAGATATTTTGTTCATCGATTACCTTGAGAAAATAATAACCATCAATAGAGAATATTATATAGCATTATTGGTGCGTTTGAAAGAAGATATTGCCAAAACAAACAGCAGCAAATGAAGAAGAAAAAGTTATCTTTCACTAAAACAACGCACCGTGTCACAAGTGAATTGAACTTCGAATTGATTCCACATCCACCTTATTCTCCAAATCTGGCTCCCAGCGAATACTGACTGTTTGCACCCTCAAAAGTAATGCTCCAGGGAAAGAGATTTGGCTTCAATGAAAAAGTGATATTGGAAACTGAGGCGTATTTGGAGGCCAAAGACAAATCTTTCTACAAAAAGTCACCGAATTGTTAGAGAAGCGTTGGAATCCGTGTACCACTCAAGAAGGAAACTATGTTGATGAATAAAGTCGAATTTTGTCAACAAGTTGTTGTTTTATTAGTCAAACCAGGGATTTATTGAGTGATGGTTTAGACATATATATATATGATTATTTTATTATAAATTTATAAAAACATAATTTACTGCAACACAAAAGCCGTTGTGTTTTAGTACTATCTTACTAACACCTTGTCAGGCAGTGAAATCTTTTTGTTTTTGTTAAAAATAATTGTATATAAAAGCTTAAATACGACAGAATTTTTACCAAATCCAGACAATTAAAGTGGGGGGGTTTTGGGGGGGTTTATCTCAGTTAACCAATAGAAAATCTGTTCATGATATATTGGAGAAAATTGATTGTAAGTGTAAAAAGAAATAGAGACTTAAAATAATTAAGACCAAGACATTTTTCAATCCAGTGATGAAATAAATTGAATAATACATAATTTAGCAAGTCTGAAAAGTTATTGCGTATCAACGTGAAACGGTTATAGGATTTTCTTTAAGTTATTATTTAAATTAAAATAGTGAACAAAAGACAAAGACGGAAAGTTTTTTTTTTAAATACACTGCACGCCAAACATATGTAGTTGTCTTCGAGGGTGATGTATCCGTAACAAATTAATTATAAAGGGATGAGAGAAACAATCAATATATGCTAGAGGATAGATTATAGATATCTAGTTATATTAAGAAAAGTTAACTATACTTATGGGTATATTTTAGGCAATGATGACAAATGGAAATAAGTTCGTTACGTTTACTGACTAAGCTTAGTTTCTGGAATTTCATAATTTGTTATTTTTCTTGTAAACATAGAAAATATGGCTGATTTAAAGATTTAAAAGTTCTGTTTTTTATATTTTCCATTTTGCGGCAGGGGATTTATTGGCATATTTAAAATTGTCGATAATAATTAGAAAGTGATGTGCTATTGAGGTAAGTTTTATTATTAAAAGATGACATAATATTTTATTACTGTGGGACTTTACTATGGTAAAAATGGAGCAAAGATAAACTATAGAGTCAGTTAGACATTTATTTGTCAATGGACACTCAATAAGTTTTCGGCAGTTGCATTCATTGTTATTGTGGTCGTTAACTTTTTAGGAGGTTGTTGATTGTTTAGGTTATTATATCTATTTAAAATTTTATTATTAAGGTTTTTTTTATTATTTTTGCAAGGTTATCACTTCTACTATAGCTTAATTGCAGATAATTTCTGTTAAAAAGTTTGCTAAGAAGGTTATTTTTAGAGAAATGATTTTCAGCTAATTTTAAAAATTTATGCCCTAACTTAGTACTTATCTTTTGGTTAAATGGAGGTGTATACCAAATGATATTTCACTTTCTATTTTTATTGTTGTCGTTATTATTATGTTTCTTGTATTTCAGATCAGAGCATTTATAACCGCTGTTTTCAAGGGCAGTGTCATAGAATTTGATATGTTTGTAAAAGAGGTTTCCATTAGAGTAATTGTTACTAATTCTGTTTTCAATTGCGTTAGATATATGCTTGATGATTGATCGTTAGATTTAAGTGGGATGTATATAGGAATAGCATTAGTAGGGAGAGTAAGTGTCATTTGACTAGATCAAGTGTTACATCTAAGAAGTCTACCCTTTTTATATTAGTTTTTCTAGTCACCTTAAGGTTAAAACTTTTCAGTTCCTTATGTATTAATTTTCTAATTCTATTAGTTGAATTTGTACCGCCATAAGACCATCATCCCTGTACGACTATATATTCTAAATATTTGCATCGTTATACGCTGTCAGGTTGCACAGAAAAATAGATCAATAAGAATTAGTTTCTCAGCGGAGTCTAGAGATCTCATGATGATGTCAAATAGGTCCTCACATTTGGGTTTTTTCCACTGTTAATTGTTGTGGATGAGTACGGTTTGTTTTGCACTCATCCGTTCTTCGTTAGTTAGATGAGAAAATTCCATGACGAATTCTAACGCCCAAAAGTATAAGTCTTAAAAAATAGAAGAGTAATAATCAACGATGTCAAACTGGATAAATGAACAATTGGTTCGGTTAAACCAAAACTTGACAGCATTAGTGTTAATCCAGTGAGGTAATCCGAGTTGTTTTTTAATTTAGAAATTGATTATGTCCAGGATATTTTTGCTGATTTTGTCGATTTCAAGTAGTGTGGGGTCAATAATCCTGGTGGGGCAGTTAGAAATAAAGTCACTAAGACACAAGGGATTACTTGGTGTGAAAGTATTAGAAAACAGATACATTACTAAGGAGCTAGAACAAAAGAAGGGCAATCAGTATAGAACGGTTGACACTTTATTAAATCTTTGAAGATTAAAGTTGGCTGAAAAACATGGAATCAGAAGTGTTTTCCCCAAGCGATATATGCAAGGAAAGAAACGATTAGCATAAAACTTACGGTTACATTGAGTCAATTCAATATAAAATGATGTGAAATTCCTGATAATCTTGAACTGCGCTTAAATGCATAAGGTCTAGATATTATAGCGATTACTTATCATGAAATTATATATATAAAAACACAAGAGAACAACTTTACGGTGTTAAAAAAGCACACGTAGACCCCAAGCCAGGGCTGAAAATATTAGTGATTCTCTTTCAGAGTTCATTAAATCTTTAAATAATAAGGAACACAAGGCTATATATGGTACCAATTTTCAAAGAATGGATGAATGGTAGACTTATAAATATATAAGATAGATTCGAAAGAGAACATTTGTTTAGCACAACACAATTAACAGTCTTTTTTGTCAGATATCTATCTATCTATTTTGAATGTAATATAATTATTCTTATAACTTTATCAAAATAAGTTTATCGAGATATATATTTTGGAATTATAATATTTACCTCTATATCTTTTTTTCCTTGATAAAATGTTCTTTGAAGCCACACAGTATTGCCACGCAGTTTTCCGATTACAATCGTTACCATAACTCACGCCTCTGAAGATGATCTCGGAAAGAGTCATAAAGTACTTGGGTACCTTAAGAAATGAATAAAAATAACATCTGTCAACGTTACAACTCATTTCTGACAACTTTTGATTGTAATACGCGAAAGATTAATCGTGAATAGGAACGTATTTTATTAAAAATAAGCAAACATAGTGCTTGTAATTTATTTAATCTGACATGTTCAAAAGAAAATTTGCTGCCTAAATACCTAAATACACGAATTTAAAATATATATATATATATATATATATATTACTCGGATTTTTAGTTATGCATAGTCTTTTAATGTTACCATTATTATGTCTGGATACTGTTGTTTAACCAGAAAGAATAAAATAATAAAACTGCTGTCAAAATGAAGGAAATTTATTTCTTTTCAAATTTACGAGGGCTAATTAATAAGTAAAGACTATAATCCTATAAACACGTTTTACACAAGATTGAATCATGATACTGATGTCAATATGAAGAAAATTTATTTAATTTAAAATTTTCAAGTGTTGATTGAAAATTAAGAACTCCAATGCAACAAAACAAGTTTTAGATCAAATAGAATAATAAACCTGATATTAAAATGCAAGAGATTTAGATCTGACAGAATAATAAAATTGTTATCAAAATGTAGGAAATATATATAACTTAAAATTTCCGAGTGTTGATTGGGAAGTAAAAATTCATATAATTTTATAAATAATTTTTTCTGCAAATGGCGTCATTTAGATGATGTCGGTGATATAGTTTAAATATAAAGCTAATAGCAAAAATCTTTTTCACATATAATAATGAATATGCGTTCTGTCAAGTCAAGAAACGACTATTGGGGCTTAAACTATCGATAGACCCAAGTGGTACTCATATTAAGAACTAAAAATGCTAAAATGATAGCCACTTTACTGTAATGCTGCTTCTTATTACAGAAGTCAAGTCAAGCCAAGAATATCTGAACTGAAACTCCCCAGAATTCAAAAGCCTTTACGTGAATCGTGGGTGAAAAATTATTTTGTACAGTTTAACCCCTTTCCCATGTCAGGTGTTATGATGAGCCCCACTGTTACTTCAACCAGCACTTTCCTTCACAACCTGGACCCTGAGTGAGATGTAGAATTCTTAAATGCTCAGTGATCATTTCTTCGCATTTGTGCTTGCATATACACAGGACATAGCCTAGGAAGAGTTTAAATATATCGTCTCTAATTTTTTTTCTTGTTATACTCCATTGATGAGACCTGGAAGACATCCTCATTCAGATTACAAAAATAGGAAGACATGAGAGACAAGGATGTATCTTCTCACCAGATCTATTCAACTTATACAACGAGACATTTCAGAGAGAACTACAAGTCTTGCCTGGACTAGTCATTGGCGGCCGCAATTTGAACAGTATAAGATATGCAGATGATACAGTGCTGATAGCTGGCACGAAAAAAACTACAAAGCCCTCTACAAAAAGCAGTTAAAGAAAATGGAAGGAAGGACTGCATATAAACCAAAAGATAAATGAATCCATAGTCATGAGTAAAAAAGAGCAGCCTAAAATGCCAACTACTGGCTGGAGATATTTGAATCAAGCAAGTTCAGAAATGTAAATACCTGGGAAGTATTCAAACAGAGGACGGTAAGTGCGACCGAAGACGCAAGATCCGAAGATCCGAAAACGCATTGGCATGATCAAGAACACATTCCAGAATCTGAGTAAAATATTGAGAGACAGAGAAATTTCGCTAGTAGCAAAGAAAAGAGTACTGGACTGCTATGTGAGGTCTGTCCTTCAATACAGCAGTGAATGCTAGATAATCTCAGCAAAGATGAAGGAGAGACTGGAAGCAGCCAAAATGTGTTTTTACAGAAGGATGCCGAGAATAGCATGGAGCAAATATGTGGGCAAGGACGAAGTTTTGGAGAGGATGGAAACGAAAAGAAAATTGATACTTAACATCAGGAAAAGACAGTTGAAGTTTCTGTGACATGTCATGGGGAAGAAGAGCTTGGAGAATCTGATACTCATGTGGCGGATAGAGAGAAGGAAAGACAGAGGAAAACTACACGGAACATTCTTGATGGACTTGAGTAGATTTTTGGCGGAAAAGAGTTTGGGAAGGGTAACAGGAGAAAGAGTGTGTAGAACTACAAGGGATAGGGAAATGTGGAAGGCTATGGTGGCTTACGTCCTGAAGGGAATCGATATCAGTTCGAAACGAGAAATCGCAGAGCCAAGTTTAAATTCCAGTTGAATTCTTTGCATTCACTTACGCACAAATACCCTTGAATGTCTTTTCTTTTTCTAGCTATAGAGTAATTAGCAGGACAAATTGTGTTCTATAGCCTTGATTAGCAACCAGTCTACCACGGAAAGTAATGACAACCTACTGCGAAAATTCTATGTCTAGGCAGTCATGTCACTTTCGAGACATGATCACCCAAGCGTGTATCACGTATGATACTAAAGTAACTGAGGTAAAGTAGGAAACTACCAAATGTTTGCTAGAGAACTAAACATTACTACAAGATGAGAGTTTTGACTATAACAACGTGTCGAAATTTTTCAAGGCGACATTTTATGTCTTTGACTCAGGGCTAATTCTTTCCAGACATCAGACATTTTTCTGCGAGAAACGTAATGGACATTTATGAGGTAGCGTTCTCCAGGGACAACGACGAATCACCGATGTCATCAATATGCAAATTCAATAATAACAAGAGTAGGAAGAAATGCTATGATTCTAAACCCTAAGCAGAAAAGGAAAATGATTAAAAAGTCTAAAAATAAAAAAAAGAAACTGAGAAAAGAAACACAGAAAAGCATTACTTTAAACATTTTAGTAATTATCGATTCCCTTGGAGCAATATTCATTGTTATAGTCCCAATATTTCGGCTGTTGGTCTATCATATATAAAACTATTAAGAGAGTTTAGAATATAAACAATTAAGCATAGAAAGTAATCAAGACTGGGCAGAACATTTTCCCGCAGTAGTTTGCCATTACTTTCTGTGGTAGACTGATTGCCAACCAAGACTATAGAACTGAATCTGTACTGCCATTTAACCCATAGATAAAGGGTAAAGAGATAACCAAGGGTATTTGCGCGTAAGTGAATTCAACTGGATTTCAAACTCGAGCCGACATACACAGCACCACGACGCACAAGATTACAAAAGTTAATTGCTAAGTAAATTCTCTTATTCTGTAATCCAACCTTTAGAGAAGCTAGAATAATGAAACTGGTATGGAAATGGAGAAAGGTTCATTCTCTGCAAAATTGCCAAGGTTAATTGCTAAGTATGTTTTCCAAGCATATATACACATTTTAGATATCTGACTAAAGTAAATTAATTTAGTTTCGAAATTACGTATGACGATATTCATTCGTAAAGTTTCTAATATGAAATATATTTTTAGGTAAGATAGAATAATGAGTCTGGTACCGAAATAAAGCCAATTTCTCTTCAAATTTAAAATGGTTCATTAATAATTGAGATTTCCAATCTTATAAAACAAGTTTTAGAACAGACAAAATAATGAAATTGGTATCAAAATGAAGGAAATTTATTTCTCTTCAAAATTACGAGGGTTGATTAATAATAAAATCTATAAACATGTTTTACATAAGATTGAATAATGATACTGATAGCAGTATGAAGGAAATTTATTTAATTAAAAAATTTTGAGTGTTGATTGGAAAGTAAGAACTCCAATACAACAAAACACGTTTTAGATTAAATAGAATAATAAACCTGATATCAAAATGAAGGGGATTTATTTAACTTAAAATCTTTTAAGGTTGATTGAAAACTAAAGACACCAATGCAATAACACAAATTCTAGATATGACAGAATAATAAAATTGTTATCAAAATAGAAGAAAATATATGTAACTTAAAATTTCCGAGTGTTGATTAGAAAGTAAAAACCCCAATGTGACAAAACAATTTCTTGATCTGATAGAATAGAGAAATTGTTCTCAAAATGAATGAAATTTATTTAAATTAAAATTTATGAGGGTTGGTATTTATAAAATTTTCAAGGCATCAAAAGGCAGCAATCTAATATCTTAGAAAATTACGATTCTTCTTTTTAAATCTTTCGTCTTCTTCATAGAACAACTTCTAGAACAGAACAAATAATAAAAATGAAAGTAATTTACTTCCTTTCAAAATAACAAGAGTTATTTGATAAGTCAAGCGGCCAATCTTTAAACAACAAATTTTATTTGACTTAATATTTTCATGTTTGATATATAAGTAAGGACTTTAATGCAAAAAACAGGTTCCAGATCAGATACAATAATGAAACTCATATAAGTAAATTTATTTAACTTAGAACTTTCTAGGGTTGTTTGAAACAAATTTTAGAGCAAAATGAGTAATGAAATTTGTTTAAAAAGGAAAGCACCTAATCGTATAAAACATATTTTAAAGCAGGTAAAAATGAGATTGGTATCAAACCGTAGTAATTTTTTTTTAAATTACGTGGGTGGATTTATTAGTGTCTTCTCTAATAGTATGAAGTAACGTTTGCGAGATGATAGAATAATGAAAGATATATTGGAATTAAGTAAATTTAGGACATTGTGCTGAGAAGATATCGCTTCATTTCAAAGGCGCTTGAAACGATCTTGTGGCTGATCATTATGTCACATTTGCAATTTTGTTCAATCAAAATTTTGCCGAATCTTATGCCCCTGACATTGACTAAACAAAGCATATTTTATGCGGTATGATTGCAAACAAAGGAATCTTTCATGATATTTCGAAGTATTTTTAAATAGATATTTTATTATCTACGGTTACTTATTCCTTTTTATTTAAACTATTTTCATGTATTTGCAATCTCGTTACACATGAATATTGTAGTTTAATCAAAACGCTAATATTTATTAACAGATATTCTTTCCTTTGCTTATGATCTCTTTCTTCTGCTTCTTGTTCCTTCATAACGTTGGCGATCATGACTCTCCATAGTTTCTTATTCTTTGTAGCTTTTAATAAATGTTTCCTTTTTGCAATATCTTTTAAACCATCTACTCAAGCTTGCGATATAGGTAATTTATTGTTCCTCTTGCTTTCAATCTGTCCTGTGAGTTTCAAATTTCCCAAGTCCTCTTTCCTCCCTATTTACTCTAGATATTTCAACTCTTTCTAATGTTAAGGAGATTAATTGTCTTGAAGAGTTCAATCTTTATATTGACCCCAATCTTAACCAGCCATTTCGGAAGTGCCTAGAATACCAATCTTTTCATTGACAACAATTTCTATACTTACTGTTTTGAAACGATCTTAGTTCCTCTTTTTTTTAAAATTTTTGTTGTGAACCCAGAATAGGTCCGGAAGAAAACTCGAGCATGGGCATTAGTGAAACATATATATCTAACGAAAGAACAAATACAAAGTATTAGACCGGAGTGACCCAACTCAACCCAGAGAAGCATCAGTCAGTTAAGTGCCATACGTGATACACGCTTGGGCGATCATGTCTCGAAAGAGCCATGACTGACTGGGCAGAAGATTATCCCGCAGTAGTTTGCCATTGCTTTCTGCGGTAGACTGGTTGCCGACCAAGGCTATAGAATCCAATCTGTCCTGTTATTTAACCCATAACTGGAGAGAAGAGACGGATTAATACCTTTCCCAAGGGTATTTGTGCGTAAGTGAATGCAATGGATTCAACTGGAATTCAAACTCGGCTCCCCGGTTTCTCGTTCCGAGCCGATATCCACTGTACCACAACGCACAACATACTCTCCCGTTATTCCTAATAATAGGAAGAGTTCATTATAGTTCAAAACGGGTAGGTCTTATAACAGTTTTCTTCTTTGTAGGCTACTCTATTATCTCCGGGGCATGCAATACCTTTGATGATCCATGTTCTTTCTTCATTTTCATCCACCCCAATCTAGTTTTTTATTGTTCAATAATTGTTTTTTGTTTAGCAGCTAATGCTGAAATCTGAATGTTTTGCACGAATTCTTTTTTTTGTGAGATAATAACGGTTTTAGTGATACAAGTTCTACTAATTAACCCATAGTTGGGGGAGAAGATGCGGATTTATATCTTTCCCAATGTTATTTGCGCGTAGGTAAATATAACAAATCTAACTGGAATTGCAACTTGTCTCTCCGATTAATAATTCCGATCTATTATCCATTGCATCCTTCCCACCCATACACCCAAGCTGACATCACCTGGTACTCTGAAGCGGTCACTCAACTGACCCCGTTTGACGTTGTTTAACTTTAGTTATCATAGGGGAACCTATGTGTTTCAACTAGAAGTGACCGTAAGCCCCGTTCAGTGGTTGATAATCGCAATAGATCTCGACACATTGTGCAATGTTTTTACTGCCTGTTTCAATGGCATCTTTTGGAATTTCTCCCGTATATTTTATTGCAACATGATGATGATAATAATAATAAGAGGAAAAAAAAGAAGAAGAAGAAAACAACAACAACACCCCGTCTCCTAGATATATCAGGTTGGTGTACGGCGGGGAATAACCGTGTTTCCTGGACAAGACGAGTTCTGTAGTTTTGGTTGAAAGTCTTCCTAGAACTGATATATCGGTGGCTAAAGATAAAACACAAAAAAATAATATTACAAACAAAAATCAAACTAATACCGCATCGGTCGTCAGCGGGTTCAACAAGAAACGTATCCCTGACGCAGAAACCAATCTGGATCGAAAAGTCTGTCACTGAAACAAATTCTTCCACTGCGGCATCTCTTCACCAAAATCGACTTACACTAATCACTGCCCTGGGGACTGAATTAACCAAAAGAAAATGAAAGAAATTGAGCTGCGAAGATTATAAACAAATCACGACGTCTTTTTACACTTCACTCGAAAATACTCGAAAAATCAGATATGCCAAATATGGAGTGATATGGTAGGAACTGAAATAAATCCTCATTTCGACTCATTTACTTGCTTCCTCGACAGCTGCAATCGCCAAGAATTTAATGTAAAGTCAGTAGTCATCTCCTATTTCACTAACTTGCATCCTCTCTCATGCTCTCATCTCATTTCTGCAGTATTCTCATCCCTCTCCTACCCTCTTCCTGACATCCCCTGTATACTCCTTCTCATAACTTTCCTCCTATGTAAGCCCCTGCACAACAGTGGCCTTGCTTGGAGCGATACGATTATAAGAAATAATATGCTTGCCTGTATACCAAGGAACATCATGCAAAATAAAATACTTCCCATTTCAGAAAAAGATCAGAAGACAAAATACAAAACGACAAAACAAAAAAAAAGACAAAAGTGGAAATAGATAATATGACGGAGGATGAGGTACGGACTAAAATAAATGAGATGCAAAATAAGGATATGTGAGGAAATAAAAGAGACAAATTTTGCTCCCACAGAAACAATTTCAGTGATTTCGACTTTGTTATTGATGAATCAAACGAAATTTGAGCAGAATCCCTTAAAAGCAATAGAGTTGAAATGTTTTTCTTCTTCTACTATTTCTTTTTCTATTTACCGTGTTCCTTCCAGATGTAGGCGATCATGGCCTTCCACATCTCCCTATTCCTTGTCGCTCTTAATAACCCTTTTCCTGTTATCTCACTCAATACCTGCTCCACCATCCATCTGCTCAAGTCCATCAAGTAAGTTACGCGTTGTTTGCCCCTGTTTCTCTTTCCCTCTATCTGATCTGTTAGTATCAGATTCTCCAAGTCCTCTTTCCTCATTACATGTCCTAGAAACTTTAGCTGTCTTTTCCTGATATTAAGTATCAGTTTTCTTCTTGTGTACATTCTCACCAAAACGTCGTCATGTCCATAGTATCCTTAGCATCCTTCTGTAGAACCGCATTTTGGCTGCTTCAAGTTTTTCTTTCATTTTTAATGAGATTATTCGACATTAGCTGCTATATTGAAGGACAGACATTGTATAACAACCCAGTTTTCTTCTCTTTCTTTCCAGCGAAATTTTCTTGTCTCTTAATACACTACTCAGCTTCTCGAATATATTGAAATGTAAAACACGTCATTCAAATAATCAACAAATTATCTCGCATACAAATGTCATAAAGAGACCGCATTCCATACATCCACACACCGGCTAAAAATATAACGATGCACTGGAAACATTTTTAACCCTACCACTAGAAAAAACGTAATTAAATAATGTCATATATGCAAAAGCTTCGAAAACTACTGGAAAATTTCATGTCAAGACAAAGAAAAATCAGGTAAAAGAACCTGCTTGGAAGGGAAAATTAAGACGAAAAATTGAGCAAATCAGATTTGAGATTTCATTAATTCAAATGTTTTCACACAGAAAATAAAAAAAAAAAAATACGGCAGAAATGTAACATTAGAATAGTAAATACAATTCCACCAATTAAGGAAGTACATACACATAAACTACAATTCAAGTTACTGGTAACAATATGAAGAGCGTTGTAGGGATCTATCGACAAAATAAGATATTTCAAACAGACGTCAATAAATTTTACAGGGAAATTGGAAAATATGCTATAGTAGTAAAAAAAGCCGCTCTATTAGAAGTGCAAATGTTTTGGTTAGGAGAATATTTAGAGCAACGCAAAGAAATATAATTTCAATGCAGAGGGGATCACATCTGAAAAAGAATTAATAATACATCTGCATAAGATGGAAAAATATAATCAAGGATAATGTTTGGCAACTTCTCACAAAATCACCAAAATGAAAATTCTCAAGACATGATAAGGTACTCAACTTTTGACTTTATCATTTGTCAGTCAGGTGTCATACGTGATACTCGTTTGGGCAATCATGTCCCAAAAGAACCATGGATAACTTAGCAGAAAATTTTCCTGCAGTAGTTTACCATTACTTTCTGCGGAAGACTGGTTGCCAACCAAGGTTATAAAACTCAATCTGTTCTGCTATTTAACCCATAGCTCGAGGGAGAAGAGACAGATTAATACCTTTCCTAAGGATATTTTCGAGTAAGTAAATACAAAAAATCAACTGTAATTCGAGCTCGGCTCTCTGATTTGTCGTTCCGATCCGATATCCGCCGCACACAACATGTTATCTATATATATATATATATATATATATATATATAAAAGGCAATCTGTGAGTCTGTGTTTGACTGTTCCTTATGCACATCTACATTTTTTAAGCTACGCCATTCAAACTTTCTAGGGACACATATCTACAGGGATGCTAGGTCGACATATATTTTTTTTGCGTTCATCAATTTTCCCTTTTGCACTTTTTGGCCAATGAAGCCGATTGTTTACATTTGCTCCGTAAAACATCTAAGATCTAAGATGGTTGCTGAATTACGTCACAGAAATCAAATCACACGGGTCAAGCGCGACTTAAATATTTTTTTATTAAAAGAAAATGAGCCTTTATATTGAATTTTTATTCTAACGTTATAAAAATTCATTTAGTCAACAAAAAATGAGAATATGTTTCCCCGTAATTTTGAAACAAAAGAAATATTAAAAAATAAGTGTTTTTTCAAACAAAATATGTAAAAAAAAGTGCCAATGGTTAATTTAATTATTTAAGTCGTTTTTTTCAGATTTAATATTTCATATTTCAGAAAATAAAATTAAAAAAATAAAGCGCTAATGTAACTTTTTCCTCTAAAATTAAATATCTACATTTTTAAATATTCTTCAAAAATTTCTGAACTGAGAGCGTAATAGTTTTTATATTTCTAATTTCAGTAAAACAAAATATAGAATTTTTATTTTTATGTTAAATTCATTTAGTCAACAATTTATTTTATTTGTAAATATTTTCCCCTCTCAATTTTGAATGTTGTTTACAATGTCACACAAAACATCAAATCACGTTTACGGAAAACAAAAAAAAATATATTTTTTAATGGAATTTTTAAACAATTCTTTATAGAATTATTTTTTTATATACTCGAGTCCTACTACTAAGATGTTCTGAGTTGCACGTGCAACGACGGACTATGATGCTAAACCTTGTCGCAAAACTTTAGCCATGCTAATGAATAGTCCTAATGTAAGTTCAGAATGTCTCACTGAATATATTATATATCTCTTATCATAAATGTGTGAAACAGATTACTCAACAATTATAGGCCAATAATATGTCTGTTAAGCGCATGTATAATAATAACATCTATACTGATTTATTGTACGTACTCTTTTCTCAATGTGTTGTATACCTACGTATATGCAGGAATGAAATTTTCTTATCTTCTTAAATACTTTGATACTCGGGAGTAAAGTAGACCAATCACAACTGATCAAAACTCTCTCTTTGTCAACTCTCTGCATTTCAGCGGAGAGGGACAAAGACAAAACCCTGTCGAAGGGTAGAGTCTCGTCTGAGGTGAATAGACCAAGCTTTAAGCTGGGTCTACGTGATAATTTTGACTGAACTAAGGAGCTCATAATTCCCACTTTTGTGGGACCTTGTGTCGCATCCGCTTTGGTGGGAAGGTGGTAAATCCTGATTGATTATACTGACTTAGCAGTTCAGTTTGTATTTGCTGATATACTGTTATTGTCAATCTCCCATTTAATGTTTACTTACGTAGAAAACTTTTAAGGTAGCGACATAATGAAAACAAATTTTTTCCTCTTAAGTAGAAGGGGAACTAAAAAAATGATCCAAGAATGTTGCCAGAAAAATGTAGAAATCTCAGCTTGGAATGATTATCCTACCTAAAGCCTTTGATAGAATGCCAAATTTCCGGACACTTAAGGCTTTGAAAATGTACGACGTCTTCTCGGACATAGAAAATTTCCTTAAGTATAGTATCGCACTTTTGAAAATCACATTATATCCAAATCACACCAATAACGCCAGATACAATCGTTTGAATATACGACGAGATATTTTCCATGTCTCTTCTCTTGTATTGCCTGTCCATAAACAGCACTTTGCATGGACTAAACAGTAATGACTAGGGATACAAAATAAATTCCACAATATTTAAATGCCTATTCTACGTGGATGACCTCAAACTAAATGTCAAATATGACAATAAGTTGAAGGGTCTCCTAAATACTGTAAAATGTTTCATTGATGACATCGGTATCGATTTCGGATAAATGTGCGGAAGTAAGTTTGAAGAAAAGGAGAATTACCTAATACTACACATTAGATATCGATGTTTGTCAAAAATATTAGAGACCTGCAGTAAGAAATACCTAGTTATCATCACAGTAGATGAAATACAGCACCCTCAAATGACGGTAGACGCAAGAAAGAATACAACCAGTGTCTGGTGTTAAATACCGAGTGGAATTCACAAAACAGAATGTCAGTCATAAGCTTTTGGGCGGTTTTGTGGTACAATACAGTTTCAACAACTTTAAATGGACCATAACTGATATTAAATGAATGGATATAAAATGAGGAAATATCCTACCGCATGCATAATTTTAATTCCAATGTTGATCATCTTCTCTGTCTCCAGATCCGAATGAGGTAGAGGATTAGATGAACTAGAAATCTTACAAAGCTATAATAATCGTTCTTCGAAGATATTTAGAAAATACAGAAGACTGGACAAGGATCTGTGTAAAAAAAACAGGAAAAAATAATAAACTTTTTCATTAAAAGCAGTTAATAAATCTAAAAGAGAATGTTAACTGTATGAAGTATATTAAGTAAGCCATTATCTACCTACTGCAAAAAAAATATAAAAATAGGAAGCAAAAGAAAATTCAATGTCTGATGTAGACCGTCTATACATACCCCGTAAAGAAGGTGGATGAGGTCTTACTCAGCTAGAATTGTCATTCAAGACAACAACTATTGATTACTAAAATACATGGAAACAACAAAGGACTAGTTGATACAATTAGTCAAACAGCATGAAAACAGAAAGAAAGATATTCAATAATAAAAAAGACAGTAAATAAAAACAAGATTTATATTAAGTAGATTCTGTAGAAAACTAAAACTTAGAAGCTAAGAACCAACTATTTCGGCAAAAAATATGAAAAACAAAGTCAAGAATAAAACTCTTGAACAGATAAAACAACACTAGCAAAACACATCTCTGCATAGCTAATATCCGGAACGTGTTAATAAACTCAATATTGATAAAGTTAAGATGGTTATGAGCATCTAGATTAAAGTCTGAAACTGAAGTCTGTATTCTTGCAGCGTAAGAGCAGAGTCTTTTCACTAGAAACTTTCAGGCAAATATCATACATAAAATTGTGGATCCAAAATGCAGGTTCTGTGACAAATATCAAGAAACAATAGACCATCTAATCTCAGGATGTTCTGTACTTGCCCGAATGAATATAAAAACCGTTGGATTGTAACAGATCCAGCAAATTGTTACATAGCAACCAAGGAATTTAACAAGCTAGCAAAATACCTGGAAATTGAAATAGAAAAATAGTGGAAATTGAAAACAAGAATAATACCAGAAATCTTACAAAGCTATAATAATCGTTCTTCAAAGATATTTAGAAAATACAGAAGACTGGACAAGGATCTGTGTAAAAAAACAAGAAAAAATAATAAACTTTCTTCATTAAAAGCAGTTAATAAATCTAAAAGAGAATGTTAACTGTATGAAGAATATTAAGTAAGCCATTATCTACCTACTGCAGTGCAAAAATATAAAAATAGGAGGCAAAAGAAAATGCAATGTCTGATGCAATAGTAGTAGCACTTGGAATAATAAAAAATGGAACAAAACTACACATTGAAAGAGTCTCTGGAAACCCCAGCTTAACAGATATACAAAAAATGGTCATGTTAAGTAAAACCCACGCACTAAAGAGAACTTTGTCTAAGTAACGCTAGGGATATTATGGGGGAAAGAAAAAACATGAAAAACATAGCAAAAATGAAATTGTGATGAAAAATGAAAAAGAATAATAATTCAAAACTAATCTCTTTGACACTGTGACTTCAAGAACCGAACGTACTTTCTTACTGACAAGCCAGTCCCTGGAAATTGTAATTTATCTTTGAAGTTCTTAAAAATATATCAAAATACAAGGATCTTGAATGTATAAAATGTGGCACATTAGGACATCAGTAATTCCAGATGGAGTAAAACACTCGGATTGGTTAAAACATTTTTCGATAGTCTCACTGAAGAGATTCCTGTAGACCGTGCCTTAAAGAAATACAAAAAATTGTACACTCATGTACATCTCACAAATCACAACTTAAAAAGGGTTTTGTCTATGTAAAATATGTGTGATCTTAAGGGTTTTTTCCCAAAAATGTTTAGTAGAAAATGTTATAATGCCAGTTATGAACTTAGGTCTCTGGTTGAGACCAACTAAGAAATAAGTATACAGCAAAAATCAAAAAGAAATAAAATATTTATTTTTCTTTTATAATCGTCTCACCCCAAGCAAGGTAGTACTGCCACTGGTGCGCAGGGGGTGGGTATATAATAGAATGATGAAGAGAGATGAGAACAGGTCACAGTAGGTGTCGGAGAAGGGGTAAGAGAAGGACGGGAACACTGGTGTGAAGAGAGCTGCCTGAGAGTAAAGTGTAAAGGAAAAAGATGGATGGGAGTCAAGAAGAGACTATAGCTATCACGGAGATAAGAATACGAAAGGACATTCCACATGCAGAAAATGCGAGAAAAGAAGCTGTAGAATAGAAGTTGTGGTTACACTTGATTTTTTTAGTGAGTGGGACCTTGTTGCAAGTCTAGTAGCTAGAGTAAATTAGTGCAGAGGGGGCACTAAGTAGCCATGCTCGTCGGAGCAGTCTTCGTGAAGGTATTTGTAGAAGAGACAGAGGGAATTCCTATATTGCTGGTGAGAGAGGTACTGGACTCGAGCCACCAGGTCGGGATCGACCACATTGCAGATTCTCCTTTGGCTTTTGTCGTGACCCCCAAGATGAATAGCATGTAAGCCAGACCAAATATGACAGCACGGGCAGTTGATAGATTTGTATATGTGCCTAATGGATTTAGAAAAGAAAAACTTCTGGGCCTGACGCAGGGACCCGACCTTTCTAGCCGTAGATTTAGCTAATAATTCAATCTAGTCGTTCCACTTAAGTTCAGCTAAGAGAGTGAGTCAGAGGAGGCGCAGTGTATTGCTTTCAGGGAGGCTAGCGGGATCCATGCTGATGGCCGGTAGAAAAGACTGTCTATGATGGTGAAAGAATAGCAGCTTCGTTTTGGAAGTATTAAAATTTAAGAGCCATCTCTTACCAGAGCCTACCACTGTCTGTACGTCTTTTTTGAGAGCAGCAGCAAGGTTTTGTTACCATCGGTAAATCTTTTAACAAGACGGGAGTAAATGGTGATGTCGTCAGTGTAGATGCCAAATTGGGTTCTGGTTACATCTGGAAGATCGTTGGCAAAAATCAGAAAAAGATTAGGACCTAGGATAAAGCCTTGTGGGACACCTGCGTCCGTATGATAAAATCTGGAAGCCTTCCCATTCAATACGACCTTCATTACGCAATTCGATAGGAACGATTTGATTAAGTCAAACAAGCGTCCAAATATACCATAGCCTTGTAGCTTGGGCAGAAGGCTGATGTGCCACACTCTGTTAAATGATATAGTGATATCCAGGTCAACAGCACGAGCTTAGCCATTCTTATCAAGAGCCTGGTATAGTCGTTAGCATGTCAGTAGTAGACCTGTCAAAAGGGAAGCCATGCTGTTTGTCGGAGAATAGATAGTGGGCTATGAGATGCGAATCATTTCCGCATTGCTGTTGGCCTCGAACAATTTTCCCAAAATCGGTAGGAGACTGATAGGGCGATAATTAGAGAGGTCTACGTGTTGTCCCAAGTTCTTAAAACAGGAACCACAGAAGAGGATTTCCAGCAAGCACAAAAGCAAGACGTAGAAAATTGTAGAGGGTTTGAGAGGACAGAGGAGAGTTCAAGGGCACATGATGGTTGGGATTCCGTCACCTCCACTTCCCTTATGAGGGTCAAGCTTTAAAAATTATGCTTGAGACTAGTGAGGAGGAATGTGAACGTCGCTTAGTTGAGCCTTAGTTCTAGGTGGGAAGTAGGGTGCGGATACTCTAGACGAATCAAGTGTAGAGTTGGAAGGAAATCTGCGAGCAAGGCACTCAACTTTGTCCACTGTAGCGGTGATGATATTATATTTATTGATTAAAGGAGAGATGGAAGGTTTGCTGCTGTTTAACACACATTTGCAGAGCTGCCAGTAGTCTTTGGAGTCGAACATATACGCTGTTTCAGCAAACAACAACTTAGCGTCATTAAAGATCCTCTTACACTCATTACGAGCAGAAGCAAAAAAGGCGCCTATCATGATCAGACGCATGGCATGGCAAAAGATATGGATAGAAGTGAAGCTGAAATGTAGCAGAGAAGTTTGTTCTTAAGGCATACTGAGGAAATATGTGGGGAAGTCCACCACTTGCCTGAGGGATTGTAAAGTTTAGTATGTGGATACCAGCAAGACCAGTGACAGTTTTAAGCCACTCGCCGTGGTATGCATTAAAGTCACCGAACCCAAATATGTTAGAGAACAGGTGAGAGTTAATGCCCTTATCTATATTATCAGAGATACTCTTACGCAAGGAACAGCAGAAGAGGAAGGTGGCGGTAGAGAAAGAAAAGCTAGCTGTGCTTAGTAGAGCAAAACGGGGACACATACACATGTCTGCTGACATAAACCCACAGGCCATGCATGTGAATACTGTAGTCCTTCCTAAAGAGGGGAAGGTAATCTGGGATCGAAAAATTAGAGGAAGAGTTTATGAAGTTCAGGTTAGTCTCACAGAGAATACGAAGAAGAGGAATAAGAACGAAAGAAAAGAGAAAAGAATGAAGGAAGGAAGAAAGGAAGGAAGGCATGAAGAAAGGAAAGAAAGGAAGAAGAAAAAAAGAAGAAAATAAATAAAGAAAGAAAAAGAAAGAAAAAGTAAGGAAGAAAGAAGAAAAGAAATATGGTGGAAAAGGAAATCAAGATAGTAAATTAATGCGTCGTTACATAGTCATTTTAATAATATATCAAAATAAGATGAACTATCTGTTTTTCTTTTTACTTTGAAATTATGAATTCCAGAGCAACGCCGGTTATCCCTACTAGTTATTAATATAATTGCCTTGTAGAAGTCATGCGTGTCGTAGTAAGTTTTCCAAATTGAAGCTCGTAATTGGATATGATTTCTGATTGCAACTCAGGATGAAGATACAAAATCACCTTTTTTAAATATCGACGAGATATTAAAGCATTAAAAGCCCTGGAAACGAGCAGATCCGATATAATGAACTTCAAAGGCATCTCGAAAATGCACTCGTTTGGTGTCTCATTAAGCGACAAGAAGAATTATTCAAAAGGTATAATGTTATTAATAATTGTTAGCAGAAGATGGATTCGAAGGGATGATTACGGCAACGTAAATAAAATTCTTTTTCATATTGATTATAATTATTCTAACATCGGAATCATATAACGACATTGAACTTGGAAGTACGGAATATGGAATTCGGTATTTCGACGATAAAGCCAATGCCTAATACTAGGTGGCCGAGTGAAGGTAACAAATCTCCAAAGATGGAGGAGAACGGAAAATTAAAGGAAATGCAGAAAATAAAAGAGGGACAGTTAAAAAAATAATAAAGAAAAGAAGGAATAGAATGAAAGAAGAAAATGCCAATTAGGGGAGGAATGAAAAGATTGAAGAGTGTGAGGAAGGAAACGATAATGGAGACGATGTAAATGGGAAAACGGGAAGGGGGAATAACTACTAGTAGTAGTAATAGAATTAGAAGAAGTAGAAAGGGAAGGAGGCGGAAGAAGGCAGAGGCATAGAAAGAAGAATTTGAAGAAAAAGATGAAGAAGAAGAAGAAGAAGAAGAAGAAGAAGAGAAGGGGTATACAAATAAAGAAGAAGAGAAGAAGGAAGTATAGGAAAAGTAGGTGGAGGAGGGACAATAGAGAAGAAGAAGAAGAAGAAGAAGAAGAAGAAGAAGAAGAAGAAGAAGAAGAAATGGTATACAAAGAAGAAGAGGAGGAGGAAGCATAGAAAGAAAAAGTGGAGGAGGAGCTATAGAGAAGAAGAAGAAGAAGAAGAAGAAGAAGAAGAAGAAGAAGAAGAAGAAGAGCTAGAATAAATGATATACAAAGAAGAGGAAAAAGAAGCATAGAAAAAGAGGAGAAGCAGGGGCTATAAAGAAGAAAATAAAGAAAAAATAAGAAGAAAAAGAAAAAACAGATGAAATATGGAAATAAGAATAACGAGGAGGTATAGGAAAAAAGAAAAAAGAAGGACGAGGTAGAGAAGAAAATGAGAAGTAAGTATATAAAAGCATGGCGGTGGAGGGGAACAAAAAAGAAGAATGAGGAGAAGGAAGAGCAGGTATAGAAACAAAGAAGACGAAGTTTGTATGAAAATAGAAGAGGAGAAGGTAGAAAAAGAGGAAGTTATAAACAGGGAGGATCACTTCGTAAGAGAAGGTATAGTAACAAAAAATAAGAGGGCGGAGAATGTATAGAAACAAAGTCCAACAAATAGGAGGAGGAGGAATATAAACAAAGGAGGAGGAGATACAAATAAAAAGGTAAAGGAAGATTAACAGAAACAAAGGAGGAGGAGGAAGTATAGGAATAAAGAAGAAAAAGAAAAAGAAGATATAAAAACAAAAAAGGAGAAAGAAGTATAGAAACAAAGGAGGAAGAGGGGGTGAATAAAACAAAGAATAAAAAGGAGGAGTAGATATAGAAACAAAGGAGTATGAGGAACACGTATAGAAGAATGGTGGAGGAGGATGCATAAAAACAAAGAAGAAGCAGGATGACGCAACACAATCTTCTTCCCTCTATGTTCAGGTATTCGGTCTTGTGTTATAGTATGCCTTGTAAATAGATGACATAACAATACTCTTGAATAGCGTCTAATGTATCGATTCTGAACGATCTATCGTTGTGTTACGTGACCACATTTGTTCTTTAATCAAGTTCTCATCGCTAAGCATTGCCTACGCGGGGTCAGGGAAGGTACTCCATACCCTTGAGTTATGGCTTTTCAATAATACATAACACGGAAAGTTCAAATGTCAGTCGACACATGCTGATGTCAAATCTACGGCGAATGCCCTGCCATTTCCGCTTTGATCTTCTCAGTAATATTATTCTAACCTGAAATGTTGATCAATCGAAAATAAAACTTTTTTGTACAGGGTTTCATCAGAAAGGTCATCAAACATTGTGCTTATTATAATAATGGTATTGACAGAAATAACAATGTCTGTAAAACGAACTTCCTAGACACCATACATGCTTCTTTTTGCTCCTATTTGATTAGTTTAACCTGAAAAACTCAAATAATTATGGAACGATTTGGCGATGATTGCATGGATCGACGTTTAAAATCTTTACAACTGGTCTGGGTTACTGGAGTAATGAACGATTCTTATTTCAACAAAACAGCTTTCTACTCTATTCTTGACCAAACGATACGATATTTTCATTTTAAGTACCTGTAAAATGTACTTATATCGTTGTCACAACTAAAAACGGAAACAGTACCCTAATATGCAGGTCCACGGATTTTAAAATATGTCGACTACATACGCTGCAGAGCAGTGAATTCTGATCAAAATAGGCCCCCTATAGAGGGATGTGCGTTGTGGTGCAGTTGATATTGACTAGGAACTTAAAATCGGAAAGACGAGTTCAAATTCCTGTTGAATTCCTTGCATTCATTTACGTGCAAATACCCTTGGGAAAAATATTAATCCATCTCTTCTTCCTCCTTCTCTATGGATTAAATAACAGGACAGATTGGGTTGTATAGCCTTAGTTGATAGTCAGTCTACCACAAAAAGAAATGGCAACCTATTGTGGGAAAATATTCTGCCCAGTCAGTCATGTTACTTTGGAGACATGATCGCCTAAGTGTATATCACGTATGGCACTGACTGACCGATGGGGTGGATGTTGCTGTTTGGGGTAGTTTTCTAATCTTGGTGGTGGTTGATCTTTCGGCATGTTATTAATTAAATCTTATTTACATTTAGACACCTTTTTTGAAAAGCATTTCACCCCAAGCAAGGCAGGACTACCACTGGTGCGCACGGGATTAGGTTAGAGAAAAAACAAAATTTGGGGGTGGTATTGCATTTAGTGAGATAGGATATTTCAACTGACGTTGCATTTACATCTTTGGAGATTGTACCTTCAGCCAACAAAAGAGACCAAAATGCCAATTACAGATTGGGGATACTAAAATCAAGCAAGTAGAAAGATTTAAGTACTTGGAAAGTGTTCTAACGGAGGACGGAAAGTGCGATACTGAGATTCGAAGGCGAACTGGCATGGCCAAGAATGCATTCCAGAAGTTAAACAAAATATTGAGAGATATGAAAATTTTTCTAGAAACAAAGAAGAGAGTACTGGATTGCTATGTGATGTGTGTTCTTCAATATAGCAGCGAATATTGGACAATATCATCAAAGATTAAGGAAAAACTTGAAATGTGGTTTTACAGAAAGATGCTGCGGATATCATGGGTCGAGCATGTGAGAAATGATGAGGTTTTAGAAAGGATGGAAACGAAAAGGAAATTAATGCTGAGCATCAGGAAAAGACAGCTGAAGTTCCTGGGATGTGATCAGGAAGGAAGGTTTGAAGAATCTGATACTCACAGGTTAGATAGAGGGAAAGAGAGACAGACGAAAGCAGCGGATAACATATTTGAAGGGCCTGAGCAGGTGGATTGAGAGCGGGGTTTGGGTGGGGTAACAGGCGAAAGCATGCTAAGAGCTACCAGGGATAGAGAGACGTGCAAGGCAATGATCGCCTGCGTCATGAAGGGACTTGGCACATAGAAAAAGAAGAAGCTATCAGGGAAGTAAGTGTACGGAAGGAATTTCCTCATGTGGGAAGTGCGAGAATGGAAACTGATTCAGTAAAAGTAGATATCATATTTGACTATTTTGACGGTAAAAGGTTGGTATTCAAATATCAGTCTAGTATCGGGAGGAAATTCATGTAGTCGGGACAGCAGGGAAAGAAGATCAGTGAAGCAGAAACCGTAAAGAATCTTTTAGAAAAGATGTCCGCTGTGATGCAGTGGTATATCGGCTCGGAACGAGTAATTAGGGAGCCGAGTTCGAATTCCAGTTGAATTCATTGCATTCACTTACGCGCAAATACCTTGAGAAAGGTATTACTCCGTCTCTTCCCTCCAGATATGGGCTAAATAACAGGACAGATTGGGTTCTATAGCCTTAGCTGGCAGGCAACCAGTCTACCGTAGAAGGCAATGGCAACCTACTGCGAGAAAATCTTCTGCCCAGTCAGTTTGTCTCTTTCGAGCCATGATCGCCCAAGCGTGTTTCACGTGTGGCACTTAATTGACTGCAGACCACAATTTATTGGTGAGAAATTGACTGAAGTCTAGCTGCTAAATCAGGATCGGTTACATTGCAGATCCTCTTCTTTTCTTTTTTCCTTTTTTTCTTTCTTTCTTTTTTTCATTTCCTTCTTTTTTTCTTTCTTTCTTTTTTGCATTTTTTCTCTCGGATTTTTTAATCTTTCTTCATTTTTATTCTTTCTCCCTTTCGATTTTTCCTTTTCTTCTCCTTCTTTCTTTGTGTTCGTTTTTTCTTTCCTTTCTATTCTTTCTTCTTTTGGAATGTTCTTTCTTTTTTTTTTTGAAACAGCTGTTGCTATACGATCACCGAGGTTAAGAAAGGTCAAGTGTGGTCAGATGGGTGACCGCTTGGAAATACTAAGTATTGTAAGCTTGGATGTGCGGGTGATGTACGGAATAATGGCTTGGAATTGGTAAATGAAGAAACGAGTTTCAATTCCAGTTGGGTTCGTTATATTCAATTACGCGCCCTTGGGAAAAGTATGAAACCATAAATTCTCCCCACGATATATGTGTTAATTAGGAAGACTGTTATAACTAAACCATTATTATTCAGTCAGTCAGTTAAGTGCCATGCGCGATACACGCTTGGGCGATCATGCCTCGGAAGAGAAACGACTGGCGGGGCAGAAGATTATCCCGCAGTAGGTTGCCATTGCTTTCTGCGGTAGACTGGTTGCCGACCAAGGCTATAGAACCCAATCTGTCCTATTATTTAACCCATAACTAGAGGGAAGAGACGGATTAATACCTTTCCCAAGGGTATTTGCGCGTAAGTGAATGCAAGGAATTCAACTGGAATTCGAACTCGGTTCTCCGATTTCTCGTTCCGAGCCGATATCCACTGCGACCTCCACAAAATGTCTTAAAATATGAAAAATATTTTCTGGCTTTAAGTAACCAGCAAATGGTTGATAATCCGTAGAAAACGAAGCAACCTTTCCTTTTTCTCTCGGCTTTAGAATATTTCGTTTATTTTTTTGTAGATTTTCTTCTTTGTTTCTTGCTCTTCTTTCTGTTTTCGCATTTTCTTTCTTTCTTTCTTTCTTTCTTTCTTTCTTTCTTTAGTTCTTTGTCATTTCTTTCTTTCTTTCTTTCTTTGTGCTAAATATTGTTTCTCTTTTTCTATGACGGTTTCACCTTTTCTTTTTTCGGTACTCTCTTGAAAATTTAAAGATTTTATTTCTTTTTAATTTTCTCTTCTCTCTCCTTTAGAATTCTATTTTCTTTCTTTGTATTTTATTTTTTCTTGTTTTTATCTAACCTCCCTAATTAAACAATTTAATATTTTTTCCTGTTTCTATTTTCCTTGCTACCCCCATACTTTCTTTCTTTCTTTCTTTCTTTCTTTCTTTCTTTATTTATTTATTTATTTCTTTCCCAATTATTCGTTGATACAAAACATGGATCATTGACATTTTACATTCTTTGCTTCGGGCTCCTTATTTGTCTTTCGTAACCCAGAGAAAATCACGAAGATGACTCAGATTCCTAAAGCACCGCTCCCTACCTGCGTGTATTTAAACTCTATTGAACAAAACAGTTAGAACATGTAAAAGACGCACAAGAAATATATACGTTTGTTTGTGGACGTATCACTGAATTTGCTTATGAAGAATCTTGCAATTGCCTATCCTTGTAAAGATGTCTGCGACTGTAGGAAGATTTAAAATATGTTGATGACTCGCGTATACAGACTTTTGGGAAGTAAACAAGAGACTCACAAGGAAATTTAGATTCGGACTCTTGATAGAACGAGAAATGATGGCATCAAGACAAAATATACACAAATATAATGGTATGACCAACCACATGCATATATTTTTGGTTGGCATGTATGGAAAATATATTTCAATCTTGGCTTTATTCTCTTGACACGCGATAAAACAGATTGTGCTGAAAGTTTCTGTGTCCGACTAAAAGTGCTACAAAATCTTGAAAGAGAAAGAAAAGGAATCTAAAGGAAGGAACAAATAGGAAGTTATAAAAAGGAAGAAAGAAAGAAAGAAAGTAGAAATAAACCAAAATAGAAAAATAAATGAAGAAAGAAAAAACACAAAGAATGAAATATAGGAAAAGAAAGAAGAAAAATTGAAAAAAAAAAGAATAGTAAAGTAATGGAAAAAAAAACAGAAAAAGAAAAGAAGAAAGAAAGAAGGCAAAGTGAAAACTGAAAACAAATAGAAAGTAGAAACTAAAAGAAAGAAACAAAAATAAATAAGAAAGAAAAAGAGAAAGGAGAAAATACAAAAATAAGAAGAAATAAGAAGAAAAAAAGGAAACAAAAATCACATATACAGAAATAAGGAAGAATATTTCAAAAAGAAAAAATAGTAGAGCAGTAGAAGAAAAACAAAAAGAAAGAAAGAAAGAAAGAAGGCGAAAGAGAAAACCGAAAAGAAGAACGAAGAGGAAGTTAAAAGAAGGAAACAAAAATACAAAGATAGATAGAAAAAGAAGCAAAATTCAAAAGGGTGAAAGAATAAGAATGAAAATGAAGGAAACAATAGCAACATAGAAAAAAAGACGGACAGAAAGAAAGAAAGAAAACTCAAAAGGATAAAGAATGAAAATGAAAAAGGAAATAACAACCACAGAGAAAGAAAGAAATAGGAAAATTATAATGAAGAAGGAGAAGGAATGATAAAGAAAGAAAAACACAAACAAAGAATACAGAGATAATAAAGGAAAGAAGGGATATGCAAAATATAAAAAAGAAAAAGAAGGATACAAGAATCACAAAGAAAGTAAAAAAGAAAGCAAGAAGGAAATCAAAAAGAGAATGTGTAAGAATTGAAAAGAAAGGAACAAAAACATCAAAGTGTTTTGACCTGGTTAGGGGCCAGAAATAAAGACACAAAAACTGAAATGAATTAAACAAAAAAATTGACAAAGAACAGTAGTACAAACAGATAAAACATGAGAAGATCCCCTGCGTGACTCTATTGTTCCGGCTGTCAGAAGTGTCTGCTGAAATAGACCACTGCTGCTTATTTATACTTTGGAAGATGCATGGGTAAATTACCAATTTACCCACCTCTTAAGTATCAACTACGAAGGTGTCTTAATATTTTTCTTTTTAGGTTAACTACCAAAAAGTGCGTCATTTTCGTTTTTCTTTTTAAACGGCGCTGTTACGGGGGACGCTTGTAGTATTGGTATGTCAAAAGTATCGTAAATAACATCAATTACTGCTTTCTTTTCAGGAGGACCGCTGTCAGCATCATCACACATACTTGATTTGGTTTAAATGTTTTTTGAGCAAACTGGGGACATTTACTCATGTAGACCATATTGCTCACTCTTTTCTCAATTGTTCCCATTTCCCAGAAAGATTTATTATCCCGAAACATCCGGCAAAAAAATTCTCTTCGGGGTTGGTAGCGTTTTGTAGATACCGTGTTTGTTCGTCCAGGTTTTGTTTGTTTGGGAAGTAGCTTGTAGAACACAAACCTGGTTTTACGTGTAAATATTACCTCGGCTGGGGCTAATGATGATAGAGTGATGTCGTTAGGCATTATTCTGTACGCCTCAAGGAACTGTTGTAAGGCCTTTTCTTTTCCAGAGCTCTTTTCAGCGTGTCAACGAAGCGCTCGGCCAATCCGTTAGACCTTGGGTGATTTGGAGCAATCAGAATATGGAAGGTCTCACAAAAATTCTTAAAATCACCGACTATCCTAAATCTGGCGAACAGTTTTTACAGAAGATTGATTGTTGCTTCTCTAGTGAGATTTCTAGATCTAAAAAATTAAAACTACTTAGAAACTACTACTACAAAATATCAGAATCCGTGTAGAGGGTCTACAAAATCTATATGAATTCGAGACCATGATCGATCCTTTTTGGGCTAAGGACTGTATTTGATAGGAGGTGTCTTAGTTGCCAAGATAAAGCCTTTACAGGAAAGAAAGAAAAGGAAAAATTTAAAAAGAGAAAGAATAAGACGGAAAGAGAAGGAAGAAGTAAAGCAAAAAGAAAGCAAAAATAAAGATGGAAAATTCAAAAGGAGAAAGAAGAATACAACAGCAATCACAAAAAAAGAAGGAAAAAGGAATATCCCCAAAAGAGAAAGAATATGAAAGAAAAAGAAGGAAGAATCAACCAAAAGGAAATAAAGAAAGAATTAAGGGAGAATGAACGGCCCATAAAGAAGAATGGTTTTGTTAGACAAGAACTTGTGAATTCCTAAAGCATCAGGTTCAGAAATATTGTCATAGAGTCTTTTTGTTCTTCTATGTGTCATGTCCTTTCAGGACGTAGGCGATCATGGTCCTCTATGTCTCCATATTCGTGGTCTCGCTTAGCACTCTTTCTCCTGTTACCTTACTCAAACCCCGCTCTACCATCCACTTGCTCGGGACTGTCAATTATGTCACCTGCTTATTTCCCATGTGTCTTTTCCCCTCTATCTGACCCGTGAGCACCAGATTCTCCAAAACCTTCTTCCTCATTACATGTCCCAGGAACGTTAGATGCTCAGTATCAATTTCTTTTTCGTTTCCATTCTTTCCAAAGCCTCATCATTTCTCACCTGCTCGATCCATGATATCCAAAGCAGCACCCTTCTGTGGAACCACATTTCAGTTGCTTCAAGTTTTTCATTCATCTTTGATGAAACTTTTCAGCATTCACTGCCATATTGAAAAACAGATATCGCAGTCCAGTACTCTTTTCTTTGTTTCTAGCAAAATTTTCCTGTCTCTCAGTACTCAACTGAGCATCTTGAATGCGTCCTTCACCATTCCAATGCCCCTTCGGATCTCAGAGTCACACATTCCGTATCCTGTTAGAACAGTTTCCAGGTATTTAAATGTATGTAGTTGCTTGTAATTAGTATTTTGGGCTCGTTTGTTGGTTGATGACTATGCATTTGGTTTTCTTGTAGTTTATTTGTGGTCCTTTCAAAATCTTTCAGCTACTTTCGTTTGGAGGTCTTGTAGTTTCCTTTCCGTGTCTGCTATCGGCACTGTATCAGCACTTGTATCAGCTGCGTATCTTTGTCATTAAATAGATCCAACTATTGAGCCCCCTTTTCAGACCTTTTACTCTTAACTGATTCGTGTAAGCGTTTCGGCATTTCCAAATGAGAAGTTGTAAATTATCCCCTTAGGTTCAAAGAAACACACAAGCATTGTTTTTGAACTGCTTATTCGAGCGAGTAAATAAAGTGTTTTCCAGTGTTTTCTCAGGTGTTTCGCTTTCATATTGTATTCAAAACACATTTTATTACATGTAATGATCTAGCATTTCTGCATTTAAAAGAGCAGGTGAATCGTGAAACTGATATTAACACGGCTGGAGCTTGCAACCAGGAAATTTTAAAGAAAATGAAAAAAGCAAAAACAAAAAAACAAACAAAAATAAAACCGATGCTTATACTTAGAATCAAAAAGGAAAACGTTGATACTTCTAGGACCCATAATAAGGAAAGACGGTGGAAGAAATTGACACTCACAGGGCATAATGAAGGCAAAAGGAACAGATGAAAGAGGAACATAACACACTTAACGATTAAGACTGAATCTCCTATAAAGGTAAGGAATGATGATGAAATAGCAAAGCTTACTAAGAACTACAAATGAGAGGAAATCGTGGAGTGCAATGACGTCCATGTTCCAGAGAACAAAAACTAAAAGTTGATTTTTGTATACGGGTTCCCGAGAGTAATGGGCGGGACTAGCCCTCAAATTATACGTAGCTTGCTGACATTGCGTAGTTTCATTCGTAACTTTGAATTGAAAATAGGAAACCGATTAACACCCCCCGGCCCTAGACACACACGCACGAGCACAGATAAAAAAATAAATTAACATGAGATTAACAATACGTTTTAAACTATGTTGACAAGTACAAAGGGAAACAAAACAAAAGAACTTCTCACTGTCATTCCGCGACTGAAAATCTGGTAGCACAAAAACATTGCGCATGCGTGATTTGCGCAAGTAAATTTCTATAAAGCGGGTGATTCTCAGAAACTAGTTTTTGATTTTATAGTTCAATTGCAATATGAAAAATGAGGTATTTTATAAAATTTTCTTACAAGTATTTCTGCATAGCTATTATGTAAAAAGAAAGAAATGTTCAGTATATAATGTAGCGAAGGGCTTGAAGATCTATTTGTATTGAAAATGAAGAATCGATAACGCTCACCATTTCCAGAGCAAAATAGGGGACACTTTTCCTTTTTTAGAAACAGTCATCTACGGCTGAATGAATCCTCGATTTATTCCTTACAAAATGTGTCCTTCACACTTTGCTGCTTTTGCGAATCCACAGAGTAAGTTTGTGTTTGTGAGAGAGCGACACACACACACACGCACACACACACACACAGAGAGAGAGAGAGAGAGAGATAGAGTGTGTGAATGAATGATTGTTTAGCCTGTGCGTTTATGTGGAATAAGATTGGAGTTTTGAAAAGTTCTCAGCCTGAATCTCCTATAAAGGCAAGGAATTCTAGATAATTTCCTTAACGAAGGAGAAATTACATGATTTTACTCTTCACCCAACACACGACACAAGAGTTACAGGGTTACTTAATGAGGCTGTTTTAAGGACATGAGGAGCGTGTAAAAAATTGTATTATGACAATATGTAAGACAGAAAAGAATTGAACTTGGACTTGAAGAGTCGTAAAGAATTTTTCAGGTGTCTATTCCATAAAAGCGTACGGCCATATCCAGTTGAAACGTACCCGTACGATCACTATAGTTAAGCAACGTCGCACTTGATCAGTACCTATATGGATGACTGCTTAGGAATACCCAGTGCTGTCAACTTTGATGTGTTCTGGTGTATTGGATAATCGATGTGAATTGCTAATTAGAGAGGCGAGCTCCAATTCCTGTTGGGTTCATTATATGCACTTACACGCAGATACCCTTGGAAAAAGTATGAGCCCACCTCGTTTCCCCAAGCTATTCAGTTAGTTGCCATACGTGATGCACAATTGAACGATCATGTCTTTTTTGCGACATGACGACAATGCAGAAGATTTTCTAGCAGTATGTTGCCATTATTTGCGGTAGACCGGTTGCCAATCAAGGCTATAGAACACAATCTGGCCTGATATTCAACCTATAAATGGAGGGAGAAGAGGTAGAATAATAAAGAATCTTCTTAACAATAACACCGGAAGCTGATGATGGTTCGCTTGAAATAGATCCATACTTCCGCTTAACCATGGAATAACGTGTATGTTTTCATTTCTACATATGTTTACTCTATATGCATTTATTTACATATATATTTAGAGCTCTCCTAGAGAGTTATGTTACCACTTTATGTACAGGATACTCCTTTGGATTTTTCTACATATACACCGCATGTTCATATATATATATATATATATATATATATATATATATATATATATATATATGTGTGTGTGTGTGTGTGTGTGTGTGTGTGTGTGTGTGTGTGTGTATGTGTGTGTGTGTGTGTCCAGTCCGTAAACTGTGAGGATAATCCAACAAGACAGCTTATGTTCCGTTTTAGCTCACAATCGCATCATATGTTTTAATGGAAATTATTATTGTCACACCGGAAAAAGGGCAAAGATTACAATTACAATATATAAGTAGAAAATTTAGGGCGCAAACACAGATAATACAAAACAAGAACCCTACCGCAAAAAAAAAAACAAAAAAAAAAACAAAAAAAAATAAAACAGTCTCTTCTAAAAAATCTCAGTTCTACAAGTCTCAATGTTAACAATGTACAGTTGGACGTTTCTTACTTTTCTAATATTTCTAATCAAATAATTTGAGTCTAAAGTCTTTTAGTATAAAGTCTTATCGAAAATTGTTCAAAAACACAAAAAGTAATTTTGTAACAATTTTACTAATTTAAACTGGCAAAATCGAATATTCTGCGATCTATGAAATATGTTCATGTTTAGATTTCTCCTGAAAAATACACCAAATTAATAGATAACTTGATAAAATATTTCCTTAATTATTTTTGTGAAACAGTATTAAGATACCTTCGCTGTAGCTCTTGCCATGTATCGACATTTCCTTCTGTGTGAAATGAGTTATATCGGAATAAACGTCGGTATGGTAGGATAAAAGGCTTCAATGTATGTAGAGATCATTTTTTGCTTTGTTTCTTGAGTATTTTCAATTGAGCAGATAGATTTCTGTCTCAAGCAAGGTGTTTTGAGGTGATCCTAGAAGCATTTTTTTATCTTTCAGTGCCCCATAAATTTTAGCAAATTCTTCCTGATAGTTCACATCCACAAAAAACTAACAACACAGAAAAGTAAATGATTCAGGTAGTGCTGATAACAACTGGATCACCGTAAAGTATTTTAAAGGCTATCCATAAATTAGAGATTTTAAGAAATATGAGATCTCAAGTAAACGTAAATAAAAATTCTGTGAAGAAGTGATGAGCGGTGATAAGATGTCATTTACTAATCAGTTTGACACGAAGTCACGAATATATAAACGCGGTGGGAACGAACGCATTAAACAGTGGTAATAGTAAAGTGTAAATTGGGTATTTATCTACCGTCTTACGTGCAAATACCCTTGGGAAAAGTATTAATCCGTCACTTCCCTCTAATTATGGGTTAAATAACAGGACAGACTGAGATCAATAGCCTTGGCTGGCAACCAGTCTACAGCAGAAAGTAATGGCAACTTACTGTGGAATAATCTTCTGCCCAGTCAGTCATTTCTCTTTCGAGATATGATCGCCTAACCGTGTATCACGTATGGCACTTAATTAACTGACTGACTTGTCTCTCGAGAAAAGTAAACTTAGAAAAGTGGACTGAAAACTTCTTTGGCTAAATATGAAGGATTTATACTAGCGCTATGAATTTCAGATCTTGTAGTGGCCTTCCTATGGAAGGGTTATACCAGAGACGTCAAATCTTGCATGCGTTAATTCCTACACTTCATAATAATAACTACATTGTTTCATTACAGTAAGAGGGAAGGCGAAATGTTTATGGCCTAATTATAAAGGAGTGCTGGTAGAACTGTGAAATCTTGCCTTAATTCAAACGCTTCGTATGAACTGCATTGTTTCTTCCCAGTGAAGGCAAAATGTTCATAGCCTTACAAAGAAGGAGCGATGCTAAAGTTTTGAAATCTTTGTATTTTCAATTTATTCACAATAAAAACTGCATTGTTTCTCTCCAGTTAAAAGTAGGGGCGAAATATCCATGGCCTAACTATAAAACAGTGATGTATAGTTCTGTGAAATCTTGCATGTGTTATTTTCAATGAGTCATCATAATAATTGCTCATTTGACGAATAAACATTGACGAGGTTCGCCACCACATGGTAATGGATTAAGGAGATTAACTAAAAAGGAGATTAACTAAAAATAAATATTCACGAATAAATATTGACAAATAAATATTGACTAATAAACATTGATGAATAAACATTGACGAATAAATATTGACGACTAAACACTGAAGAATAAATATTGACGAATAAACATAGACGCGGTTAACACCACATGTTAATGAATGAAAGAAGATTAACTAAATATAAATATTGACGAATAAATATTGACGAATAAATATTGACGAATAATCATTGACGGGGTTCACCACCACATGGATGAAATGAAATTAACTAAAAATAAACATTAATTATATTTCCCCTCGGTGTTCTGGGACAGGCTCCAAAGGAGAGTCTGTAATGTGATAGGTACTGATCTGGCGGCTCGACTGCAGCCACTTCCCCATCGTCAAAATGTGGCTTCCCTTTGTCTGTTCTATAAATACTTTCATGGCTTCTGCTCAGACGAACTTAAATCACTGATGCCTCCTCAACAGGAGTTTACTCGTGCAACCAGAATGGCAACTGGGTCCCACCCATTCACAGTCAGGTTAGCCAAATGCAGACGACAATTCTACTCTTGCAGCTTCTTCTCTCGCACTTCCCGCCTGTGGAACGCGCTCCCGTATTCTTGCTTTCCTGACGGCTACAACCTCCAGAAATTTAAATGCAAAGTCAATACTCATCTACTAACCACTGGACTCTAGCTCTCTCTCCTCTGCTGTATAACCTTCCCTTTCTCTCCACCTATGTATCTGTCATCGCACATGTTTTCTCGGGTTTCTATTGTTCCTTTCTAACTAGTTTGTACTCCTCACTCTTTTCTAATTAATCTTTTTACATTTATGTAGCCCCCTGCACATCAGTGGCATTTCCGCCTTGCTCGGGGTGAAATGATTAAATAAAAATATCCCGTGATAGAGTTAAGGATTTTTTTTACAATGAGCTTGTTATGACGAAGGATTCTGATCGGTTGATGTCACATCTTCAGCCACCTTATCAATGTTAACCTGGCTGATCATATTACTGGAAAAATCTGACATTGTCTGAGGCAGATAATTTCGTTGACTTTTCCTTGAGCCAGAGACAAAGAGACAAGCCATTCAGTGGAAACAACAGTACTCACCCGCTCTAAAAAAAGGCGAATTTCATTTCACTAGCACAAAGATGAGAGAATCATTTTTGGCATGCAAAATGAATTGTATTTATAGACTTCAAATATGCTACACTATCAATGCCAACTTTCGGAAGTAGTTACAAATAGCTATCATGACCAAGCGCCCTGGAAAGCTGACGAAATGGGACTTGTTTTATCCGGGCTATAAAAACACACAACTATCTACTGTTCATTACTTTTCTGAGGATGAACAGTTTTCTGTGAACAGTCAAATGTTAGTTTACCTGCAAAAAAAAAAAAAGGATTTATTGATAATGAAAGTTAAAAGTAATGCATGAAAAGTTTCACAAAAATCCTTCTTAGTCAGCCTATGAACTTTTCAGCCCACTAGCGTACAATGTCATTCAAAACGCTTAAAGCCTCACACTGAAAAGGTTAAAGATAAAAGACGGTTTTTCGCTATTGCTCAATATAGTCACCCTGGACATCAATGCACTTGGTCCAAAAATACTTTAACATTGTTACAAAACAGGTTGGCGTCCTAGTCCTCCAAAATCTCAACCAAAGTACATATGATCTCATCATTGTTTCCAAAATGGAGACCATGAAGGGCCGATTTTAGTTTAGGGAACAGGAAGAATTCAAATGGTGAGTAAGTAGGGTTGGGTAGTCATTCAAAGACACAGTTGGATGATTCACTTACTGCAACCTGAAGAGTATAAATAAACGCGTTATCCTGGAGCAACAGTTCACCTGCCGTCATCTACTTCTTCATTTTGGCTCAATTGTTTCCTTCAGTTGTCTTAATTCTGATACAAATATTACCCACAAATAGTTTTCACCCTTTCTATTATTCCAGTTTTATGTCCTCAAAATAAAAAGAAACTGAAGCCGTAACCTGGCCAACAGACGCTACTTGTTTGAAATTATTCTAGGTTGGAGAGCCAGATTGTTTCCATTGTTAGCTTTGAATATTTCATTGAGATTCGCCGTGGTGAATCCAAGTTTCATCTTGAGTTACTATCCTGCGATGCAAATTAACAGTGTCAGTCTGAAAGCGAGTCAGAGATGTCCAGGAAATGTCAAACATTTTGAGTTTCTTCTTATCATTCTTAGAAATCATCTTGCAGACAACTTGCTCTGGACAGTAAGATGTGTGTAATCTAAAAACCTTCAGAGCATGGTTTCAAGTTCTTCATCAGTGCTTGAGATTTTTTGAGGACCTTAGCGATGGTCATCTGTGCGGTCCCTGCCTGCCTATTTGAATCTCAGACAATCCAAACATATCTACGTTTGTGACTTTCGAGCAAACAAAACAGGTGTATGTCTTTTTATACTCTAAAATAGGTGTTCTCAATCATGTTCTTCTTTTGTATCCCTTGGTATTTTTATAGATTCCTGTGTACCCATAAAATTGAGGATGAAAATGAAAAACAATGAAATTGAAATTTATATTTTATTAAAAGCTCTTTTTGCGTTGAGTCAATTACTCATAACATCAGTGAATTAAACACTGGTAATTTATAAAATATTTTGATACTTCATGTATATTCAATCTATATTTTTTATTGATTGATTATTACTAAGTTAAAATACACGAAATTATTAAAACTATCTACGGATAACAAAAACAAAACGCTCTTGATATAACTTAATTGAAAGATTTGTTTTTTATCATCATATCGCCCCAAGCAAGGCATTTTACTGCCACTATTTTGCAGGGGGTTACACAGGAGGAAAGTTATGAGAAAGAGCGACAGGTTATAGGGGGTGTCAGGAAGTGGGTAAGAGAAGGATAAAAATAGTGATGAGAGTGGAGTGGACGGAGAAAGTAGCATGAGAGAGAGGATGCAGGTTAGTGAGATAGGAGATGACTATTGACTTTACATTTAAATTCTTGGAGATTGTAGCTGTCGGGGAAGCAAGTAAATGGAAAGGAATTCCACAGGCGGGAAGTGCGAGAAAAGAAGCCGATGGAGTAGAATTTGCGTTTACATTTTATTGGTTTCACAATAAAAGGGTGGGACCTAGTTGCTAATGTTGTTGCTCGTGTAAATTTTTATATAGGGGCATCAGTGAGCTAAGTTAATCGGAGCAGAAGCTGTGAAAGTGTTTGTAGAAGAGACACAGGGAAGCCATATTGCGCCGGTGAGAAAGTGACTGTATCTGGGCTGCCAAGTCGGGATCGATCACATTAGAGATTCTCCGTTGGATTTGCTAACTAATATGAGAAAACTGAAAAAAAAAAAGTTTTTCACTCTGGATGGAGATTACATCTTGAATTGTACAAGAGTCAACGTACCCACTAAAGATTAAAAACTTAAAACTGGGATATATGTATCCCAGTTAGGGAACCCCTGTTTCCAAGGAAGACATAGTTTGGGAGGCACTATCTTTTTTAATGTTTATCAGAACAAATTTCGATATTAAATATCCTAGAACGGATTGATATACAGCAAAACAAACAAAAAAACGTATTCAAATAAGAGATGTATATGCAAGCATTTTCATGTCATTTTCTTAGTCTGGGAAAGTTCCATTTAATCTTTTTCCAGTATAATGATATAACTTCTTTTATTGTTTTTTCTTGTGTCCAATCGTTTGTCTTTTATGCCTTTGATTTTTCTGCCTCTATCTTAATTGAAAATTACTCAATAATGGTAAAATTCAAATATGCGGGAAGCAGCAATTTAAAATCAGGCAGATAATTTATTCCTCGGTTGTTAAAATTTCTAGTTTCCTTCGTTGGAATTAAGCGCATATTTACATTTTCAATAAAAATAACGTCATAAATTCTCCGAGTATCTTCTACAGAAAAATATCTCTGAATTTATCTTGTTATAAAACAGATCCACTTATAAATAAGCAGATTAATTACATGTCTAATTTAGCTTCTTGATAGCATGGAGATTCATTAGCGTAACGTTGAATTCTCTCCAGTTAAAACGATGTTTATATTCAAATTATAATTCTAGCGTCATTTTCTGCGGTCTATGCTACTACATCTCGGATTACTATCAATAAATTGGATATTTTGAAAGACACATATCAAGGATTTGAATCGGAAAATATGATTTAGTCATAAACCGATTTAAAAATTGTGGTTTTATTTTTCTAATATTAACAGCTTTAATTTAAAAAATAGATCCGATTATTTTCTGCCTTTCTGAACGAGTGAAATGTTAAAATATCCTAAGGACATGTGTAATATTTCGTTCGTTTCAATTCATCTACTTTGAATTTTAGTTGGTTATTTTCTTCATCATTTATCCATCACATCCAGATGATGCATAGGGCAGCAACCTTTTGTTGCTGGTTCTGTAACAAACTGTTTTTTTTTTTTACGTGGGACGGTTGTTAGCCCTGCACCCAACCCCCAAACCTGGAGGACCAGTTGGTTATTTTAGCTCAGTTAAATTTCTCACGAATTCACTGAAAGCTATATATTTTCTTTTTACGTCATACCTCCTATCAGTCCAATAAAATAGTTGGATTGCCAAAATATCGCTCTTCCATTCGGTCTTGTATATCTTCTTAATCATTTCACACCAAACAAGGTAATGAAACTGCTAAAGTGCAAGGGATTACTAAGTGTGAGAGAATATGATAAAAAAGTTATTAAGGAGAGAGAACAATAAATGAACTGAAATTAAGACGGCGAACGATAACGATTGTCATTGCATTTAAATTAGGTTCAATAAATTGTTCGATTCAAAATTCTAACAACATTACTATGTGCGAATACAGACACCTGAGCAAGGCTAGCGGATGATACAAGGATCGTAACGTCGTGAATATATGAACTACAGAAAATCAAATTAGCAAGAATAATAAGGAAATATCAGCCTTTTATAAGAAACACTTATAAAAATAATTTGGTTTCTTTGACGTGGTGTAATAGTTAACCAGCTTGACTTCCTAGATCAATTACGACTGAGTATAGGGTTCTTTACTCCCTGGATGTAGATCTTTTTCCACATCTAACCCTAACCCTTAGAAAATCACCATAATATTTATAGGAATTACGAGCAGTTTTTTTTTTTTTTGCTGAAAATGAAATGTAACTTATTTTTGCATATTTGAACTTGAACTAAAACAAAATTAAAATCAAGAAAATATACTTAGTGAAATAAAAAAAAGTGTTTCTTATCTATTATTTTGGAATCTATGTCTATATTTATTTGGAGTATGGCTGACCACTCGTATCTAAATGTTCTTGTTTACAAGGGCGGCTGCTTAAACCCTGTTGCAGACACCTGCTCAGGTTCATTTAGGTTTGTTCAACATTCATACAGCCCACCTGTTGCTTATATTACAACTACGCATAGTTACAGTTCCTGGGTGACAACGCATTATCTTGAGTGAACAACAGCCTGAACAAGGCCTGGACGCTCAAACCTTCGGTCACAAGAACTTTTGACTTTGTACTAGCACAACCATTAACGTCTCCCAATGAATCCCGTCTCTAATTTATTCTACAAGGCTGGGGTCAACCCGTGATATTTTTTTCAGGCACATTCCAAATGTGTGTATACTGGGATTGCCTCCCCTAAATCTATAACATTAAAAGGTCCTGACAAATCGAGCATGGTGAGATTCTTGTTTGAGAGTAAATCTAACGCAATCTTCAAACAAACAAGTGTTCCGATTTAACACCTCAAAAATACTTTTTTAGTGTCTGATTGGACAAGTAACTCTCGATGAAAATTTTATAATCTATTCCACCGCAAACGTCAAGTGGGACTCATAACCAGTAAACAAGTTATAAAAAATAATTCTGCAGCATTCCAGTAATTCTACTGTTATCGTCTTTATATACAGATCTGAAACAAAAAAATAAATAAATAAATAACGGGACTAGAAGCTAATTCCCTGTATCTTGTTTAGGATTGGGTTTCTGGTTCCTTCAAAAGTCCAACAGTCTACTTCAACTCAAAACTCATAAAGTCAGCACCTAAAATGTGAAATTTTAATACTATTCACCTTGTTTTTTTTTTTACTCAGTACGGGATTGTAATAAAGATGCTGATATCCTTAGAAGGCTTTAAGGTAGACAGGCTCACAGAAATAAGAAACGGAATCTACAACAGCAGCAATATACTAGTGAATCTAAGCAGATCAATTTTATAGCACTACCTAAGAAGCTACGTGCAAAAGAATGTGAAATCCACCGAACAATCAGCTAAATGAGCCGCATAACAAAACTCATCATCTGAATTCTGACGAACAGAGCGCGCAGCAGAATCGGTTAAGAGATAAGACAAGAACAGTGTGGCTTCGTTAAAGCTACCGGCATGAAAAATGGGATATTCATGCTCAGAATGCAATACAAATACAGAAGGACTTTTATCTGTACTTTGTAGGCGATGCGAAGGTGTTTGACAAGGTACACTTGATAGAGATGCTCGACAGTCTCGACATTTTCGGAAAAGACGTTAGGATAATGAAGAATAAATATTGGCAGCAAGCCACTTGCGTACGAATAGGAAGTGAATTCAGCAGGTATACTGTTGTGGATTCTTGTTTAGAAAATCACACTATAATAATAACAAAAACAGATATAAGAGGAAAAGTGAAGTATATTGAATAAAAGATATACAACCTGTACACAGTTAGTAGATTCAGGAATACTTGTTAGTAGGAGTCAAATATATACAAGCAGTAAGTCCGGGTAATAGTCTATATTTTTGCTGGCCAACGAGCGGCGGTTCAACTGTTCTGACAAACACCAACTCTAACAACAATTACAACAGACAACTACAACTACAGTTCTCTGTAGGCAGGATTATTTGTATACTATGGAAGAGTCCATTGAGTGTGTAAAAAGAGGTGACACCCCAGCATATACAAAAATAGAAAAGAGCGTAAGACAAGGATGTGTTTTCTCACCGGATCTATTCAACATAGATCCGGTGAGAAAACACAATACAGTGAAACAATTCTGAAAGAAATAAAATGCTTGCTAACATTCATCACTGGCGGCCACAATCTCTGATAGCAGACACAGAAAGAAAAGTGCAAGACCTTCTACAGAAGGTAGCAAGTGGAAACAAGAAGAAAGGAGTGAGCATAAATTCAAGAAAACTGTATGTATATTCATCAACAGAAAAAGACACCAAAATGCCAACTTTAGGTTGGAGAAAGTAAAATAGCGACAATAAAGAAATTTAAATCCCTTGGATGTGTCCTGACAGAGGATGGCAAGTGCGACATTGAGAGCCAAAAACTCATTAGTCAAAAGTTAACCAGATTAATTGGAAACAGAGAGATGCCATTGAAAATGTCAAAGAAAAGAGTCCGAGATTGCTTCTGGATAGGATAAAGGAGAAGCTAGAGGCAGCAGAAATATGGTTTTACAGAAGGATGCTGAGGATGACATGGACTAAGCACGTGAGCAACGATGCGGTGTTGGAGAAGATGCAAACGAGACAAAATTCATACTTAAAATCAGGAAGAAACACGTGAAAGGAGAGCCTGGAAAACTGAATACTCACAGGACAGATAGAAAAAGTAAGCAGCGCGAAACATACTTGATAGGCTTGAGCAAATTGATAGCGGATCGGGGTTTGGAAGAGATACCAAGAGGAACATGTTGAGGGCGACAAGAGACAGGGCCAAGTAGATGTTCATGATTGCCTACGTACTGAAGGGACACGGACCAAGAAAAGAATAAAAAGAAGAAGAAGAAAAGATAGCTTTACCTATCACCCGGCTCACATTCTTCCCAGGTTTTTGAACTTGAGTAGAGATTTATCATTTAATTTCTGTTTTGGATTGGGTTTCTGGTTCCATCAAAAGTATTTTTCGTTCTTTTGAACTACTGGTAGCCCATTGTGTTTTAGTGACCTCGTCACCTTACTTGGGGTAAATTAGTTAAAAATATCTATGCTATATCTGCTCACTTTCAAACCTTGACGGAACTGAAAAGTGGGCTTGTAGAGGATTACTTTTTTCAAACGTACACCTAACTTCGCACTGATGAAATGTCACAAACTTTCACCATTTACATAGAAAATATTGAATCCGTATTCTATTGGTAATAAGAATTTTTATTCAAATATTATATTTCCAAGAACACCTACATTATGAAACACACTCCCAAGAGGATATTTCATAATGTAGCTGTTCTTGAGGATGTTTTTTCTAATCATTGCAATCTTGACTTATTTAATTATAGCGTCAACCTTTATCTGCTTTTAACAACAGAACATTGTATATCTCAGCCTTGAGTTGCCCTTCGGCCTTGTGATGAGTGAATCTGCAGTAAAACAAAAAACATATTCTTTAATACAAACACATTTCTTCACATTAAAGACGTTAAACATAGTAAAATTTCAAAATGAAATCCAACGAAGTCTCCAACCATAATAAAATCTTCAGGCGTATCGAACTGTTTTTGCGCACATATCGATACTAATAAAACACGATGAACGACTAAATGGCAGACATTGACCACTCGCCTGCAATGATTGGCTGATTCTCCAATGACTGTGTATTTTGTGTTCCAAAGAAAAGATGTTAATATCTCCAGGACTTGGTTTTAATCAGTAATTCGATTTGAAGAAGACAAGAAGAAAATATGAGTATTAAATTAGTAGAGAGAGAAAATTATAGATGTATGAAGGAAACCCAGTGGAGATAAAGAAAGAGAGGCCAGTAGATATTAATTGTTATTGAAAGAGGAGCAGAAACCTAACTAAAAAAGAATCGAAGAGGAAAAACATGATGAGGAAGAAAATAGAGTGAGGTTTAATAAAAGACAAATAATTAAGAGAAATGTAAAGTCTGTGGTGAGAGCAAGAATAAAAAGGTAAAAGAAACGTAGAAAGAAGACGTTGAAAAAGAAAGAAAGAAAGAAAGAAAGAAAGGTAAATGTTGGATAAACAAAAAATAAGTCTATTACTAGAATAAAGCATGGATAAGATAAAGAGAGAAAGAGAGATATATGAACACATGGAAATAAATAGAGAGAAAGATTAAACAGAAAACTGTGAAAGAGAGAAAAAAGAAAGAATGTAGAAAGAAAGAAAGAAAAATTTAAAGGAAGAATATGAAGACTTTGAATGAAAAAAAGCATGAGCTTCTAAAAGGGAGAGAAATAGAATTTTAGAAAAGAAGAAGAAATATAGAAACAAAACGTAGATAAAAGAAAGACACCAAAAGAAAGAATGAAGTAAAGAAAGAAAAAAAGAAGAATTTGAAAACGAAGATTATATAGAAAAGAAGAGAAAGAAAAGAAGGAAAAAATAGAATACAGGATTGCATGTAGAGAACTTAGAAAAAATTAAATATAAAAAAAAGAGAAAGAAAAAAGGAAAAGATGAAAGAAAGAAGGAAATAAGGCAGTAAGAACGGCAGAAAAAGAAAGAGATAAGGCGGTGAAGAAATGAAAGAAAGAAGGGAATATATTGAAATAAAGAAGACTTTGAATGAAAAATGCATGAACCACAAAGAGAGAGAGAGAGAGAGAGAGAGAGAGAGAAATATAAGTTGAAAAAGACATTAAAAACAAACAAACAAACAGACAGACAAGGATGGAAAGAAACTTTAAAAAATATATGAATGAATAAATAAAAAGAGAAAACTCTTTTAAACGAAAGAATATAAAAATGGCATGAAAAATTTTACCGGAAGAAAGAAGTATCAAATGAAGGGAAAAACGTCGAAAGAATGAAATATCAAATAGAAAAAAGTATAGATGATGAAAAGAAGACAGCGTCAAAAGAATAAAATATTTAAAAAAAGGAAGAATGCAGATGTTAAAAAAGGAAAAAAAACGTCGATAGAAATCAATATTAAGAAAGGAAAAATGAAGACGTTGAAAGGAAGAACAACGGTCTAAAGAATGTAATATTCAAAGAGAAAGAATGTAGATGTTGAATGGAAGAAAAAGTCAAGATCATGAAATATTAAAAGAGAGAAAAGATGTACATGTTGAAAGAAAAAAACAGCGTCAAAAGAATGAAATATTAGAAAAAAATGTAGATGATGAAAGGAAAAAACTTAAAAAGAATAAAATATTAAACTGTGGAAAAATTTAGATAGTGAAAGGAAGCACAAAGTCTAACAAATGAAATAATAAACAAAGGAATAACGTAGATCTAGAAAAGAAGAACAACTTCAAAACAACGAAATATTTAAAAAAGGAAGCATGTATATATTGAGTGTTGTGATTAGGTTACCAAGTTGTTTCGGTCCGTTGGGCCCAGAAATAAAGACACAAACACAAAATAGTGTCAACTGAATATATTCAGTTGAGTGGCCCACGTAATACACGTTTGGGCAATCATGTCTCGAAATAGTCATGACTGACTGGGCAGAAGATTATCCCGCAGTAGTTTGCCAGTGCTTTCTGCGGTAGACTGGTTGCTAGCCAAGGTTATAGAAGCCAATTTAAACCATAATTGGAGGGAAGAAACGGATTAATACTTTTTCCAATGGTATTTATGCGTAAGTGAATGCAAGGAATTCAACTGGAATTCGAACTCGGCTCCCCGATTTCTCGTTCCGAGCCGATATCCACTGAACCACAACGCACAACCTAAACATATTAAATATATATTAAATAAATATATTACAAAGACGCTATTACGAACATATACAAATAAGCCTGTTTAGTCTGGCTGTCAGAGTTATCTGCTGGAATAGATTCCGCTCTTACTCTTTGCCTATCCTACTCTTACTCTCGATATTAATTGTACTAGAAGTACAAATATGGCACAAGGCCGATAATGAGGATGGGGAAGCTTAAAGACAAGATCAGTTGGGAAGAGTTAAACTTCTCTACCCCATATAATTCCTTATGTCGTGGCGTCCAAATCACGACTCGCATAACACCTAGTAAGCAGAAGAGCACATACTACTCATTCTTAGTTCACGGCGATACGAAAATGCTACAAACAGAACTGGACTCAAGGACAAAAAACCTTCCGAACCTTCCGAACCATGGTGTCCTCAAGAAACTTGCACAACAACACTGCAGTGGAAGAATGCGTGTTCGACGGTCTTTGCCGATAGCCCACAACGCACGCAGGTTGAAACTCTTTGTAAGCCCGCTGCACAAACTTTCTTCCCTACCTATAGGGATTTCCGTATCATCAGCCAGGTCAGTGATGCTTCGTCGTTAGTGAGACATTTCAACCCAGGCACAGAATGCCATATACAGCAAGCCTCCTGCTTTGTCAGCCCGAGCTCGCCTATCATTTCATCATGTACGCTCCCCCTTAACTATCAATATATATGATGCTTTACTAGACAACACTTACTCTTACTCTCTGCTACTACTACAACGCAAAACTGCTACTTATGTACAGTTTGGATAAGTTAATGTCTCATATGGGTAAGTCCCCATAACACCCACTCCTAAGTATTAACTCCGCAAGGAGTCCTAATACTTTTTCCTTTTGTATTTACGACAATAAAATCCCTCAAAGTTTCTTTTAATTTTTTTTTATTGAATTATTGACCGCGATGGTAAAATTTTCTTGTTTTTGGCAAAATGAATTAATTTTATGTGACACATCTTAAATTCCTCTACCCAGACGGTGCCAAATAAATTTTCTGTATTTTTTTAAGTACAAACGTTTTTAGTTTTCACGTCCTTTCTCGAAATTTTACATTCGTGATAAGTTCTCCCGTAAACTTGATTTCCTCCCCTCTCATGAACCTGGCCATATTATTAGTTCTTAGCAAGGTTGATTTTCCTAACCTTTTTCCAAGTGTGTAGATTTAGGATTGTTAAAACTGAATCAGAATCCAACTGCATTTTAATATTTTTATTTAGTATTTATACTTGTAAGTTCTTCCTAATGTTTAACACGTCTTGTTCATCTGCTTTTGTATTTTTTACGTAGCAATTGACCTTTTTTCTCGCTCTACAATGTGAGCTCTTGTGCTTGATACGGCCACAATTTAAGTATATTTTATTCCTGTAAGGCCAGTCTTTATAATAATGTAATAATCCACAACCGAAACACGGGTTAGGGAGCAAGTTGTCTTCTTTTATTAGTAATTGTTTTGATTCTGAGGGAGGATCAATTTGTTTGTTTTTTTTCGGCGTACTTTCCTTGTGTGACCTATGCCAGATTCCTCGATATTTTTCGAATCTTGGCATACACTAACGAATTTCTAACATTCTTCCGCTATTTGTTGGAGAGTAAGGTTTGGTTCATTTTCCATTTGATTTAGAACTTTATGTCTAATTTTAGAGTCTTTAGCTGAAACGAGTCCATGAACAAACATCAGACTCGAGAAGGCGAGCTTTTTTAGAGTCGATTTTCTTCGATTTTCTGATGTCTAAGTTCAGTTTGTTTTTGAAATTCAAGCCGTTCTTTTTTAGCTTGCTTTTGAATTTCAAGTTGCTTTTATTTCCATTTAAGTTCACGTTGGTTTTGCTGTTAAAATCGAAACTTTATTATTTACCTCGGTGGTCAGATTTTCTAGTTTTTGGTAAAATGAATTCATTTTATGTAACACAACTTAAATTTCTCCATTTAGTCGGTGCCAAATAAATTTTCTGTATTTTTTAAAATACAAATGTTTCTAGTTTTCATGTTTTAGAATATCGAGCATGGCGGATTTAAATTCATCCATGTTCATAGGTGTCTTTTTTGAGTGGGGAGATTACCCGAATACAAATTAAATTCAAATGAAAACTTTTCTCTTATTTGAATAACAAAAAAAAAGTTTCTTACTCAGTCAGTAACGAAATAACAATTAATTGAAAGTAAATTACTTTCATTTTTACTCACTCAGAGAATCACAAGTGTTTGTTTGTTTTTTTTTTTGTTATCTCGAAAAACAGGAATTCTAAGTAGCTTTGCGGCTCGCGTTCAAGTTCAGTGTAACTTAGTTACACTTTTTTCGTTCTGATTTTGTGTCTGGATTACCAAGTATTGTTGAGTAGAACAATGTATGATGAAAAAAAATGTCTTTTTCTGGATTGCCAAGTCCTGTTGAATAGAACAAAAAAAAACATTCTGTGAGTACGATGCTGAACCAATATTGACAGTTTCCACGTTGTCCTTTTGGGGTCGTCAAGCATTCTTGAGAATCCTCGTGGTCTGTATGAATCCTCGTGTGGTCGGTAAGAATCCTCATCGCCAAGTTTTTGTGATCTCGTCAGCAAGTTTTTTGTAGTCCGCTGGGGCCAGAAATAAAGACACAAAGACCGAATAGTGTTAAGCACATATGTTACAAACATATACAAATGAGTGATTATTAGCCTGACTGTTTAGCCTGGCTGTCAGTGTTATCTGCTTGAATAGATTCCGCTCATACTCTCTGCTACTACAACACAAACTGCTACTTAAATACAGTTTGGACTAGTTCATGTATTATATGGGTAAGTCCCCATAACAGAAAGGAAGAACAGCCTCGAAAGAATGAAACACTAAAATTATGTAGAATGTATACGCTGAAAGAAAGAAAAACGTCAGAAGAATAAGATATTAAAATGAAGAAGAATGTATATGTTGCAAGTAAGGAGATCGAAAATATGAAATATTGAAACGATGAAGAATGTAGATTTGGAAAGAAAAAAGAACATCAAAAAATGAAATAACAAATAACTAGAAGAATATAGATGTAGAACAATACGGAAAGAAGTAAATTAAAAACAAATTAAATGTTAAAAGGAAGAAAAAACGTCAAAAGAATTAAATATTTATAAGAGGGAGACTGTAGATGTTGAGAGAAAGAAAAACGTTGACTAAAATATTAAAAAAGAGGAAGAATGTAGATGTTGAAAGGAAGAAAAATGTCGAAAGAATGAACTATTTAAAAAGAGATAGAATATAGTTGTTGAAAGAAAGAAAACCTTCGAACGAATGAAATATTAAAAAAGATAAAAATGTAGATGTTAGAATGATGTTTTCTTACGTCATATAAATTAAATATTAAAAAAAGGAAGAATGTAGATGTTGAAAATAAGAAAACCATCGAAAGAATAAATTATTAAAAATGAAGGAAGTATGTGATATCGAAAGGAAGAACAACATCAAAAGAATGTAAAGTTAAAAAAAGGTAGAATGTAGAAGTTGAAATTAAAAAACGTTCAAAGAATGAAATGTGAACAGATGTAAAATGTAGGTTTTGAAAAGATGAAAATGTTGAAAGAATGAAATATTAAAAAGACGAATATAGATGATGAAAGGAATAAAACCGTCGAATGAATGAAATATTAAAAAGAGGAAGAATGTAGTTGTTGAAAGGAGAATGTACGTCAAAAGAATAAAATATAAAAACAGGAAGAATATTGATGTCTAAAGAAACAACAACGTCGAAAGAATGACATTTCAAAATGAAGAATTTTAGTGTTTTAAGAAAAAAATGTCAAAAGATTTAAGTATTAAAAGTAATGAAAAATGTAGCTGTTGAAATGAACAAAGAACGTCACAGGAATTATTATTTTGTCCCAAAAGTTCGTAAACACTTGCAAAAAATTGAAATTTTACTCGCCAAGTAATCTAAGGTTGCCAGAAAACACTTGCAAAAAATTGAAATTTTACTTGCAAAAGCAAGAAAAAGTATTGCTCAAAATAAAGACCATCATTTTCCAAGACTTTCTGCCGTCGATCTGTAAGCTTTCGGATCTGGTCAAAGTACCATCAAAGAATTCAAAGAATCAAAGAAATCAAAGAATTCTTGACACGCTTCCTCGACTTCACCAAACGAGTCGAATCGGCGGCCTTTCAGAAAGTGTTGCATTGAGCGGAAAAGGACGTAATCTGATGGAGCACAGTCAGGAGTGTAGGCTGGATGTGGCAGAACCTCAACGCCGTCCAGCTCTTCAAACTTGTCTTTGGTCTTCCTGGAGGTGTGTGGCTTGGCATTTTCCTGCTGCATCAAAGCGCGCTTTCGGTTGATCAGAGCCGGGTACTTTTGTTTCAAGTTTTCGTAAACCCGCTCAAGTTGCTGACAGTAAAGTTTGGCACTGATGGAACGACCATTCGGAACCAACTCAAAATGCACGATTCCTTCAAAGTTTCACCAAACGCACAACATGATTTTCTTGCCGAATCGATCTTGTTTTGGAACCGACGGTGTCTATTGCCCTTTCTGAACACATCGCTTGTCTCGATTGTGCTGGACCAGATAGACCCATTTTGCAAGTGTTTACGAACTTTTGGGACAACCTAATAAATATTAAAAAGAGAAACAATGTAGATGTTGAAAGTAAGAACAACAAGAATAATTTATTAAAAAAAGAAAGAAGAATGTGATGTCGAAAGGAAAAATATGAAAAAAATAAGAGGAAGAATGTAAATGGTGCAATGAAGAAATGAAATATTAAATATAGGATAAATATAGTTAATGTATGGAAGAAAAAAGCGAAAGAATGAAATATTTAAAAGAGAAAGATTTTTAAAAAGAAGGTAAGTGATGAAATAAAGTAAAAAGAAATAAATAAAGAACATATGGAAGGTAGTTGGAAGAGAATTTTGAGGTCAGGTTGAAACAAAACATCTTGATAAATACAAGAAAAAGCACAGAAGAGGAAAAAGAAAGAAAAACTTGTTTTAAAAAGCTAATATCACAACGAAAAGAATGAATGAGAGAGAGAGAGAGAGAGAGAGAGAGGGAGGGAGAGAGAGAGAGAGGAAATCCATATCATGAAAATCAACAGACCGTTTCCGTTTCGGTTTGTTGAAAGAAATAAATACAATTTTCTGTGATTTGGTTTCGTTCTTAATTGTGTTTGATTTTTGAAAAAATCATCAAGTATTTGTTTCATTGTCTCCGTTGGTTTTATGACCGCAAGATTCATTCGAATCTGGAAACTTACTCAATAATTATATTAAAATGTTTGCGACATTTATTATCAAAACAAACCATGAGCGCTACTTTTCAACATTTAAGTACATTCATAAATTTGCAAATAATTTTTTTACTATGAGATAGCCGACTATGTCCCAACCGGATATTAATCTTCGCCAGACAGAGCTGGCTTCAATACTTATTGACATCTGAAGCGTGGTTTGCCGATGGGATAGTCAGAATTACTCCCAGTAACTTTTCACAGACTGATGTAATTATGGCAAAACAACACAGAGGATTCCATTCTATAACGTGTTCTCTTTTGTTCTGTAAGCAACGCCCTAATTATGTGATAATGTTAGAGTGATAGAAAGAAATGGAACCCAATTTAAAGCCCTTTTCAATTTGCAAGAATTTTTCCCCGATATCGCTCCCATTATTCATATCTGAATTTCCTGTAATCTCATAAGCAGAAAATAAACCATAGGCCGTACGTTTTCTGTTATATATATATATATATATATATATATATATATATATATATTGTCATCCGCAGACAGATCTGTTTCGCCGTATCACAGCTCATTAGTACGGTTAGACTCCGATTGCTTTTTTACCCAGGATTGAAACCCGACCGACATGGCGTCAGTCGGCGACTCTACCCCTGGGCTATGGGCTTTCGGTGGAAGTAGGCAGACTTTTTAGCGCATATCAATTATACGTGCCTAATAGCTAGAGCGATCTAATTCATTTCACTGAATGAGCGATGCGTACATGCCAGAGTAGCTACTGTTTATCAAAATCTACTATTTTTCCAGAGGGCTCAATCAGAGTGTGAGAGCGTAATATATATATATATATAAATATATATATATATATATACGTAAAAAAATCACAAGATCGCCAAAACCTACCGCGGTTTCGCGCCCTGACGAGCCGTTGTGTGAAACCGCGGTAGGTTTTGGCGATCTTGTGATTTTTTTACGTGTCTTTGCTCTACATTGCTTCCTCTTTGTTATTCCGCTTTGGTTAGTTCTGTATCGAGCACTTTTTCTTTCTTTGTGGTTGGTTCCGTTTGGGTTTTTTTTCTTTTCTGCGGGGTATTGTATGTATTGTCTGTATTCCGCAGTTTTTTTTCCCCCCTCTTGTCCAACGCCTTATAGCGACGGACAGTAACGGAGTTAGATTCTGTCTGTTATTTGTTGTCCTCAAAGTTTATTTTCGTATAATTTTAGGATTTAGATACTTACAGAGTCGGTCTTGTTATTATATATATATATATATATATATATATATATATATATATATATATATATATATATATATATATATGTCATAGTGAGTCATACGCATTATCCACTATGTGTTACAAGAAGTGCGGATGTTCGTTGTGGTACTGTGGATATCGGCTTGGAATGAGAAATTGGAGAGCCGAGTTCGAGTTCAAGTCGAATACATTCTATTCACTTACGCGCAAATAACTTTAGGAAAGTTATTAATCCATATCTTCTCCCTCCATTTATGGGTAAAATAGTAGTACAGATTGGGTTTTATAACCTAGACTTGCAACTAGTTTTCCTCGCCTGGAGGATGAAGGGATTTGCGTAAGCTCAACACTCCTACCTTTAAAAAACAAACTACAAAAGCATCAATGACCCCCACCTCACCGATAGCGAAGGGTCATTAAGTTCTTATGCTCCCCTGAGAGCAATGGGTTCGTCTTTCCAAGAAATAAGTCTCAAGGTAAAATAAAACAGTGATACAACGACCTAGAATGGGAATAAAGCAATACCCTGAATTTATCATAAAAAATTAAGAACGGGTAATTAGTAAATGCTAAACATTTCGATGATTTGTGTTGCATATCCAATTTGACGATATTCTTCTCATTAATAAATGACGAAACATAAACTAGACCCAAAGTGACTTGTTTTTTCACTGTTAATATGATTTTTTTTTTGGTTAATGAAATGACGGATATCAGCTTCTTTATATAAATAAAAATATACAGCATTTTTCTTTATTCACTTCTCAATGACTTTGGCTGTAGAGTAGGAAGTGGTTGGATCGGATCAGCCAAAAGAAGAGCTCGTCCGCTGTTCTCCCTGTGTCTGTTGTTCGATCTGTTTTTCTTCTCTATATATACAGACCAAATTTCGTTTGAACACGGCATGTTTCGGGCCGCATATTGTTTATAATAACAAAATTTAAGGTTAATATTCTCTGACCTTGGCTAAGCTGTTTATCAAAACACAACTACATTCCTTCAATGAAATAATTTTTATTTTACTATAAATACATTTCTGCTTCTAAATCCCTTTACCTGACAAACAGCTGTTCCAACATAATTGCATTTGGCTTTTTTTATACACTTACGCTCGAAGTCAGATAATATATCATATTGATCAGTTATAACAACTTTACTACAAAAGAAAAAGAAATTGAACATAGAATAGACTAGGGATAGTTTCGCTAAACACAATCAATTGCTACAAAATCAAAACACTAACCGAAGAATGTGAGTAATGCTGATTTTCTAAGCGTGGCTGAGATGTGGTACAAAACCGAAACTATGTCACACCCAGTAAGAATAAAAATTTTCTTAAATAACCTCATCAGATAGAAACTTTTCTATGGATGTAATCCATGTCGTCCAGCCGGTTCAGAGATATCTAAACTGTCAATTGTATGCAACCATTTTCTCAGAACAGTTATTATAAATGGTCTCTAGTGAATGAATCCTGTAGGCATTAGAGAGTACCATCCTTCTTCAAAGTTCGCAGACTGGCGCTAAATTATAAAGTACTTATTCAAATAACACAAACTACGTCACTTGAGGACTTTCAACAGCAGTAACAACTAAAATAACTTTCACATATAACTTTAACATCTGTCAGAAGGAATCAAAAGACATGTTGTCTTCTTGCGTTAGTTTTCTAAGAGAAAGGAAATTCTGATACAATACATGCGGCTTGACATCTATATCTTTAAAAGTGACAAGGGTGAACATTGTGTAAGTATTTGTTTGATAGATTCGACTTAGCGTCTGCATTTTGCAGTCTACCTCGACGGGAGTTGCACTCAGATGTAGATTAAAATTTTAGAACGCCTTGAAACTTTTCACGAAAGCCAAAATTATTTTTACGACATCTTGAAATTTTTTAGAAAGCCAAAATTAGGGGTAGAAAAAAATATATTATCACCCTACAAAGTCAGGGATCAGTTTATGTATTGATTATAATATAGAATCGATTACCACACTTTATATTATCTATATCTATATATGTTGCCCCTCCCCCTCCCACACTAATTCAATAGAGACATTCTACATTGGTATCTATATCTATAAAAGTGACGAGGGTGGACGTTGTGTAAGTATTTGCTATGTAAATTCATCATATGCTTTTTATTCTTATTATTCCTTAAACTACCCGAGTGAAACCGAGCTAAACTGCTATCTATGTCTATAAAAGTGACGAAGGTGGACGTTGTGTAAGTATTTGCTATGTAAATTCATCATATGCTTTTTATTTATTTATTTTAATCGTATCACCCCGAGCAAGGCGGTAACGCCACTGATGTGTAGGGGGCTACGTAAGAGTGAAAAGATTGGAAAAGAGAAAGCCGGAAACCACACCCTAAACAGGGAACAAGGGATGAACCTCTACACCTGTTCAGTAGACGTGGGTGGAATTCCTTAAACTACCCAAGTGAAACCGAGCTAAATTGCTATCTAAATCTATAAAAGTGACGAGGGTGGACGTTGTGTTAGTATTTGCTATGTAAATTCATCATATGCTTTTTATTCTTATTGTTCTTTAAACTACCCAAGTGAAACCGAGCTTAACTGCTATCTATATCTATAAAAGTGACGAAGGTGGACGTTGTGTAAGTATTTGCTATGTAAATTCATCATATGCTTTTTATTCTTATTGTTCTTTAAACTACCCAAGTGAAACCGAGCTTAACTGCTATCTATATCTATAAAAGTGACGAAGGTGGACGTTGTGTAAGTATTTGCTATGTAAATTCATCATATGCTTTTTATTCTTATTGTTCTTTAAACTACCCAAGTGAAACCGAGCTTAACTGCTATCTATATCTATAAAAGTGACGAAGGTGGACGTTGTGTAAGTATTTGCTATGTAAATTCATCATATGCTTTTTATTCTTATTGTTCTTTAAACTACCCAAGTGAAACCGAGCTTAACTGCTATCTATATCTATAAAAGTGACGAAGGTGGACGTTGTGTAAGTATTTGCTATGTAAATTCATCATATGCTTTTTATTCTTTTTATTCCTTAAACTGCCGGAGTGAAACCGAGCTTAACTGCTAGTCATCCAATAATGTGGAATAGTTTTACGTTTCCATTACATGCTATTCCTGATCAGTAAATGGGATTGGTACAGTATTTAGAGTTGCAAAAAAGTTTAAAAATATGATTAAAGTAAATAATTCTTGCTTCTGCGTAATTAGATAATTTACATAATTTACTTTCCTTGCATTTTAAAATTCCCTAATATATTTATATGATATTTAAAAGTTTTTTGCAACTCTAAACATTCCACGTGATCACATATTTTCATGCTTGCCCGTGATCACGTTATTACTTCCCTTGAATTGAAAAAAAAATTTCTTAACGTTTATTTAGTTTTTCAAAATGTCGTAACACATTTTCTGCTACAAAGCAATTGTTGATGTTTAAAATTGTAAAACCGTAAAATTTGACCCTGATGATGAACGATGACGTTCGAAAGTACTCGGTTAACATATATACAATATTTACATAAACATATGACATATTTAAAACGTTGACGTTTTTCACTACTTCGAATAAAAGATTAGGAAGGACGGCTTGGTGTTATAGAGTCCTTCTGACTATATATTTTTCAAATGTGAAAACACACTGTCGTCTGTTCGGGCCCCACCTTGTCTGGATCAATAACGAAGAATCGACGACTGGTGACGAAAATTAAACTGCATGAATTCGGCGATTATTCTCAAACTTCTTGAACGACGACTAAACTTTTCAAATCAAAAATCACTTTGTCGATGACCACTCAACCCGACTTCTTCACATAAATCAGTTTCACATAAACATTTTATAATTATCTTCTTTGTTCATTCTTCGTCACCGTCAGCAACATCAAATACAATCTGTAACAAACGCCTCTTGGGAAACAATAAAAGCGGACACAAATGTAAATAAGATATATTTTCTTTTTCAAATGTAAATAAGATACATTTTCTTTTTCACACAAAGACATCTTCGGTGACATGTCATAGGTTAGAAGGTTGTTTGGTCAGAGTTGTTAGCACCCTGCATATCAGGGAGATCCCGATTTTACTCAACCGTATGCTTTGACAGTTGTGATCTGACTCTTTAAAACCAAAATTAAAACTTACTAGTAAAAATTGTAACTGTTTGCTTAACGTCAGTTCTGCGTCAATGACAGCTATTTGCCGGTTCAAACTTGGCAATTTGATACCGGTAGACAAAATAAACATCCAAAATCCAAACGTATTGCGCCTGCTTGACATCTCAACAAAAAACATATTTATTCAAATTTCAAACACCTGCATTACTAAGCGCGAATACATTTCATTGTCAAAAATTTCATTCTGTCCGAAAAGATCATACCGACGAATATTTAACATTGATACGTTTTTTTTTAATTTTTTGTTTTTTATTGTTGCACGGCCATTTGTGCGTCAAAACTATTTTTACTAGCTCATACAGGATCGAACAAGGCAAGTAATTTTCTTTCCTGAGGATGTCTGCAATTTTGAAACAGCAGGGCACAATGAGCATATTCTCTGATGTTCAAATAAATATATTTATTTCCTCACTTAGCTAAAAAGATACAAATATATCTAGCTAAATTGGGCTTCCGAAGTCTGTGTAACTGAACCAGATTGCGCATTAAAAGCTAAAATGATTATTGTCTTTACTGTTGTACTTTTTGAAGAGGATAGATGAATATTTGAATTGTCTAGCGACCGAATTGCCAGAGGAACTTAAAAATTTATTAATCTACTTTGCAGATGCATATGTTGGCTGTCAGAACAGACGAAAATATGAAAGACAGACTCCTTTATTTGAATCTGAGATTCGGAGCATTTATCAGAGAACATTAAACGGAGAAGACTGTACCAACATTGATACTGGGGCAGCTCTTTGTTGTTTAAAATACGAGCTTGGCATGCAACATCTCATTATATAGACAATTTTATCGCCAGAATCTAGAGGTTCTTGGCAAAGTTTAAAGAAAAATCTCCAATATGATCAGTCATGACCTGACATCTCGGTTGAAGTCACTTTCTCACAACACTAAGGTAGATTCTCAGTGCATTTTCCAGCAAAAATCATATCGTTAACTTTTATACGGAGCTTTCCTCTTCGCTACCTCAATTTAATGGTTTTAAGTGCAGCATTAAATCGGAGAGCCGAGTTCGAATTCCTGTTGAATTCATTGCTTTTACTTACGCGCAAATACACTTGTGAAAAGTATTAATCCATCTATTTACCCTCCAGCCATTGTTTGAATAGCAGAACTGATTAGCAAGTCAACCATAGAAAGAAATGGCTACCTAATGCGGGAAAATGGATGTGCGTTGTGGTCCAGTGGATATCGATTCGGAACGACAAATCGGAGTGCCGAATTCGAATTCCAGTTGAATTCCTTGCATTCACTTACGCACAAATACTTTTAGGAAAGGTATTAGTCCGTCTCTTCCCTCCAGTTATGGGTTACATAATAAGACAGACTGGGTTCTATAGCCTTGACTGTCAATCAGTCTACCGCAGAAAGCAATGGCAACCTACTGCGGGATAATCTTCAGCCCAGTCAGTCATGACTGAGCTGAAGATGTCTCTTTAGAGACATGATCGCCCAAGCGTGTATCAATTAACGGCCTGATATGGATAAAAAAAATTGAATAGCAGAACAGAATGGATTCAGAAAGAAGTGGCAACCTATAACGGGAAACTGATCTGTTTAGTCCTTCATGGGTCGAAAGAGACAACGATCGCCCAAATGCGTATCACATATGGCACTTAGCTGACTGATTGTACCAGCTGTTAGGTTTCATAATTTTACTGCCGAAATTACTAGTTTGAACCTTATGTTCTATACTAGTACACCATCTGCGGTATTTCTGTATTACGGAGCTCACTTTCTTTTGCATTTAACTTGAATTATTTAAATACAATCTCAATCGTCATTTTCTGTCTGCTTGCAAACTATTCTTACATTTTACTATTCTTACATTAACCTATCTCATCAATAATGCTTTTCTCAGATTCTTCACCTGTATGATCACCGAAGTTAAGCAAGGTCAGACCTGGTCAGTAACTAGATGAATGACTGCACGACATTACTAAGTAATGTAAGCTTGTATGTATTGGTTGTATAATGAATAATGACTCAGAATTCTTAACTGCAGAGCCGTGTTCAAATTAGCATTAGGTTCGAATATTTTCACTTCCGCGCAAATAAGCTTGAGAATAACACAAATCCACCTCTTCAATCTATGTGATAATCATTAGGACTATTATGTTTTGTTTCTTTTATATGCCGTGTCAATTCATGGCCCACCACATCTTTCTGTCTCTTCTTTCTCTTAGTAGATTTTGTCGTTATTTCTCCCGGACCCTGCCTTTCCATCTATTTGTTTAAGTCCATTAAGTATGTCTCACGATGTTTACACCTGTTTTATTTTTCCTTATCCACCCTGAGAGTATAAGATTCACCAAGACCTCTTGCCTCATTACCTTTCCAAGAAACTTTACCTGTCTGTTCCTGATGGTAAGTATAAATTTTCTTTTTGTTTTTATTCTCTCAAAAACCTCATCGTTGTTCACATGGTCAGTCTATGGTATGCTCAGTATCCTTCTGTAGAACGATATTCTGTTACTTCAAGTATTTCCTTTATTTTTGAGGATATTCTGTAAAAATATTCTTACAATTAAAATAAATATTTTCGGACTTTAAATAACCTGCAATATATTAACAATACGTAGAATAAATACTAAAAAAAAAACAAAAAAAAAACAGCAAATCAGATTCATTCAATCTCAGCTCTTACGTCTTAGTGGCTTTTTAGCCTTGGCTTGCCTGCAGTGAAATGATTTGAAAAAAAGAAGCTATTGGTATTTTTTATCTTTTCACAACCATTCTCAGACCACATCCCATCATCCGTTTACATAGGCTCGTCAGATATGTAGTCCGCAGATTTTCTCTGGCCCTTTAGCCATGCAAGTGTTAATTTCGCCAAGTCCGCCATTTTCTTTATGTATTATCAAAAATTTCTGATTGTTAGCATAAGTGTACTGCTTGTTTCTATTTTTTCTAACACATTGACATTGCTTAAACACTTGCTACATCGAATTATGAGTGTCCTTTGAATGAGAATCGATGGATTAATTCGCAACAAGCGAATTAATCATCTAGAAAAATTTCAAGTTGTATGCCACCAACGTGCAAACTGCGATTGAGCTAACTGCTATTTTGCCATGAATTCGTGTTGGGGACCTATTATGTAGTAAAATCAATTTACTATATATATTTTGTATGTCCTACCAAAATGTATTCGATTTTATTACAACCTGTTATTACTCTGTCAAAACTATTACAGTATTTTGTCTCGCTTAGGCTACTCGCCGTTACGTCACGAGATATTCTCTTTAATTGATTCAAGCAAACTAATATTATTTTTGTATTAATACAAAAACAAATGAGGCAAAAAGCCAAAACTTGGGATGGAGAAACCTGGTCACCTTTTGTCATATCTTAAACTTATATAGCCACAATCACTGACCCAAACAAACTATACTATATTCAGTCAATTAATTGCCATACATAATACACTCTTGGGTGATAATGACTCGATATAAACATGACTGACTGTGCAAAAGTTTATCCCGTAGGAGGTTGCCATTACATTTTGCGGTACAGTGGTTGCCAACCAAAGCTATAAAACCCAGTCTGTCCTGTTATTTAACCCATAACTACAGCGAAGAGGCGGATTAATATCTTTTCTAAGGGTATTTGAGCGTAAGTGAATGCAAAGAATTCAACTAGAATTCGAACTCGGTTCATCGATTACTAATTCCGAACCGATATCCATTGCACCATACGCACCGAAATGCCACGTTCTTACTTTCTATTCTTAGTAAGAACACCATAATACCTCAAGTCTTTATGAAGTAGTATTAGTTTCTAAACAAAAATAAGCAAAATGTTATTAGTAACACCTTTCTCAGAATCCTTAATTAAATATTAGTTAACTGGAGAAAATTAATGCGGGACTTAAATGAATTAAAAACTAATCATTTGACTAACCACGCACACAAGTAGATACTCATTCAAACAACAACAATTACGTATTTAGGGCCGGTTTACCAATGCTTAACACAGGGCGCTCAATATACTGAAGGCTAACCGGCATCAAGATGCTACGCTTTTTTTAAAACATCTCACCCCAAGCAAGGCATTCTACTGCTACTGTTGTGCAGGGGGTTACATAGGAGAAAGTGATGAAAAAGGGGGGTTAGTTAGAGGAAATGTCAGGAGGAGAGTAAAGACAGATGAGGGATACCGAGGATGTGGGTGGAGTAGATAGAAAAAGAGCTTGTGAGAATGGATGCGAGTTAGTGTGATAGGATATGTCTATTGATCTTACATTTAAATTCCTGGAAATTGTAGCTGTCGAGGAAGCAATTATATGGAAGGAAATTCCACAGGTGGGAAGTGCGTGAAAAGAAGCTGTAGAGTAGAAATTGCGGTTACATTTTATCGGTTTCACTGTAAATGGGTGGGACCAAGTTGTTAATCTAGTATCTCGTGTAAATTCATACCTAGGGGGCACCAGTGATCTAAGTTCATCGGAGCAGAAGCCGTGAAAGTATTTATAGAAGAGGCACAGGGAAGCCACGTCCAGCCGGTGGGAGAGCGACTGCAGCCGAGCTCCTAAGTCGGTATCGATCACATTGCAGATTCTCCGTTTGATTTTGTCAAGAACCCCGTGGTGAATAGCAGGGGCACCCGACCAGATGTGGCACCAGTATGCAATACACGGGCGGATGGTAGATTTATATATGCGCAGGATGGACTCAGACGAGAAAAACTTCCTGGCCCTGCACAATTAACCGACATTCTTGGCAGCTGAATTAGCAATGGATTCTATATAGTCATTTCACTTGAGGTCCGCTTAGAGTGTGAGGCCAAAGAGGCGTAGTGTTTTACTCTCAGGGAGGCTAGCCTGTTTCATGCTAATCGTGGGGGTAGAAGCGATTGTCTATGATGGTTAATAGATAGCAACTTCGTTTTGGAAGCATTAATATTTACGAGCCATTTCTTTCCCCAGTCCACCACAGATTGAAGGTCCTTCTCAAGCTCGGCAGCGAGGTTCGCTTTGTCAACCTCAGCAGATATTTGAGTTATTTGGCGAGTGTAAATTGTGGTGTCCTCGGCGTACATGCCTACTTAGGATACGTGCAAGACACACACACCTTTTGCCAAGGTCATCTTTTCGTCCTGATTCGGACTTTAAGTTGGACCTTAAATAACAAGATCAGTTGGAAAGAGGAAATTTTCTCGTTTCCATAGAATTCTTTCTGTCACGTCGTTCATATCACGACTAGCATAGCACTTAATAAGCACAAGAACATACAGTGTCCATCCTTAGTCAACGACGTTACCACCTTGCTGCAAACAGAACTGTCCTCAAAGAAAAATAATTATCCGCGCAGCATGCGAACCATGCTGCATTCAATAAACTTTCATTACGGGAGGACGACAGCAGTAGAAGAAGGCGTTATCTAGGGTCCCAGACGCAGATGAAGAAAGTTTTTGCCGATCCAGATAGACTTTTGAATCACCAGCCAGATGAGTGATGACTCGTCATTAGTGAGGCAATATCGAGAGAGCATCCTGTTTTGTTAAACTGAGATCGCCAATCAGCCATCTTGAACAGACCCCCTCACTAACACCTCATAATGCCTTATAGGATAAGCCCCGTAAGAAGTACTTGAGAGCTAACTGACATTCACCGATAAAAGGAGAAAATGCCTCGGAGTAAACAGTGTGCTTTCTCCTTGCACAAGTGCACACTTCTCAGAGACGGGAAGTTCTTACTGGCGTCTTCCTTCCAGAATTCACTATTCACTTCCAATAGCGAACAAATTCGAACTAGGAACAGTCTAGAAATGGGAAGCGTATACTGATAAATCTTAATGTTAGGCACAACCAAAACGTCTTCAGAGGGATGGATGCAACAGCTCTTCGAACATAACTTGGTAGTCTTTCCTCCCCACAAGGAGAAGAAGAACAAAATATGACTAAATGCATCACGGGAGAGGAAGCACGGAAAGTCGGTAAATGTGAATTGGGTAGATATGCAAAACATACTTCCGCCTTCCCGTTTAAGAAACGATTCTTCCGGGACCACAGACGAACAGGGCCCTCGAACTTCTTCTGCACCTCTGATCAATTCATTTCCAATAAGAAATTGGGACCGAACGAGACGGCGGGTATCTTTAGCGACCATCCGTCCAGAGGAAAGCCAGGGAATAGAAAATCTCTTCCACGCGCTCAATCGCAAGCCAATAAACTTATTGAGGTGGTTATCTTATCCCCTGTTACGGTACTATCATCGTACTCTCTTATCTCTTTGCCGATTTCGTCAATCTAAAGCCTGTCATTAGCATAGGTGTTAGCACCAGTTAAGGGGATACCCGCTTTGGACTGGATACCCCTTTAACTTAAGAAGTTTAAGTTTAAATATAACTCACCACAGCCATTTTCTATTCCTGCTGTAGCATTATGTACTGGAAATCTTGCTCACCAAATAATGATGCGTTCAATTTCCAGTAGCCAGTCATTCTAAACTTAGGCTTATCTAAGTTTACACGAACTCGGCGAACCCATGATCCGAGTAATCAGTAGAATTGAAACCTAATTGCTCTACAAAGACTCTCCTAACTAGAACTAGGTCGAGATAGCTAGGATGCACATTCGAAGCCGACCTTTCTCAACTAGTCCAAGTTTACATATCTCCCGGAAGTGGATAAATCTCCGAAATGGTTTCACATCCGAGTTGTTAGTATCCGATATTTCCCCTATAGAATCTATATTGGGGTCAAGGGCGGCATACCAATCGCTCGGTAAAACTACCCGACGAGACGTTAAAAACTTCTAGATTCGCCGAAACAAATCAGTCCGCTCTACATGGTCACTGGTCGGATAAATCCCTATGAGACGAAGAGACTTATTCTTTGTGGTAACATGCAGCAAGCAAGGCCTGCTGCCTGAAGACAAGAGCACACGCCACATTCAAAAACTTGCACACTAACCAGGAAACACCTCTGGAACACGCAGCAAACGTACACAACAGAGGACAAACCTTGTATACAGAATGTCTTCAGGATGACGAGTTGGAAACCGGGTCAACTGTATACAATATGCATTCACACCGAGACGCTAAAGATCACCAGCGTGATTCATCCTACGAGACTTTTACCTCAGCCCTCGGCCATTTACACAAGCCAACCAGAAAAAAAACATGACCAGTTCGATTAGAGTTGGGGATCTGCATTAAACATGGTCGGGTATAGAGAACCGCCGGGCTGTCTCATTGAACAATGTCCTGTTTCACACTTAATGGTGCTGTCAAGAAACAGAACATCAATACTCTATGGGAATTTAAGGCTCTATAAACAGAGACTTTAATAAAAAGCAAGAGTCTTCCTGAACAAAATTAACCTTTGGTAGATTTAACTTTTTAACATTTTTGTCATCAAAAACAGGTAACGATCAAAACGTGGAGCATTCATCGTTTGCTTCTTGTAACATTGACCCAAATCTTTTTTAGATACCTGTTCAGACCTTACTACGGTCAAGATCCTTTTTATTTTACAGATATTTTAATGATTCTTTCTTTTAAGTTTAGTAGAATTTTTAAATCTTTAATTTTCCTTGACTGTGTAATTTAATCTGTCATTTAAGGTGTCACATGACACACGTCCTCTCTGGTATTGCAGGAGGTTTGGATTTTATTTTTTCTATTTTGGCTCAGATTTTCTCCGCTGATAGACTGCGTTTTTTTGTTTTTCCAATCTCTTGAGCAAGTACATGGACGTTGAATTAGAAGTAACTACAGCATTGGTCTTTTCTGTCATAGATTTGATAATTAGAACCTCTTCAGTGTGGTCAATTTGGTTAGAATAGGGGTTAGTGATTTTGTCATGGTGAGTATAGCCATGGTACGCTTTTTGGGTGACGGAAAGAACGGGGCTGAGGAAGAAGGTTCAATTTATTTCACAAATTTTTCTGGTATTGGTTCCTTTAGTTGCTCCATTCTTCTAAACTTCTCGAAGCTAAGCTTGTATTTAAGTTTTGTTGTTAGATATTTTCCGTATATGGTCAGGGCATCATCCTTGGAACTGGTAAAAGTAGTGGGACTGTGTGTGTCGTTTGCACTGGTAATTTCTTGTAGCCTATAGCTTCACTTTGGTCTTACTAACGACCTGCCATTCCTCCTTTTCCTTCACCGCAACTGCACAAGTTCTGAACAAAGGTTTTTCGGAGATTAGGGGCCGCGAAATGGATCCAAACGGGGATTTCGCCACACAGGTCTTGATTGCTGGTATACTCAATACAGACTCCCGCAAAACGGAAATTTGGTCGGCGGTGAACGGAAATCCAGAAGCCTTTTCACTAGGAAGGAGGAGGAGAAGTTACTAATCTCTCCACACTTCCAAAAAGTTGGTTTACAGACGGTTACAATGATCAGCATCTTCTGGTCTTCTATATGCAGACAAATTTGGAGATGGAGGTGAAGACTTTATCATAATTTCGAAACTTTGTCGGAAGAAGCACTGAGTATATGCCAAAATTGAGCCAGATAAGTGGTTATGTACTCCCCTAAGTTATGACGAGAAATCACAAATACTGATAAGATTCCTCTGACTGCTCTCCGATTCAGTTTTTATGATGAATTTCTTGCGAAGAGTTTTCACAGTCGACAGGCGAGAATAACAGTATACTCACATGAAATATGCCTTGTCTTGCCTCTTATGAGGCTTCAGGATTTCACCAACAGGTGTAATATAACAATCTAGGCCCACCCGAGGAAGTGAGGAAGCGGGGGCGTTTTCCGGCCGTTGAAAGGAACGGATGGTTGTTTGACCTTATTTCCGGCAGTAGCGGAAATGGCCACAAGAGGCAAACAGAACAGGTGTCTCTGAGAATTACGGGGGCGTTTTCCGGCCGTTGAAAGGAACGGATGGTTGTTTGACCTTATTTTCGGCAGTAGCGGAAATGGCCACAAGAGGCAAACAGAACAGGTGTCTCTGAGAATTACGTGGGCGTGCGTAGGCGAGGCAAAAATCGGAAGTACCGGTTTGGAGATAAAAAGACCTCGGGCACGGATTTCACGACAGGCGAGTCTGGGCAGAGAGACAGAGTCAGGCAGAGACCAGACCAGACCAGAGGAGCAACAGATACGACACCCCCCCGTCAACCCATTAGAAGCGCGCTCTCAATTCTCTGTCCTTGTGCCACACGGGTTATCGTTCATCAATAAAAATATAAGTCATATATTTATATATATATACCCGTGTTGTTTGTTGTTTATGGATATATAACACAGGGACATCGGGGATTTGATGACGGTGTCTTTTGTGGAGTTTTAAATTTTGCGCGAATGCTTCTCAACTATAAAGAGTGACACAATTCCTTTTGAAATTTTTGTAATTCTTGAAGGTCTACCAAAAACCCATCTTCTTTAATAATGGGCAGAACACTTAGCTCTCTCTAAGAAAACCGTCATGTTGATTAGGCACTTCGGGTGCGACGTCTATCAAGAGGAAGGGTCCTAGGCCATTACATTTTCATCTTTGCTTTTACTGTTGTTTTACTGCAGTCCTTGGCAACGTCTTTTCTTCATTTTGGCTATTCTCAGCCTAGGTACTTTTCCTTGAATATATTTGGCCAGCAATATCATGTGCGTGATGAGACTTGAAACGGTTTGAGTAATCTTTAAAGATCTCTGGACTTATCTTGACACACTTTATTTAAGGCGGTCATGCTTGGTTCATTTGTGTTAGTGGGGTGGTTTTATTTACTCTTGAAAACAATAAAAATGAAGAGATTCCTCGAAAGAAATAGCTCCTGAATACTATTGATATATTTCGTGATGTGTTTTAGGACAGGAAAAACACGATTCTAATTAATGGATTCCAGATAAATCATTAAATACGAACATAACATTTCCATGTTACTAAAGTTGAAGGCACGAATGTTCCAGATTGAAGCCTGAGAAAAAAATTCCGGAAACAAGTTTGAAAACCGTCATGTTGCAAAATATATCTCTGTTGTTCATATCAAGGTGCATTTATTACAGATACTTCTACTACTACACACATTCTCTCTCTCTCTCTCTCACACCCTCTCACATAGTCAGAATTTGACGTTATTTCATTTTGTTTTCTTCGAAACCAGTAAAAATGAGCTAAGCAGACATTTTCTTGTCATCGTAGTTGGAAAATTTACAGTGGCTTACGTGGCACAAATTTTTAAGATACACTTGTATGTGCACCGAAATCTTGAAAACATCGATAACAAAAATCCATGCCCAACGCCAGCAACTATGTTGCAAACTTACATGTGTTTCTTTCTAAGTCTGTTCATATTAAACAACATATCATATATATTAAGCAACATCACACACACACACACATAAATACATACATTAACCCCGGATTGAAACCCGACCGAATTGGCGTCAGTCGGCGCTTCTACCTCTGGGCTATGGGCGTTCGGTAGAAGAAGGCAGACTTTTTAGCATATATATATATATTTACATATACATATACATATATATATATATATATATATATATATATATATATATATGTGTGTGTGTGTGTGTGTGTGTGTGTGTGTGTGTGTGTGTGTGTGTGTGTCTTCCCTGTCCTATATGCTTGCATGCATCTTTAACAATATTCTCTTGTCTATCTGGTTTATTTATTCCTTTTAAAATGGCGATCTATTTTCGTCCGTTCATATCTGTCTATTTATGCCATGCTGTTTTTATGTATCTACCACGGGCTGTTCATACATATAGCTCAATCCATCTATCTATCTATCTATCTATCTATCTATCTATCTATCTATCTATCTATCTATCTATCTGATTCTGTTAATATCTATCTATCGCTCACAGTCTTTTCGCATCTATCTATCTATCTATCTATCTATCTATCTATCTATCTATCTATCTATCTATCTATCTATCTAAAGGGTGAGATGGTTAAATTTCGCCTAAATTACACAAAAATAAAAACAACTCTGACATATCCTTTTAAGAGATATATTTTTGAAATACTTAAGAGTAAATTAATTCAATAAAACCTCCATTTTCTTCAGGCACGGTCCAAAGACGACTTCAGAATATCCAACACCTTTTTGGGACAGTCTCCTTGTTTAAGTTGTAGAATGCTGCCAGAATTCTTATCTTCAATAAATCTTTAGTGTTAAAAGAAGTTTTGATGGCCATTCGCTCATATGCGCCCTACTCATAATGTTTAATCTAGAAAATTATGAGGCCAGATTTAAGGGGTGATGTCAACGCAGATATTATCTGACAGCCAAGACTGGGTTATCCTGGTTGCGTGGCATGGTACAGTTGCCAGTCATTGAGCCTACCAGCAGCCAACCTCCTGACACAAGGCAGCACTACCCCCTCAAAACACTCTGAAATGTTCGTATTGTATCATCCAGTGCGAATATCAAGCAGTAAAGCATGACGTTTCTAAATTTCTGGCAGAGCGAACCGCGTTATAGTGCTCGTTTTCTCACATACAGTGCCCAACTGACCCTACTATATTGTGCAGTCGACAAAATGAAAAAGGAAACAACGTGCATTCGTGAAATTAAAATATAAAACAGGGCTAATTAATCACTCGCACCCTGTATCGATCTATGTCATTATCTATCTATTTCTGTTTATTATCTGTTCGGATGTGCGTTGTGGTGCAATGGCTATCGACTCGGAACGACGAATCGAGGAGCCGAGTTCGAAATCTAGTTTAATTCCTTCCATTCACTTGCACACAAATACCCTTGGAAAAGGTATTAGTCATCTCTTCTGTCCAGTTATGGGATAAATAACAGGATAGATCGGGTTCTATAGCTTTGGCTGGCAAACAGTATACCGCAGAAAACAATGGCAGCGTACTACGGGATAATCTTCTGTTCTGTCAGTCATGTCTCGAAAGAGACATGATCGCCCAAAGCGTGTATCACATATGGCACTTAACTGACTATCTGTTCATATCTATGACTGCTCATTATCTATCTGTTCAATCTAAGTAAAGTCTGTCCATATCTATCTATCTATCTATCTATCTATCTATCTATCTATCTATCACAGCCTATTCGTATCTGTATCTAGCACTCACATTTTTCACTGAATTAAACAACTTTCATATCACTAAATAAAAAAAATATGTATATTTCTCTTTTGGAAATCACGAATCAGCATCGCAAGCACGATTCGTTCACTTCAGTAGAAATCGAAACGGTATCATTCCCGAGTTTCAAGGACAAAATCGTGAATGTATAAAACTTTTTTTTTAATGGATAAACATTTTTGTTTGGCTCATAACAAAATCACGATGCGTTTATATGTGGACAAATTCGTTATTTAATATATTTCACCCAGGGTGTCGTATTTTATAAAAATAAGCCAATTGTAAATTACACCTTTGTGTATATATATATATATATATATATATATGTGTGTGTGTGTGTGTGTGTGTGTGTGTGTGTTTGTGTGTGTGCGTGTGTATATTAGAACCTTGAATAAGTTCTTCCTTGATTTTTCATAAAAAGTAATGTTTAATTTACAAAATGTATTAAGAAACATGGCATTGAAATTATTGTTCACTGCTAGCCACTACTTTTTCCCATCTTTCTGGCAGCAGCTTAATCCCACATCGGAAGAACGACACGTCTTTTGAGGCTAATCACGAGCCACCCCATTTTTTGGCATCTTCATAGGAATGAAAGTGCTGTTCAGCCACGCTATGTGCCATCGATCGGAACAATTGATAATCAGACGGGGCAATATCTGTTGAATATGGTGGATGACTAGGAAATTTCACCACAAATACGCTATCTTTGGCATGAAAAGCGGCATGTTTAATGCTATGAACAACAAAATTGTTTACACTTCGGCGAAATGTCATACACTGAATTTTAAGCTTCACTTACAGTACATTCTTATAGATTTGTTACAATTTAACACGCAGTTCCGGGAACGCCATCCATTGGAAAACAGTGAAAAGTTATTCAAGGATCTGTCTGCGGAAGACTATTTACGCACTCACACCCTGATTGAGCACTCTGGAAGAATGGTTGACTTTGAAAAACAGTAGCTACTCTGGCATGTATGCATCACTCATTGAGTAATGAATTAGAGCACTCTGGCTATTGGGCGTATAATGTATACAGTAAAAAGTCTGCCTTCTTCTACCGAGGGCCCATAGCCCAGAGGTAGAATCGCCGACTGACGCAAATTCGGTCGGGTTTCAATCCTGGGTTAAAAGCAATCGGAGTCTAACTGTACTGATGAGCTGTGATACAGCGAAATAGATCTGTCTGCGGATGACTACATATCTATATATATATATATAGAGAGAGAGAGAGAGAGAAAGAGAGAGTAAGTGAGAGAGAGAAAGAAAGAAATGGTAGGCTTTGAAAAAATAGTAGTTATTCAAGCATATACGCATAATGCATTCAGTAATGAATTTGAACATTCTCAGCTACTGGCGTATCTTTACATTGTATATAACACGCTAAAGTCGGCCTCCCTCTACCGAGCGCACATAGCTCAGAGTTAGAATCACCGACTGATGACAATTCAGTTTCAGTCCTGGCTAACCGTACTGATGTGCTGCGATACATGCACATACAGATCTGTTGATCTGTATGTGGATGACTATATATATATGGTGATTTGAATTAATTAAATTTTATTTTTATTTCCATTTTATAATTTTACTTTTAATTTTTTATCTGTATGTAATATTAAAATTTTAATCTTGTTAAGCAGTAACTTAACTTTATAAGTTTGAATTCTCATGAACATCGAGTGAACTTAAATTAAAGTCTTTAAAACTGTCAGTTCAAAATAATCACCTGATGATTGCATAACGCATGAAACTATGAATCGTACTATAGACGCAGGCTAATATATATATATATATATATATATATATATATATATAGATAGATATAGATATATTAATAAATAAACATATTGGCCATATTATAATATATAAAAATGTGAACCTTAAATCCTGTTATTTATTGTGAGTTGTTGGCATGAAAGATTTTTGACGCTATGTTAGAACGATGACATGGTAACTATCGACAAAAATATTTTCTTCTTAAACAGTTTAATTCACATTATTGCAAAAAAAAAACAATAAATGTGTGGTTTAATAAAAGCGTTATTATCTTCTGTAATATGTGCAATGATTGGCCGATAGCAATAAAACACATGTTTGCCAATAGAGAAATCCAAATCTATCGTCACACGCTATAGATTGTGACTGGTAATTGCCAATATCTTTGGTGATGTTGAACAAAAAACAAACAAACAAAAAAAAAACAAAAAAAAGCTAATTGGATTTGTGCTCCAACAAGATGTTTAAAGGTCGCATTCAAAAACAGTGAAACAAGTAGAGAGTTAGCGGAGAAAAGTAATTCAGGCTAGCATAATAGCCCACGGAAAACACAGCAAGCACACATGGTATTGTGGATTGTGGTAGTTAAATGTCAGTATCTACCCAGCATTTTATTTTTCATTAGAATGTGAGTGGAAAGATTATTCTAGTCTCCCTGAAAGCAATACACTACACCTCATTCTTTCAGCCGACACCAAATGGAACGAATATATTGAATCAATAGCTAAAATCTACTGCTAGGAAGATCGGTTCACTGTGTCAGCCAGGAAGTTCTTACCTAAATTCATCTTGCACATATACAAATTTACGTTCGTGCATTGAATATTGTTGTCATATATGGTCGGACGCCCATGTTATTCATCTCAGGCTTTTCGACAAAATCCAAAAGTAAATCTGCGATGTAATCGATCACGACCTGGAAGCTCGACTTCAGTCACTTTCTCACAGACGAGATGGGGTTTCCTTCTGTCTCTTCTACAAATACTTTCATGGCTTAATTCCCTGGTTGTGACACTTGTCTGCCCGGTTGGTTGGTTCGCTGGTTCGGGAACGGAATCTGCTGTGATGATGATGTCCAAACGGCCCCAGTTATGTCGACGCTTTTGGGCCGCTAGTCGTGATGATCTCGTCACAGTAGCTGGTCTTCAAGATATGTATTGCAACAACGAACTCACTGCTCACGTTGTTCTTTGATCTCAGAAAGTCACGTTTTGTAAACCCGGTAGCAGTATTTCTACCATATCCAGACTGGACACTTGTGTACACTTGTGGTTAAAATAAAATAATTACGGCACCAAAAAAAAAAAAAAAAAAAAAAATTAAATAAATAATTTCAAAGACGCCTGGATGATTTACGAAAGACAGTCGTTATAATAACGAAAAAAATGATTAATTACAAAAGCAGAAAATACAATTGTCGAAATTCAAGTTTACAACGGAGAGAGTATTCGCTTAAAAATATCAGAGCTTTCAATCTTCAAACAAAAATGAGTCCTAAGTTTCATTAAAAATATCAGAGCTTTTCAATCTTCAAATAAAAATGAGTCCTTCTGAAGTTTCGTTGAAGGAAATCAGAGCTTTCAATTTTTTAAAAAATAATCAGGCTGTCGATTCTCCAGATAAAAAACACGTCTCTTCGGCCTTTATCGAACTTTGCAGAGACAGCCAAATAACAGTGCTGCGAGCAGCGGTGGTGTGTGGTTGTTTGATCTTTGTTGCCTGGAAATCTCTCTCCAAACTGATTTTTCTCGCAGAGTCTCCATTTTTATAGTCATCCCCAATCCTCTTGGGGGATCTATCCAACTCAAAGTTTTTGACCAATGATATTATTTTCCACCCACACGATTTACGGGAAGTCATGGCTCGACGAATGAAATATCAACAGCTCAAATGTCTTTCTGTCTTCTTTCTTTCAATTACATCATCTGTTTTTCGATTTTAGAATCTGTTCCCAGGAATAATTTTTGGGGATTTAACCCTACCTGACCTCATCAAGGAAATCCTGATATTTTGTTATGACTCCGGCCATTTTACAAGCTCCTACTTGGCTCAAAACAATTCGTTTCGTATACGAAAAAAGACGAAACTATATTTTTCTCTTTTTTCCCAATTAGCCAGTTTCTCTATTCCCCGGATTTTACAAGTACACAACGGTATTAAAAATAGTTTTTTACGTAAGCTCACATCGTGGATTACAATAAAACACAACTAACAATACCACTAATATCAATTTCTCTCACTCCGTTGTATTAAACCAAAAACAAAAACATACCGATATGGAAATAGGGTTACATGATGGTCTCTCTGTACGAATTTACTAGAGCTATTAGCCTAACAACTAGGTCCCACCCTTTTTTACATTTAAAACAATTAAATGTAGTCGAAACGTCTACTCAAACAGCTTCTTTTCTTGTACTTTCCACCTTCCGTATACTTGCTTCCATGATAGCTACAAGCGCCAAGAGTTTAAATGCAACGTCAACCGTCATCTTTTATCTTGACTCCCACCCTTTCCCCGACACCTCCGTAAATTTTTCTTGTTCCTTTCCGATCTACTCTCACGCAGCTCTCTTCACACCAGTATTCCTATCATTCTCTTACATTTTTCCCCCAACACCTCCTGTGAATTGTTCCGTTTATCTTCTCTCTTGTTATGCAACCCCATGAGCACCAGTGCCAGTACTGTCTAGGGGTGAGCCGATTATAAAAAGAAATATATAGAAAAAAAAGACATCATAACGGTGTTCTTATGAAACTTCTAAGTCAGCATGAACCTGCTCAGTTAAATTGATAAATTCCTTGCACTAAAATTGTCAACATTCTTTTCGCCACTCTTTACGATAAAAAAATCTGCTTGCCAAAATAACCTTTTCTCAGTAAAAATACCGAAAAAAATCATGGCGCCAAAGACAGTCACAATTCAACAATATCTATCTATCTATCTATCTATCGTGAGTTTAATATATATATATATATATATATATATATATATATATATATATATATATATATATATATTGAATATTGCTGCCATATCTGGTCGGGTGCCCCTGCTGCTCTCCTTGGGCTTCTTGACAAAATACAAAGGAGGATCTGTAACGTGGTTGATACTGACTTGGCAGACCGGCTGCAGCCGCTCTCACACCGGCGTGATGTAGCTTCCCTGTGCCTCTTCTACAAGTACTTTCATGGCTTCTGCTCCGATGAGCTTAGATCACTGGTGCCGCCTAAGCACGAATTTACACGAGATACTAGATTAGCAACTAGGTCCCACCCTTTTACAGTTAAACAAATAAGATGTAACCGTAAATTCTACTCCAACAGCTTCTTTTCACGCGCTTCCCGCCTGTGGAACTCCCTTCCACAAGTCTGCTTTCCCGACAGTTACAATCTCCAGGTGTTTAAATGTAGGGTCAATAGACACCTCCTATCACACTAACTCCCAACTATTCTCACAACACTCTCATCTACCCAACCCTCATTCTCGGTATCCTCACCCGCCTATCACCCACCCTCTGTTATTTCCTATATTTAATCAGCCTTTCTCCACTCTACGTAGCCCCCTGCACAGTAGTGGCAGTGACATGCCTTGCTCGGGGTGAAACGCTTATGAAAAAAAAAAAAATATATATATATATATATAAAACTATTCAGGTTGACCGCTTATATGAGGTCTCTTTGAGTGATGTAAAATTAGTGCAAACGTGTGAATTCCGCAATTAAAAAACCAGTTGCATAACTGCATACAAAACAATTCTTGAAAATAAATATTGCAAAATTCGAAAGTACTCGAAAACGTTACATAAAATAAAAGTTTCCAGAACATATTAGTAAAAATACAAGTATAATAGCTTCATCCACATGTAAAAAATAATTAAAAACAATGGAGACATTAATAATAAAAAGTAAAAGCCATCACCCAGCAATAATAATTATGAACATGGTCACAATGTTTGATAAGTAATCTCACTAACCCAATCATCTTTTTAGACCAGATAGATTAATGAAAGTAGTACCAAAATTAAGTACATTTATTTTTATTTAAATTCTCGAGAGTTGATTGGTAAGTAAGGTCTCCAATCCTATAAAATAAATTTTAGACCAGATAAAATAATGAAAATTTTATCATAATGAAGTAAATTTATTTTTCTTTTAATTTCTGAGCGTTAATTGAGAAGTCCTGCAATTCTATAAAACAAATATTAGACCATTTCTCTTCCAAATGACGATGGTTGATCGATAAGTAAAGTCTCTTATCCTATAAAAAATCTCTTCAAATAGAATAATGAAACTGATACTGAAATTTTTATCACTCGTTTTCTATCGGTTATAATATAAAATCTTTTTAGGCAATTCACATTACGTCTGTAAGAAACACTCTGAAGACTGTCTAAAAAGATATTTATTTTGGTTCAATATAAAAATCGTAGCACAAGGCCCAAAATCTAGATGTTGAAGAATGTTCTTCATCTGTGTTATTTTTAATGACTTAGCTATCCACAATCCAAACAAGCTATACAATTTTCTTTGCGTCAAAATATCAAATTATTACTTCACATTTTTACGACAAACACTATAATACCTCAAGGTTTCTATGAAGTCTGAACTAGCCCTAGTTGTACAACTTGCTTTCCTGACGGCTACAACCCCCAGGAATTTAAATGCAATGTCAATTCTCATCTCTTATCTACTTGACTTCAATCCTTCACCTCGTATATCTTGTTCATTTCCTTTGTCTCTACCATCGCAACTGTCTTCACACCTGTGTTCCCATCCTACTCTTGCCCTTCGTCTGACACCCCCTGTATCTGGTTTGTCTTTTACTTCACTCTCCTCCTGTGTAAACTTTTACTCTTATGTATCTCCTTGCGCCTCAGTGGCGGTACCGCCTTGCTTGGGGTGAGACGATAAAAAGATAATCTGTTTGGAGCAGTAAATAAACCAACAATTTTGAAAATAAAAACTCTGATGAATATTTACAAAATAAGTAATAATTTTTACAATGAACTAAACAAAATGGTGTTAGAAATAAAAGAAAAGGAAAAAAACAGGCCAAAAATCGTCCCTCGGGAATGTTCATTTCAGAGCTTTATCCGGGAATCAGTCAGTTAAGTGCCATACGTGATACACTCTTGGGCGATCATGTCTCGAAAGAGACATGACTGACTGGGAAGAAGATTATCCCGCAGTAGGTTGGCATTGCTTTCTGCGGTAGAATTGTTGCCGACCAAGGCTATAGAACCCAATCTGTCCTGTTATTTAACCCATAACTGGAAGGAATAGACGGATTAATACCATTCCCAAGGGTATTTGCGCGTAAGTGAATGCAATGAATGGAATTCGAACTCGGCTCCCCAATTTCTCATTCAGAGCCGATATCCAATGCACCACAACGCACATCCGGGGATAGACGAACAAAAAGAGGAATTCTCTCTGAACAGAACTTTTCCAATTTTTTAACATTCTTTTCGGCAAAGAACGCTAAAAAAGAGAAAGTCCCGAAAGCGTCATTTTCCGGCCCGAGCAATGTTCTTGGGATCCCTGTCTTAAAGAACAACTTTTAACACCCTTTTGGCGTTTGAAGAATTTCTCGGATCTTTCACGTCTTCCAGTTGTTAAGTTAATTGTTATGGTGATCTCACCTGTCTAAGGATAATGAACTCTCCCTCCTAATATAAGTAACAGTGTAGGGAGTAGACGGAGAAGAAAATACGAGTCAGCGACATGGCAAGTTACTCTGCGTTACTACATGATAATACTAAGTTTCAATCAGTACGTCGAACCTAGGGGACCGGCATTTGTACTTACATACAACGCACAATCTTCTGTAAATCGTTAATTTTCTGGGTTTGTGTTAGAGCCTTTTCGCCCTGCTCCTTTCATACATACCTGGCACAAGTTTTTCCCTAAGTTGTAAATGGGTTTTAATTTTTTCATTTGTTTCCAACGATGGGTTTGTCTTTTTGTTGTGTCTGATTTTGTGCTTGATTTAAAAAAACGTATTAGCGAATAGATTTAATGTGATTGTGGGCGTTGCCTTTTGCATTGATTTTATTATTTGGGCTTTATTAGAGTTGAGGATAATGATTTTATAACTGTAGGTGGAGACATGATGTGCGTTTTTTTGTGAAGGAGAAGGCAGTGGCAAGGGAGAGGTTGTTGCGATCTTTTCAACTTTAGCACGACTTTCAGATGTTTCATTGCTCTTTCCCAAAACTTGGTTCATATTTAAGTTTCGTTGACGTCATTTTGTCGGTGTTGTTGACTGAGTCAACGTCCATGTAATTGGCAGAGAGAATGGGACTGTGTGCGTCCTTAGACATAGGGGGTTATGGGACTGAGGTCCCACTGCCTGGAGCTTCCCTCTAGATTTGCCAACGGCAAACCATTTCGCCTTTACTTTACCCGTAACAGCACAATCAGTTGGCTAAAGCCTGTTAGGAAATAGGAGCCGAGAATTGTACACAACCGGGGTGTTTACCATACATATCCCAATTGTTAGTAATGCTTATCAAAGACAATACTGAAACAAAAGACTCGACCAGGCGGGGATTTGTGTCGGCGGCGGCCATAAATCCATAAATCTTCTTTTCTCATCATGAAAAGAAGTGAACAGTCTATCCAAACTTCCTACTGATTGGTTGACGGCCGACCACAATAACCAGCATTTTCTGCCCCCCCCCCCATTTAGTTAGTTGGGGATGGAGATGAATACTTTTTGATTCAGCATTATTTAAAAACTCTATCCCTCATTCAGGTCTTTAAAGGAAGCACTACCTGAATTTTACGGAATAAGCGGTCAAGTATTCTCCTATGAACTGAGAAGGAGCCTTGTATACTGATACGATGGTTCTTCGCCTGCCTTTATATTCCGTGTAAATTATGAGGTCTTTGGTTAGATGATTTCAACAGATGGCGTCTTCACAATCAGCACGGGTGGGTAACAACACGTACCACATGAAGTATTCTTTTCAAAGATTACTCTTCTGGGTTTACCCCCTCCTCAACAAACGTCAAAGATTTAATCACGGTATCCTTACTAGAGCGACAAATCTTCTGTGAACGCTTGTCCAAAAAAAATATTGATATATACTTCGGGGTGTGGGGCTTCAAACAAGAGAGAAAAATCCGCGGCCGCTACATTATCTTTGCTGCTGTTGTTAGTATTGTCCATTTCATTATTGGTCATTTCATTATTTTTGGTTGAAATTTCAGAACAGAATTATGATCATTTGAGGCCACCATACATTTTTTCATTTTATAAAATCTCCCTGCTTTTTTCCTTCATGCAGTGGTATTTTTTTCGAACCGAACAGTTTTTTTTTTAATGGGCCAACTGTTTTTTTTCCTTTTAGTCAAAAAGAAAATAAAAAATAACTAACTAAACGATGAAAAAAATAAATAATAAATAATAAATATTAATGACACAAATTACAGTAAAAGTGTGGAAAATCTTGTTAAAGGACAAATTGTAACATAGAACAATAAAATGTAAAATGAAAAACTGGGTTTACCAACAAACGAAGAAAAAAGATTAAAGAGTAAAGATTAAATCAACAGAAATAAACAAAGAACAACGCAAATGGACAGATTTTTTTTAATTATACAATTAAAAATAAAATCAATGCAAAACAATTTTACAAAACAAAGAAACAAAAAAAAAAAATTAAAACGCACTTGTACCAAAAAAAAAAAAGATTGCCTATCAAGAAAACAAAATGGCCAAAAAAAAAACCGATAACATAAAAAATAAATTTGATAGTCTCGCGTAAAAATAAAAGTAAACTTTTAAAAAAAAGGTGTTAAAGACGTTTTTTTAAGAATAAGCAAATAAAACACAAAAGATAAGAAAGATTAAATAAAAAAAAACATTAATGCCACAAATATGAAGTCATTGGACCAGAAAAATTCGAAAATAAAACTGCTGCTAAGGGCAAAAGAAAACTGAAGGGGAAAAAACGCAATACAATAAATAAATAAATAAATAAATAAATAAAAGATTCAATGTACAAAACATGAAAACAAATGGCAAATTAAACTTTTGCAGTCTATGAAGAAAAATTGAACAGATGTATAGAATTAAACGGTCAGGCAAAGGTGTGAAATTTTGTGAGTTTTGTGTGTGCTAAGCAAAGTTTCAAATCTCAAGAAAATTTGTTTATTTCTAACAAATTAAATGAGTCAGTGCTTAGCATTTGAATTTTAAAATCTAGAACTTGTTTTGTTCACTATAGGATAAACAAAAAGTAAAGTCGAATATAGACAATATAAAATAAATATTTACAAGAAACTAAACAAAATGATGATAGAACAACCCCTTGGACACGATCCTTAACTGTGGCAGAAACATCACTTAAATGGACGGAAACAGTGCAAGGTAAATAATAATATACATCACTTATTACTCCAGCTGCTCACCGAGACACACTCTATAAAACACAGCATATACGAAAACCACACCAGAAATACGAAAAGTGCCAAACATCCACCAGAGAAGTAACGTTTCTGGTCACCCAAAAAGGGAGAGGGGGACTTAAACGAAATAAAGATAGAGTAGAAATAAAAGAGGCTAATGAGCTTACATTTCCCAGCTAAATAAACATTGACTGCAGCTACAAAAGAAAAAAACAACCGTAAACTAACCTAATTTTGGAACTGGATATCATTGTGGATCAGGATGCCAGATTAGAACAATAGTCTAAAGATCGACTGGCATCAAAGTACCACTCTAAATTTGGCTTCTTTCACTTGGTACAAGTGCGTAAGACTCACATACCTTTTACCAAATTCCGATGTTGGAAGCCCACGTCTTTCCCTTCTAATCTTATTTAACAATACAAAGAAAGTTCATCTTAGCTTATCCACAACTCTAATTCATTCTATTCATCTTTTTACAGTTAACATAATCATCGTTGTTTTTGATAATATAGCGAAATTCTGTTGGTATTGTTCTATTTAAAACTTGTCTTAGGACTCCATTTTCTTTTTTTCACAACATGTTGCGAAGCCGCTAAGAAGTGTCAGTTAAGTGTAATATGTTTTTAAAATAATCACGAAATTGGTTTAGAACGGCATTTTAGCGCCATCCGGACGGTCGCCATTTTTAGGCAGATGATGATTTTGCTGACGAACGGATTCAATTTTATCATTGTCTCGTTTAAAAATGCTGATTAATGAGACTCAATAATTTCCCAGCATGTGTCGTATAAAGTGTACTAGCAAGAATCGCAAGCAATTGAGAAATATAAATATTAATGTCCACATTTCAGCACAGATAGGTGAAGAACAAATTTGAATTATAAAATGTAATCTTTAAATCATTTTTCTAAACGGTTGTGGGCAGCAATTGAAATAATATAAAAGTTTGCAGGAGAAAGGACGAATATAGCTAATACTTGGTCTGTAATACAGTCTGTAATATCGAACAACAAAAAAGGGGGTTAAATAATAGAAAAACTTTAGTGACCACATGGTCAGGTGGTTCTCCCCTACAACCAACAATAGTGGTCGTCTGTCACACAACGAGTTTGTCAACCTTTTGCTTGTGTAGTTTTCTACAGGAATTCAAATCAAAATAGTGATGCCACATGTTGTACGTAGCATAATCTGGTGTTTTGCTTTCTAATCAACTTTGACCTTTAGAAATTTAAATTGTGTCCAATCGTTCTCTTCTCTTATTTTCTCATATTTTTTGAAACTCAGTAAACTCCTTAAGTCTGAGTGGCTTTATTGCCTTGCTTGCGGTGAAATGCAATTAAAAATAAATGAAAATTCTTGATCAGCCATTTTTGTTTCGTTTTCCTGATGTCCACCCAATATATATATATATATATATATATATATATATATATATATATATACTTTGTATATGCCATTACTTATTTGTATGCAAAATTATTAGGTCTACCAGAAAAATTGTTCATATATATATATATAAATAATAAATTATAGTTTAGAACATGTACAAACTAGAGTCTACTGCAAAATTGCACATTTTGTTTGTACATTGAAAGAAATAGTTTGTATATGATTTAAATTAATGTTTTCAACGTTACAAATATTTTCTCTGTCCCTTATTCATTTATATATATATATATATACTCTGTTAATAAACTTGAACACCTTGCCAAAAAGAGGAAAGAGGCTTAGAGGGCGATAATGAGCGGGGTCAGAAGTCTGTCCAGAGTTTTTATAAGCAGGAACTACAGAAGTTGTCTTCCAACAAATTAGAAAACAGGAAACAGCGAGGCAGTAGCTGTAGAGTTTGGAACAGACTGGAGATATTTCGTTGGTGCATTTCATTCGGACGATGACAGGAATACCGCCACCTCTGCTTGCCTTATGAGAGTCGAGCCGTCCGCTGTGGATGAGAGACCCTACATTGATTGAATAGATGAAGGATCGAGAAGTTTGCTGTTGTTTAGTATACTTTCATTCTATCAGTATCATTTAGGATAAGCTTGTTTTCATTGTGTAATGAATGAGAAGGAAACAGAGTAAGAATTGAGAGGGAAAGAGATGGTAAAAGAATAATGAATAAGAGAAGGAGGTGAGAAATATGTGTAAAAATTGAGAGAGGAAGTGATTAGAAGATAATGAGGAATAAACGAAAGGTAAAAAAGTAAAAGGTAAGAGAGAAAGATGAGGAAGTTGGAACGTACTTTTTGGGAAAGCGATGCGAAAGAAGAAAAAGAAAGTAATCAGTAAAAGAGAAAGAGAGAAGATACTCAGAAAAAAATGAAATGAAAAATGTAAGGTATGAGTGTGAAGCTGCATAAGGTATTGAGATAAAAATGGAGAAATACATGACAGTAATGACAGAGAATCAAAAGGAATGGACAGGAAAGCGAACAGTGAGCGTGAGGGAAGTATGATCTTAGCTAAGAGAGGAAAGAAAGGAAAACCTTAAGAATGAGAGTGAAAGTAAATGATATGGTATAAGCATTAAGAGGGGGATATGGGAGAAGTAGAAAGTGAGTCATGAACGAGAGAAAAGAGCGAGAAAAGAGAATAAATGGAGCTACGAATCGGCGGGAAATATCACATTGTGAAGACGGAGAGATGGGAAAAAAGTAGAAATGTAATATAACAATCTGGCCCCACCCGAGGAAGGTTGATGCAAACGATGGTGTTTCCCGTCGGTGAAGGGGTCGGCGAACGACAAGACAGGTGTTTGAGAAATACATCCTGTCGGGGCCTGGAGCGGATGTCGTTTGACCTTATTTCCGACAGCGGCGGAAATGACTACGGAGGCAAACAGATCAGGTGTCTCGTAGAATTACGTGGGCGTTGCGTGGGCGAGGCAAAACCGGAAGGAAAGTCCCGGTTCTAGAAGACTATATAAAGACCTCGACACACGGATTCGCCAGCAGAGAACGGCCAGTGGAAGCAGAGAGACACCACAGGCAAGACTACACTCCCGTCGACCCATTCTATGTGCGCTCTCACTCTTCCACTCTCTATTCCACACGGGTTCGTCGTCAGTAATAAAAATATAACCTTATATTTTTATATATGCGTGTTTGTTGTTTGTCGTCGTACGGCGATATATAACAGAAACAGAGTAAGGATTATAAAAGGAGAAGAAAGAGAAAAAAGAATAATGAAAGAGAGTAAGATTTGAGAGGGGAAGGGAAAACAATGAACAAGGAATGAGAGGAAAAGTAAGGAAACAGTATAAAGCTGGAAGTTAGAAAAGAAAGGAAGGAAAGGAAGGAAAGCGCGTAATGAACGAGATGAATAGAAAGTAAGGATTGAGAGGGGAGAGGAAAGAAACGAGAGAATAATGAATGAGAGAAAGGTTTGAGAGGAAGGGAGAAAGCAATGAGCAATGAATGAGTGAAAAGGTAAGGATGAAGTATAAGGCTGGGAAGATGAAATAGAAGAGGATGAAAGAGAATAATTAAGGCGATGAATAGAATAAGGTTTGAGAGGGAAACGGAAAGCAAGATGTTCTATGTTTTGAAAGAAACGTGAGGAAAGAAAAAGAAGAATGAAATGAGTAAAGAACGAGAATAAAGAACGAGAGGAAAGAACGAACGAGAAATGAAATTACACACTTAACAGGAATAAGAAGGGAAAAATAATAAAAGAAAGTTAAAAGAAAGAGTAAGTATTTTTAATATTTCTTCATTGTAAAAAATCAAGATATTTCTAAATTGTTGCCAAGAATCGCAAAGAAAATTATTGTTTTTGTCTTGATTTTTGCATCATTTTTCTTTCTTCATTTAGGTCGAGTTAAGCAAGGATGTTGGAAGACATTCATTAAGTTGCTAACGCGTTTTGTTAAAAAATGGTAATAGAAAGACTTGGGTAAATATTGACGATGCTGACCAATTTTTTTAGTTAAGCAAGACAGGTTCATAAGAATGTGAAATAAATGTTAGCTTGAAAAAGGTTATCACACACGCGCGAGCGCACGCACACACACACACACACACACACACACAACCCCCCCCACACACACACACAAAGAGAATTGCCAAAAATAATTATGGTGATATTTATTTAACATTTTTACATCTTTATGGCACAAGACCGATTTGTGGGGGAAACAAAAACTCAGGTTGGTCTTCAGTATCTATCCTATACCTAGCTAATCCGATTCACGACTCCAGACATACATTAATGGTAATGGTGATATATCAGACGTTTCCTCATAAGAAAACATTCATCGACAGGACAGCCAGTACAGCTGTCGGTTATTAATTATGTCTTAAATTTAGAAATCATAAAATCTTTATTTATAAATATAGATTAAATTAAAATCTTTATTTATGAATTTTAAATTTATAATTTATGTAATTTTTCTCTTAAAATAGTTTTTCAGGAAAATAGGTTTGTCAAGTCCAGTAACTGTTATTCCTCTTTCCATTTTGGATGGGGGTTCTTCTTCTTCTATGTGCCCTGTCCCTTCAGGACGTAGGCGATCATGGATCTCCACGTCTCCCTATCCCTTGTGGCTCTTAGTATGTTTGCTGGATGGGGGTTACCTTCCTAAATCTTTGTTTGAAGTATTTTCCAAGCTCAACATGTTTATTATGTCATTATTTTTAGTTCGAGTCATAAGTGCTATTCATTTCAGTTCTTGCTGCTGTTGGTAGTTCTCAAGTGACGTTTCTGAACAAAAGAGATAAACTGAGTAGCTGATATATATATATACTAGCAGTATAGCCCGGCGTTGCTCGAGTGTAATGAAAGCTTTAAAACTAATCCATGGTCCTGGAGCTCAGCCTCTTTGGACGTAGGTACGAAAGACTAAAAAGCAATAGTTGTTTCCAGTTAAAGCGAAACCGTAGACTGAAAGAAAAATAAATGGATGTAAGTCAAATTTTCATTTCCTGGTATCGATATAAAATAAGTTTTTTCGTCGTAAACTGAATTTTGAAATTTAAATAAGTCCTCTCAGTAAATGGTATCATGACTGAGACTAAGAACTACAATTATACCTACTTAGAGCCAAGCTCAAAGCAAAAACTAAAATAAAAGAGCTGAAAAAAAATACAGACATACAGGCAGATAAACAGGCACACACACAAACATCTTGCCTTATATATATATATATATATTATCGATTTTCTGAACTATTGTAAGAACTGCAACCTTGAAACTTCTGAATATCGTTTCTTATGTCTTTGTCTATGAATGTATCAAATTTAATTAAAATCGGTTCACTCCTTCTATAACCCGATTTTTTCGATTATCGATTTTCGATATTTATCGGGGCTATCTCCACACAAAACCTAGCTAAGAACACTCGCAGACGCTTATAGTACAACTGTGTAAATTATCAAGAAAATCGGTTCAGCCGTTTCGGAGTCTATAGGTAACGGACACACACACAGACACACACACAGAGACAGACATAAACACACACATTTCTATTTATAAATACGTTTATATATATATATATATATATATATATATATATATATATATATATAATAACAATGATAATAATAATATTAATAATTGTTATAATATATTTCAATCCGTCTCGAAAAACCCACCGAGTATAAACGCGGTGATATATATATAGAGAGCGAGAGAGCGAGAGAGCGAGAGATGCAGTGTGGAGGACGATAACTAACAAAAATAGACAGAACATAGGCGATCATGGCTCTCCACTACCTCCTTACCATTTTCTCTTGCCATACATTTACCTGGCTCGTTAGATAAGTTGAATATGGCTCTCCGCTACTTCCTAACCTTTGTAGTAGTGAAGTAGTGAAGTCACGAATATTTCTTTGTGCACCAAATCAACTTTCCTCATTATGTCATTGAATGTCAACTTCCACTTTTTGTTTCTAAGTATTTTTCACTATGTGACGTGCCTCCTCAAGACGTAGACGATCATGGCTTTTCCACAATTTCCTGTCCATTGTAGCTCTTAATTTTTTTTTCTTATTTATCCTATACTTTCTTCCGCCATTATTTACTATATCTCACTAAGTATCTTATCCGTTGTTTTCTTATGTCCCTCTTGCATTCTATCTGTCCTATGAGCATCATTTTTCTAACCCTCTTTCCTCATTATTTATCCTAGATATTCTAACTGTCTCTCCTTGATGGGAAGTACAACATGCCTTTTTAATTGCCATATTTGAAATTCCATTTGCCAGAGCAACAAAACGACATATTACATAATATTAAATTCGAAAAAGCCAATAATCAATAACATCAACCATGAACACGGTCACAATATGCTGAAAGTATTTGGAAAATAATAAAACATTCGTATAAATCTAGAAATATATAAAAAAAAACTCTACACATACATTTAAAGCTATTAAAAAGAAACAACAGGGTAATTGCTAACAGAATAGTCGAAAGCGCTTGAATATACAGAAAATTTTAATACTTTTTGCATACTTTATGTCATGAACCTTTAATGAAATTTTTACTCTTTCTCTATCCCTCTCACACACATATAGAAACACACACACACACACACACACACACACACACACACACACACACACACACAATATATATATATATATATATATGGAGAGGAGAGTGAGAGAAAGGTGATAGACAGATTTTTTATCTGTGATTTGAACTGAACATCGCATTTAATCATGAAACGGTGTTGATTCCGACCTTCACACTCTCACTGGCACAGTATATATATATATATATATATATATATATATAGTCATCCGCAGACAGATCTATTTCCCTGTATCACAGCTCATCAGTACGGTTAGACAGCCGATTGCTTTTTACTTAGGATTGAAACCCGACCAAATTGGCGTCAGCCGCGATTCTACCACTGAGCTACGGGCGCTCGGTAGAAGAAGGCAGACTTTTTAGCGTGTATGTTATCATTATACACGCCCAATAATTGAGAGTGTTCTAATTCATTGCTGAATGAACGATGGAAAATATATATGTGTATATATATATATATATATATATATATATATATATATATATATTGAGAACGCTTGTTTACAATAAGTACACCATAGCTACACCGGATATTTGAAAAAAAATATTATAAAAGAGAAAATTCTCACGGGTTTACAGAATTATCGTCACATTTTTATTACGTTTGTCTTCAGAATTCACCCCTAAGGATAATCCCCGAGAAGTTCGAAGGTACTTGGGTCAACAAAACTACGGCGCCTTCCTTAATGAAATTCAACACTATCGCCAAGAATCTAATTAGAGAATTAAAAGGGTTATTATAAAAATTATTAGACATCATACGTCTATACTATTTAGTGAAACATGTTTGAATGAAGAGATGAGTATATTTTAAGACAAATTAGAAAAAAGTTTACCTGTGACGCGTTTTATCTGCTAGGACTTTATAGAAATTTATTTATGTCAGCATAGCAATTTATCTTCTTTGATGGTGAATATCTTAATGTTAATGTCCATACAATCACTCTGAAGATGGCTCATGTGAGCCGAAAGCTGAGACCAGCGTAATAAAAAATATCCAAATGTTAGTCAATTTTTATCCGTATTTTCACCAAATATTAAAGCTAAAATACGATGTTTAGAACGGCTGCACATGATTAAACATAATAGACATTCATTTTCATATATATATATATATATATGTCGAGTCCGTAAACGTTGAGGATAATCCAACAAGATCAATATAATGTAAAATATTAAGTGTTATATCTGTACAGAGACTCATTGGATGTTATCAAGGCAATATAATATTTATAAAGGAAAACTCAACACGCGATTTAAATTAGTTATAAATTATACTTTCATTTCTATGGGCAAAATTAGCTCATTTTATCAGACCACACTATATTTGTTCCATTCGGTACAACAGTTTTTACTGGAATAAGCATTTCTTTAAAATGAAGAGTAAAACTCGTAAAAAAGATTTAAAGACAGAGAAATTATTGTAATCTCAGTTGGGAATCTCTAGACCAGTCACGAAAAGGTCAATCCCGGTAAAATCTTTTGTACCAAATGGAACGAATATAGTGTGGTCTGATGAAATGAGCTAATTTAGCTCATAGAAATGAATTATAATTTATAATCAATGTGAATGACGTGTTGAATTTCCTTTATATATATATATATATGATTTCATAGTGATTTATGCATATAAAATGTATGATAATCTACTTGGGGGAAATTCAACGAAAGATATATAAAACATTTAGACATTTTTATTTTGATCATCCTTAGTGATTAAATTCTTTTGTAGAAAATATATATTTTGTTCTTGCGAAATAAACTTTTTGAAATAGACTTACGCAGTAAGAAATTATTTGAACAAATGTTCTTAAACGAAAAATAAAATGCTTATATAACTTTATACTATTTTTTATTCCTATGTTTGTATACATTACTTCGCATGATGAACATAATTGTGAAAAAACTATTAAAAGTTTCTGAATTAGTTCTTTATACTTTCATCCATCTCATTAATTATAAAGTGCTAAATGTTGTCAGTACCATAAATAAACCAATCGTTAGCTGTGTTATGTCATTTTTGTAACGTCACATGTTAAATTTAAATAGATGCTTATTTTATTAGATATATATTCATTTATATATATATATATATATATATATATATATATATATATATATAGTAGATATATATATATATATATATATTTATTATTATTTATATATATATATATATTATATTATTTATTATTATTTATATATTATTTATATATATATATATATATATATATATATTATATATATATATATATATTATATTATTTATTATATATATATATATATATATATATATATATATATATATATATATATATATATCATCATTTATAGAACTGTTTCTTGATAGTCCAGGAAACGGATTAATAAAATATTGTATACATATTATTCTTTAAATTATTTACAATTTCCGGATTTCTGTCCTCATCTTAACTGCCACGTTCACGACATTTTGGCCGTTGTACACTTCTGCCTTCTTCACGTGATTGACATTTCAAAAGAAACCAGTTATTGCGATCACTGGGATAGATTGTTCTCGTTCCAAGAGCCATGCTACTTCCTAATGTCTTAGTTATCTCCTTTTAACTCTCTAAGTTCTTGTTCTCCACTGCTGTAGCTAGGTACTCACAATTCTGGGTGAAGTCATTGGATCTAAACAATGCTTTTATCAATTGGGTCTTGTGTCCATGAAGAACGAGAACAATCTACCCCACTGATCAAAATAAAGGGTTCAGTTTGAAATTCCAATCAGTTGAAGAGACTCGGAGCGTAAAAAGGTCAAAATGTCATGAATATGACCATAAGTACGACACCAATGTTAATAATGTAAATAATTACAATAGCTAATTTCAGAAATATTAACAACCATTCACATTTTAAATTGACGTCTTCTTAAGATGGAAGCTGATTTCTTCAAAAAAGTTGTGTCTATTGTATATTAATAGTTTTGAGAACTATAAATCTTTCGAGTGATGGAATATTTTGGTATCATTTTGATAAATGTATTTTAGTTGTTTGTGATATGATGACAGAAATTTGTTAAATTTTCACAAGCGAAATGTTGGCATACGAGAGAGTTTGGTAATGGTGTTAACATTGCTTGCGATGATTGTTATTAGAGAGGTTGTATACACGATGAGCCGAGGAATCACAAACACCATTGTTTGTTTGTTTATCTTTTTACTGAGAAGAGATAGAAAACTAACAAAAAATATATAATTTTCATTTTATTTATTAAGTTGCATCTGGCATCATGAATAAGTTAATGATATTTTTGTTTTTGATTTTTTGCTTGTGATATTTTTCTAAAGAAAAATGAATGCAATTTTCTGTAGAAAAAAAAGCAAAAGAAAAAGATGAAAAACTTGTTTGTAAATAACGAAAGTAAATATCTTAGATGAGATAAAATAATTTTTTGCGAAATTAATCCTGATTTTCATATGTTCTTATTTTTGTTGTAAAACATGATTACTGGAAGAACAAATAAATTTATAAAGAAATGGTCAACACAAAACACACTTATCAGCAATAATTTCTCAACTATATAAAGAAGCTAAAAAATGTAGCTTTCAAAAATTTGAGAAATATATAATGAATGAACAATTTGATATAAACAAAAATAATTCACTTATTTTACTGTAACCAGACGCTAACTAGCTACAAACAAGATAAAAATATAATTCATCGGTGCATAATACTTAATAATCAAAATAAATTCATTAATTTTATTATTTCTCATAAAAGGTTTAAATGTAAATGAATCATTACCAATAACACGAGACAACAAAATTCCATGCCATTATAATAAAATGTTTATAGACAATTGTGTCATTTTGGAGATTTTATCACTAACCCTACAAATGAAAATCTGAATTAAATTATAACATTGGTTACAGAAACACTGCACTTTGTCGTCGGATAAGTTGTCACATAACAAATTAAATGCAAAAATGGCGCGTCTAACATAGCTATATCATTTATTATAAAAGATTTCAAATATCGAAAGAGACATGAGTGACTTGGCAGAAGATTATTCCGTAGTAGTTTGCCATTGCGTTCTGCGGTAGAATGGATGCCAGCCAAGGCTATAGAACCAAATCTGTCCTGTTATTTAACCCATAACTAGAGGGAAGAGACGGATTAATATCTTTCCTAAGTTTATTTGTCCATAAGTGAATGCAATTCAACTAGGAATTCGAACTCGTTACTCTGATTTTTTCGTTTCGAGTCAATATCCATTGTGCCACAACGCACGTCCTATTCAAATAAGTAGAGACATCAAAAGTGTCACTAGATACTGAACATTTCTTCCAATAAAAATATTTTATTGCGTTGTTAAGGATAGTAGCTCAGTAGCAATTTAGGAAATCTTCCTCTGATGAGTGCAAATATGGATCAAAATCGGATAGAATGATAAGATAAAGAACAAATAGGAAATGGTTATCAATTGAAAATGTTTCCTCTTTATTTACTTACCAGAAAATGAGATATTCATTTCTTGAAATTTTAAATTGACACATCGACTACCCTTGAATTTGGAACGTCACAAAATATACTAACCGTTGTTAAAAGAATCGAATGGACACGAAATATGATTGACCAATGAAAATCAAACAACATAAAAATAAAAATATTTAAATTTCTTTTTTCTTTTTCTCAATGTCTCATTCTCTTTATTATTGGATCGTATGTAAAAAATCCACGTTGAGACCTGGGGTGAGTTTAAAGCCCAATAGAAAGTCGCTCAAGGCACGAGAACTCCCCAAGGAGACATTCATTTATCGTGATTGGTTGTAGATCGTTCGGGATACGATCAGTGATTATAAAATATCACTACTTTGGTTTTAGAGACATTGACTGTAACTGGAGATTTATTCACGATTGAAATGTTACAGCTAGAGACATCAACTGTCAATCAGTGATTATCACGTGATTTGTAGGCGCACCGATTATCCGTTGTATCTGATCTGACTATACTTTTACGCAGACGATTTATGTAAAATAAAAAGAGGGTTCGTCCGAGATATGACCCATGAGCCTTAGGCATCTTTCTCCGTCTTCTTTTCAATAATATGCATTTGATTTACTTATTTATATATAATATCTATTTTTCTTAATTCATTTGTACATATTTAAGGATGAAAATGGCCCGGAAAGCAATAAAAATAGGAAAGAAGAAAGATGACGCGGAAAGCAATGGAAATAGAAAATGAGGAAAGATGGCTAAGAAAGGAAGGAAAATAGAAAGAAAAAAAAGAAAAATATATTGGAAAGGAATAAATATAGGAAATGGTGAATGTTGGCACAGAAAGGAAATAAAATAGAAAAAGTGTTAAAATGGCTTAGAAACGAATGAACAAAGGAAAAGATGAAAGTAGTTTTAAAAATTGATGAAAATAAAAAGGAAATAGAATGAAAATATGATAAAGGAAAAAATAGCTCAGAAAAAAAAGAATAGCAAATAGGTGTTTCGGAAAACAATTAAAATGGTTAAAGGTGAAAGATGACACGGATATTAATGAAAATATTAGAAGGGGAGAGTTGGCTTGGAAATTAATGAAAAAAAGGAAAAATGGAAAGTTGCCGTGGAAAGGAATAAAATTAGGAAAAGATGAAAAATGTCTCGAAAAGAATGAAAACAACAAAAGCGGAAATATGGATCGAAAAGTAATGAAAATAGGTAAAAATAAAAGATGGCTGAGAGATGAATGAAAATAGAAAAAGGCGAAAGTTGTCTCGGAAAGGAATGAAAATAAGAAAAGAGGAAAGATGTTTCGCAAAAAAATGGAAATAAGGAAAAGAGGAAAGATGGTTCGAAAAGAATGAAAATAGGAAAAAGGATAAAGATGGTTCGCAAAGGAATGAAAATAGGAAAAACGGAAAAAATATTTCTAAAATGAATGAAAATAGAAAAAAGGGAAAGATGATTGGAAAAGGAATGGAAATATGAAAAGGGGAAAATGTCTCGGAGAGAAATGAATATAGGAGAAAGGGTAAAGCTGGTTCAGAATGGATGAAAATTGGAAAAAGGGGAATATGTTAAGAGAAGGAAAATAGTAAAAGGATAAGTATTTCTCGAAAGTGAATAAAAATAGAAAAGAGGGAAACGTACCTTGGAAAGGAATGAAAGAAGGAAAAAGAAAAATGTCTTGGAATAGAATGAAAATAGGGAAAAGGGAAAGATACGTCGGAAAGGAATGAAAATATGCAAAAGGAGAAAGATAGTTCGGAAGGGAATGAATATAAAAAAAGGTGAAATATGTTTCAGAAAATAATAAAAATGGGAAACGACGAAGTTAGCTTGGAAAATAACGAAAATACGAAATGAATAAAGTTTGCTTAGAAATTAATGAAATAGATTAACGTGGAATAATGGCTCAGAAATAAGAAATGGATAATTCGAGAAAAGCAAAACATTGAAAACATGATTATTAATTGGATGTAAGAGAAGATGTCTTAAAGAGAATGAAAGAGAAACAAACGAGAAAGAGAAAAAAAAAGAGCAAAAACATCGAAAGTAGAAAATAAATATAATAGGCAGTAAAGTGGAGTAAGAGAAGTGAATGGGATAAAGAGAGATAGAATGAAAGAAATGGTGTAGAAATAGAGATAAAGAGAATGTGCGCTAATATAAGAGAGGAAGTCAAATGAATAAAGAGAGAGAAAGAGACAGAGAGAATAAAGATAGAGGATCCAAAGAGAGAGATAGTCAAAGATATATAATATAACAGAGAGGGAGAATAATATGGAGTAAAGAGAGAGCAAGTGCATAAGTGAGAGAGAACAAATAATAGAGAGAGACAGACAGAGACAGAGAGACAGACAGACAGATGAAGAACGTAAAAAGAGATAGCATGTAAAAGTGAGTGAAGATAGACGTGAGGGAGATAGGAATAAAGAGAGAAAGTGTGTGAGAAAGGGAAAGAGAAAGGGAATAAAGAGAGAATAACAGGAGAGTACCAAAAGATAATTATAATATATCAGAAAGAAAGAGAAAGAGAGAGAGAGAGAGGGAGAACGGAGAGTAAAGTGAAGTAAACAGAGAGAGAAAGTGTATGAATGAGAGATAATGATATAATAAATGTGAAATAAGTAAAGAACGAGAAAGCAAAAAGAGAGAGCAAGTAAAAACAGAGAGAATAGAGAGACATAGGATTAGAAGTAGAGAGAGAAAGAGAGAAATAGGAATAAAGCCAGTGAGAGAGAAAGAGAGAGAGTAAAAAAATTTAAAAACGCGGAAAATAAAATACAGAGAATGTAAAAGTTAGAGAGAGAGAGAGAGAGAGAGAGAGAGAGAGAGAGAGAGGCTGAGTAAAACAGAAAGCGGCAAAGTAAAAGAGACAATCATTTAAAATTATTTTTCTTTCGTTTCGTTTTTTTTTTAATGTCTCCACGTATTGGGATTGGCGTCTGATTTTAAAGACTTAAAAGATTAATGTTTCTTAAGGTGTATGTAAAATATGAAATAGATTAGTGAAAAGAACCAGCCGGTTTCTTTTTATCTTTTGCATTAATAAAATTAATGCATTCAACCCGCTTAGCAAGCTTTTATTGATATGAATGCAAAGAAAGTAGTTTTATACCACAGAATATCGTTTATCAGGATGACACTAGTTTACACTGGTTTACTTAAAGTCCCTTCGATGTACAGACACATTTTACCTACTAATAGTAAAGAAAAGTATGAAAGACAGCGAGAAATTTGAAAAAAAACTGAGGAATATGGAAGGGAAGCAAGCCGGTTACATGGCGGGCTTCTGTGAATGGATGGTAGAACAAGGGTCAGAGGCTTTCGCAAGGGTGAAGACTGATAAGAGCCACATGAGATAGAATGTTGGCCACCTATGAAGGGAGACGGCACATATAAGAAGAAGAAGAAAAAGAAGAAGAAAAGGAGGAAGTAAAAATAGCAAAGAAAGAAGAGGGAGAAAAAGAGGAAGAAGAAAAAGAAGAGCAAGAAGGAGACGAAAAAGAAGAAGAGGCGAGAGGTGGAAGAGGATGATGATAAATAAGCGGAATAAGAAAAAGAAGAAAAAGAATAAGCAGAAGTAGAAAAATAAAAAGAAGAGGAGGAAGAAAAAGCAGATAAAGAAGAACGACAAAAATAAAAAGAAGGGAAAGGTAGAAGAAGAAGAAGAAGGAGAAGGAGAAGAAGAAAAAGAACAAGAAGAAGAAGAAGAAGGGGAAAGGAGGAAGGAAAAGAAAGAAATTATGAGTAATAATGCTTTTAATTATCAGTATGAAATGACTGCGGAGTGCTCTGTTTGCAGGTTGGCTAAAGTGAAAATATTTTAAATTGTAAGAAACATTCTGTAATATTATTTCCGGTGTATATTGCAATAAAAACAGTTTGGAGATAACAATATTTTTTTGCAAGTCCTGATATTTCACCGATAACTGTGATATGAAGGACACTTCGACGTGGTGTGATGGTTAACAAGCTTCTATCGCTAAATCAATTAAGACTGAATAGTGAGTTCAATTCGCATTGGGTGCTTCACGCATTCGTCCTTGTGTCACATCTAAGTTACGCTAAAAAAGCATTTAGTGCTCTTCGACGTGGTGTATTTTAACATACTTTTCTCGCTAGATCCCTTACGAGTGAATAGTGAGTTCGATCGTCACTGGGTTCCAAGTACGTTTAGAAAGCCTAGGGGAAGTGATGGGCACATACCTTCACTGAGGTTATTCTTAGATCCAAACGAGTGGTCCAGTTGAGACTGGATCTAGTAAATGTCAGTCAGTTAAGTGCCATACGTGATACACGATTTGGGCGATCATGTCTCGAAAGAGACGTGACTGACTGGGCAGAAGATTATCCGCAGTCAGTCAGTTAATTAAGTGCCATACGCGATACACGCTTGGGCGATCATGTCTCGAAAGAGACACGACTGACTGGGCAGAAGATTATCCCGCAGTAGGTTGCCATTACTTTCTGCGTTAGACTGGTTGTCGACTAAGGCTATAGAACCCAATCTATCCTGTTATTTAACACATAACTGGAAGAAAGAGACGGATTAATACCTTTCCTAATGGTATTTGCTCGTAAGTGAATGCAAGGAATATAAACTGGATTCGAACTCGACTCCCCGATTTCTCGTTTCAACCTGATATCCATTGCACCAAAACGCACATCCAAAATATGTCAATATGACGCATCTTTTAAACGTTCAGTTAGTTGAGTGCCATACGCGATACACGCTTGGGTGGTCATGTCTCGAAAGAGAAATAACTGTCTTGGCACAAGATTTTCCCGCAGTAGGTTGCCATCACTTTCTGTGGTAGACTGGTTGCCAACCAAAGTTGTAGAACCCATTCCGTTCTGCTATTTAACCCATTGCTGGAGGAAAGAAACGTATTAATAATTTTCCCAAGGGTATTTGCGTGTGGAATGAACGAATTCAACTAGAATTTGAACTCGGCTACCCGATTTCTTGTCCTCTGCTGATATCCACTGCACCACAACGCACATTGCTAAGTAAGAATAAATTTCTGTCAGATGCTGGAATAAACCAAAACAAAATTTGAAAAGCTTAATAATTATCTCTATCGTGTGTGAATGGCGAGGAAATTGTAGCAATTTTAGGGTCGTAAATGTATTCGGAGTATTAGAATAATCAGAAAAGTCTTGCAGAATGGAGGAGATTTGCTATGGATCTTTTTTGTCACTTTATTATCGTTCACAAAGAGTAAAAAATCTTTGTGAAGGATAATAAAGTGACAGAAATTTCTTTAAAAGCTAGAAGCCACTTAATCTCCGGTATAAGACAATAGTAACATCTTCCTCTTTATGTGCTTTGTTCTTTCAGGACATAGGCGATCATGGACCTTACCCCTCACCCTTGTCGCTCTTAACACTTTTCATCTCGGCAACTCTTCCAAACCCTCTCCGTTATCCACTTACTCAAGCTCATCAAGTATATCTCGAGTTGCTTTCCTGTGTCTCTCTTTCGGGGGAGCATTAGATTCTCTCCGTCCCGTGAGTATTATAGTCTCCAAAAGAGATTTCAGCTGTCTCTGTGTCTTCAGCCAACAATTCTAGATTTTGTATAGTCTCAAAACTCACACGCATTTTTGCTTTTTCGAATTGTTGATTTGCTGATAATATATTATATCAATCACACCCGGCAATCAAGTGCTTTTTAAGCCGGTTGTCACTTTTTCGTTGAAATTTGGCATCATCTACGGCCGAATATATCTGTCAATCACCCTTCTCTTTTGTTGACCTCACCCGATACCGGATGTACCTGTCAATTACCTCTGCTGTTCAAGGTTCATATCACAATTAGGTATCAGAGAGTTGAAATCCAATTATAGCCGGTTTCGTTAAATTAATATATGATCAAAAATACTTTTGGAAAATGTATGAATCCACTTCTCCTGCCCCATATATATTTTGTAATAATGTTCATCCATTACAAGGCTCAAGAGTCACACAAGGTAGAGGGTTACTAAATATAGAAAAGAACAAGCGTTAGGAGCATAGTGCTTTTCTGAAGCAGGCTTTAGAAGGAACCGGAAGCATAATCCTGAACAGGAAAATAAGGAATAAACCTCTACTCCTTTTCAAAAGAACGGGGGAGAAATGTGAAACGGACGATAGTCGAACCTCTTTATTCTTATAAGAGTTAATTAGTTAGACTTGTATTATTAAATCATTATTGTCTCCTAAAAGACTTTCATGGCTTCTGCTCTGACGAACTTAAATCATTGGTGCCCCCTAGATGTGAATTTGCACGATATACTAGATTGGCAACTAGGTCCCACCCTTTTACAGTGAAACCGATGAAACGTAACCGCAATTTCTACTCCAACAGCTTCTTTCCTCGCACTTCCCGCCTGTGGAATTCCCTACTGCATGCTTGCTTCCCCGACGGCTACAACCTCCAGGAATTTAAATATAAGGTCAATAGACACCTCCTAACACACTAACTCATACCCACTCTCTCCAACTCTCTCCCTATGTACATCCTAAGTCGTCTATCACCCTCCTTCTGACATTTCCCATACCCAATCCCTGTATGTAAGCCCCTGCGCTATAGTGGCAGTGGAATGCCTTGCTTGGGGTGACACGATTAAAAAAAAATTTTCTGCCGTTAAATAACCTAAAAAGGGAGATAAGCAGTAAAAAATAGAAATCAATAAGTCAATTCAAATAAGTTCCTCAAGTTTACAAAGTTTTGGCGCTCTTCCCAGTAATTATGATGTTTTTTTTTTCCACACGTTTGTCTAAAATTTAGTTATATGTTATCTCTTTTTATTTAGTTAAATGTTATCTCCTTGATTGGGTTCTATATCCTTGGCTGATAGATTGGGTTCTATATCCTTAGCTGGCAACCAGTCTACCTCAGAAAACAATGGCAAACTACTGCAAGGATAATCTTCTGTCCAGTCAGTCATGTCTTTTTCGAGATATGATCGCCCAAAGCGTGTATCACGTATGGCACTTAACTAACTGCTCTGCGTGGCCTTCGAAGATAAAGTCACTGCAATCACTAAAATCGTAACCTGTTCAAATGTAAGGTTAGCCCATATCTTCCTTACCTGCCCGCATAAAAACTGCCTCTAAATCTATAATACTTTACCTAAGTGTCTCCCGGGCCTTGTATAAGTGTGAACCTCACTGTAAAATAAAAAATAGAAATGAATAGCGGATTTAAAAACTGCAAGAAAATGGAGACACTATGATTCAGTAAGTAAGGAAAAAGATGGTGTATGACATATAAAGTATAGAATGAAGGAAATGTCACAGGTGATCTATTTTATTCCTGCCTATGAGTACAGGTAGTTAGTGGCAGTATGACAGAATCGAATCCGGAGCGCTGAAGTAATTAAAAAAAATACGGAGTAGGTCGCTGAGTGCGCAAATTGCAAGAATTATGCTTCTTCAATTCAGAATGAGCAACTGAGCAGATAAAAATCAATAAAATATAACAAGAACTTAATAACATAAAATAAGGTGAAGGAAGGTTATGTGCGCGTTTGTTTGTGTGTGTGTGTGTGTGTGTGTGTGTGTGTGGGTGTGTGTGTGTATTTGCGTGTAACGATTAGGATTACGCAATAGATAGGGATACCTAACACCGCTTTCCATAATGCCCTCTTGAGCAGCATAGATCAATTGACCAGTCAATATGAATAGTCTTGCTACCATCCAGTGCACATTGCCTGAAGATTATGTACAAGCTTGAAAAATACGGTAGACATTTGGTGACTACAATTATATTTAGACAGGCTCTTTATTCGATATTGAATAACACATAAATATACCATAAATGAAAACTATATTTTTATCACACACACACACACACACACACACACACACACACACACATACATATATATATATATATATATATATATATATATATATATATATTATAATTATATAGACGCAATTTAGAAAAAAAATTCATTTAAAAAGAGATATATCAGCAGAACGTGGTTATACTTTATATATAGTCCATAGGTCAGTGGTAGAATCGCCGATGTTGTCAATTCGGTCGGGTTTCAATCCAGGCTAGAAGCAATCGGATGTCTAACCGTACTATTGAGTGGTCAACAGATCTGTCTGCGGATAACTATATATATATATATATATATATATATAATCGATGATTATAATATATATATATATATATATATATATATATATATAGATCGATAGATTACATGCAAGTAATATATATATATATATATATATATATATATATATATATTACTTGCATGTTTCCGGTTCGTATAGAGATATAGATTAAACTAGCTTAACGTTTACAATATATAATTTTTATACTACACATATTTATAGCGATTGATAAATATAATACATCTTACCTTCCAACTTCTGATATCTTAAGGGTAGAGCACCAGACAGATGTCAGATCTGTCGATGTTCAGTCCCAAAAGCAGTCGGATGTCTACCCGCACTAATAAACTGTGATACTGCAAACAGGCCTGTATGCGGATGACTCGACTAATGTTTAGATTAAAAATCTGCATCAATCGAATATAACTTAAAGAAGATTAGGTAAGTTGTCTGTCAAATTTTAATTTCATTCATAATTAATTTCTAATTTGCGTACTTTTGAATTAAAATATTTGTACATACAAGAATATACAACAAATATCTGAATTAATGTTTATTAATCTGATTAAAAGAAACTTTACATTGGTTTCGCCGCATGGTATTATTCTCTTCTTTATATAAATGTTTTTAATAAGAAATTCCCCCGTCACTTTTCTGCAAATTTATCGGCTTCTGTCTTCATCAGGGCCTGCTTCTTTTAATTTTTTCAGTGACCTTGATAGATTCTTTTAATTCATTCTTTGTATATGCATATTTTCGTATTTTGAAAATTTCCAAACATATAATCATTCATATTTTAACCAGAAAATTTTATCTATAATCTTTCCATAATAAATTCATATATTATTTGTTTATACTTCTGAGATGAGGTAGTTTTTACATTGTTTACATTGTTCGGACTGTTGTTCTTATCTTTATTGTCATGTTTACGACGTTTCGGCAATTGTACACTCCGACCTTCTTCGGGTGTTGAAACTTTCGAACCCAATCTTTTATTTTGATTACTGTGGTATATGAAAGAATAATGAGGCAGTGGATAAAAGCGTTGGTTAGATTCAGTGACTTGATCCAAAGGGTTGTCAGTTCAATACCTGGCTAAAACAGTGGTGAACTTAGTTGAGTTAATGGGAAATAACTACATGACATCCGGAAGTAGCATCGCACATGGAATAAGAATGTGATCAAAATAAAGGACCTAAAGAAGGCCGGGGTGTACAACGGCCGAAACGTTGTAAGTATGGCAATAAAGATGAGGACAACAGTCCGAACAGTGTAAATAAGGCAAACGCATGCATCTTTTATATTTCAATATTTTTTTGCTAAATGTAAACTTCCGTATCTAAATCGTCCCATTTTTTAAAATAAAAAAATCAGAAATTGCCTTTAAAGACCTTCAAAATAAACATGGAAAGAAAATCAAAATATTAAAAATTTAAAGGGAGACACATATTCAATTATATATTTTTGTTATAGGCTTATATTATAAAATCCATCCATTTATAACCGTCCATTTTTTACACTTCTGTAATTATTCAGATATCTTAATATTTGACAAACAAAATAATTACTCCTTTTATATTTTTTAATTTTATATAGCTTTTAATTAATCGATAACTATAAAAAGTCAATTTTCAATTTCTATAGTTAAAATGAAGAAGGTTTTACTGCAATAATCGAGTGGTATGTATGCACTAATCGAATTTAGGTATAGAAAATAGTTAGTATACTAATCGAAAACGCATAACTCCAGGTACCCTGTGTGTACAGATGGATAGATATATGAATTATATATATATATATATATATATATATATATATATTGTGTCAGACGAGCAGCAATAGGTGGTGAAATATGTATTACCCATTGTAATAATCCAAAATATTTTCTAAATAATATTACTCTGTTAAATTAAATAAATGAATTTTGGGTTCGTCTCTATCGCAATTTACCTGGATAATATACCAAGTGTGCTACGTTATATATATATATATATATATATATATATATATATATATATATATATATATATAGATAGATAGATAGATAGATAGATAGATATTATCTCCCACATCTATAGCACGACTTGGAGTTTCATGCACTCTGCAGGCATCAGGTGCTTATTATGTCTGACCGTTTCGGGGTTTGACTTTTTGGTTCTAGCATTGTTCAAGGGAGTTATATATTATAATGCTGGGTTGTTATTTTTTAAAAAATACTTTCTTAAGTGCATAACTTAGTTTGACTTGGACTGCCTAAACGTGAAACTGGAAAGTTATATCCTGTCAATAAAATTAAAATTTTAAATTATAAAAATTAATCTAAAATTTAAAATTCAAATTTATCTATTTGTATACTTACTGATATCCGCATATATATATATATATATATATACATATATATATATATACACACACACACACACACACACAAATATATATATATATATATATATATATATATATATATACTTTTTAAATATTACGAAATATATGCAAACGGCAACAAAGCGAAACATTGAGAAAGAGAAAGAGAGAAAATGAGAGAGTGAGAGAAAGCAATCAGAGAATATGAAAATATATATGCAAATCAAAATTTTAATATCTTGATTTATGCAAATATATAACGAGGCTCGTCAACTAACCATTTATTTAAAAAAAAGAAAAAAACTAAATTCTAAGAAATTTGTTTTCCGATGAGTGATATATTTCATTTTTGTAATGCTTTTGAATTTCAATTGCTTCTCATATCACGTGGTATTATTTGTTTTTTTTTTGTTTTTTTAGAGTTAACATTCTGCGATGATGCAGGAACTTCAATTTGCATATAAAACAAGATCAGCACATGGAACAAAAAATAACAAAATCATTGATAGAAGATGAAGAAGATACCTTTTTCTTTTTTGATTTATTTAAATCTCAACGAAGAACTAAAAGACTCGTCTGTAGTTATTAACTGCAGACATAATCTTCAAAACGTCAGAAGCATCTCCTTGTTATTGGTCCTAGGTATGACGGTCAACTGCATCGGGCAGCGAGGCCTCTGATTGGGAGGTTATGAGAAGCATGGAACCACCTCTTCATTGTTGTTGTTCCCAGGTCCACCCTGACCCAGGTGGGAACACCTGTTAGGGTCCCAGCTATGGGCATATAGTTAACTCCCAGACTGAGGTTAAAACACCATGAAAGTATAAAAATAGATTTTATAGAAATCTAAACTTATTTATAAATGGAATTTTGTCTGTGTGTATGTGTGTGTGTATATCTGTGAGTGTGTCCGTTAACGATAGACTCCGAAACGGCTGAACCGATTTTCTTGAAAATTTATACTGTTGTACTATAAGCGTCTGCGAGTGTTCTTAGCTAGGTTTTGTGTCGAGGTACCATCGATAAATATCGAAAATCGATAATCGAAAAAATCGGGTTATAGAAGGAGTTGTCCGATTTTAATCAAATTTGATACATTCATAGACAAGGACATAAGAAACGATATTCAGAAGTTTCAAGGCTGCAGTTTTTACAATAGTGCAGAAAATCGATAACATATATATATATATAAAAATGCAAGATGTTTGTGTGTGTGTCTTTTTATCTGTCTGTATATCTGTGTTTTTTCAGCCCTTTTATCTTAGTTTTTGCTTCGGGTTTGGCTCTAAGTAGGTATAATTGTAGTTTTTAGTCTCAGCCATGATACCATTTACTCAGAGAACTTATTTAGCTTTCAAAATTCAGTTTACGACAAAAATCTTATTTGATATCGATTCCAGGAAATGAAAATTTTACTTACATCCATTCATTTTTCTTTCAGTCTACGTTTTCACTTTGACTGGAAACAACTATTGCTTGTTAGTCTTTCGTGCCAACATCCAAAGTGTCTGAGCTCCAGCAACATGGATTAGTTTTAAAGCTTTCATTACACCCAAGCAACGCCTGGCTATACTGCTAGTATATACATAAAAATAGACTTTATAGAAAAATATACATTTTTGATGGAAAAATATTACCAACAATAGTTTTTTTTAAGGAAAATATTATTACCATAACATTTTTGAAGGAAAACAAATATTACCAAACTACATTTTTGAAGGAAAAATATTTTTTACCAGCAATATATTTTGAATAGTATGCTAGAAGAAATCAGTTTTCTAAAATAAAAAAAAATTCAAATTTTTTTTTGTCAAAATTTGACTAAATCGACTTTTTCACTATAACCGACAGAGGTTGACATGCCGTTAAACAAAACTAAAACTCAAACCTCCTTGTTATTAGTGTGTGCGTGTGTGTGTGGAGGGGTTTAAGTGCGCACGTGTGTATGTGAGAGTGCTGTGTATGATGTGGGGAGTTGTGTGTTGTTGTTTGTATATGTGATGCGTGTGAATGTTTTGTGTGTGTGCGTGTAAAGTTTGTTGTTTTGTGTGCATGTGTGTGTGTGTGTGTGTGTGTGTGTCTGTTTCGTGTGCAGACGCGCGTGTGTGGTGTGTGCGTATATGTACTAGTGTGGTGTGTGTGTGTTGATTTCTGCAGACTTCCTGGTGGTGCATAGGAACAAATCATTAAAGTTGCATAGAGTAAAGTTGCTCTCCCTCCCCACGTAGTTCTTTTTTCAATACCGTCTTATCTTCCCCCGAAAACTGTTTCGCAGCAAAAGCTACAGAGTTTTCTCTTCTATTAACCCTTCTTTTAATAGGTGTGAAATCGAAGGCAAATTTCGAAGCTGAGATTTGAACTCGGTACAGCAATTCAATTTTCCGCTCAACATTATCTATCTTATCAATTATTAGCAAAAAAGAAAAAAAATAATAATAATAAAATAAATAAATAAATAAAAATAACAGCATTCAGTCAGTCAGTTAAGTGCCATACGTGATACACGATTTGGGCGATCATGTCTTGAAAGAGACATGACTGACTGGGCAAGGGATTATCCCGCAGTAGAATGGCATTACTTTCTGCAGTAGATTGGTTGACAGCCAAAGCTATAGAACCCAATCTGTCCTGTTATTTAATCTATGATTAGAGGGAAGAGATGGATTAATACCTTTCCCAAGAATATTTGCCCGTAAGTGAATGCAAGGAATTCGACTTAAATTCGAACCCCAATTTGTCGTTCCTAGTCGATATCCATTGCACCACAAAGCACATCTATAAAAATACGATTACCACCGTTAAAAATATATAACAAATTTAACGAGGTGGCTTTGATTTCTGTTGTATGCACATTTCCTTCTGGGTCCCAACCAGAGACATAAGGTAAAAAATAGCTTCATGACAAAAAAAAAAAGAAAAGAAAAAAAAAAAGAAACAGATCACATACACATTTTACGGAGATAAACTCTTCGTAATGTGTAAGCTGTATTTGGAGCGTACAATTTTGGCATTTCTTCTAGGCAAGGGCTACCAAGAATCGCTTCAATGATTCTATGTTGCGGTGTATCTTCGTCACCAAGTTGTTGCGGCCTGTTTGGGCCAGAAAGAAAGACACGGAAAACAAGAAGGTAGGTTTAAACAGTGTATTAGAATAGCAGAACATATAAACAAGAATGTTAGTAAACTGCAAATAGAAGTTTACGTCCGAACTGTATAGTTACTCTGCGTCACGACTGCCTCTAAACTGCCTTACGACTGCCTTTATATTATTGTAATATAAAGAAACATTAAAATATTATTCGGAAATATTATAATTATTAAACAGTTATTGGTCAGAATCAAATTAAACCAGTAAAAAGTTGTATTAAAAGTTATTAATATGCATTTAAAGAAAAAAACTAAAAGATAAACATTGAATATACAGAGCTTTTACATATAACATTTTGGAAAATCAGTCAATTACGCTACTCTCATGGTTTTAACCTTTCGGTATCGTCAGACGTCATATATTAACTGATTGCCCAAAGCTTATTTGAACGCTTAACAGCTTTAAAATAAGACGAGGGGTTAGTTAAGATTAGCGAAATAGTATTGTACATACTTTCATCTCGGTTTGTACGAACGCCAAATGTATTTTCTTATCCGACGCCAGTAGATGTAAATAAATACACTGTTTAATAAGGAAAAACAGAACATCTACTCAAATACAAATATCCATTTAAAGGTAATCTTTAATAATATATATATATATATAAATCGAAATGAATAAGGAACGAAGAATATAATTGGAATGTTCAAAACATTAATTTAAAACAATGGTCAATATAAAAATAGACCAATGAATATTTATTACTATACTTTAGAACATGTACAAACCAAACCAAAAATTACTACAAAATTGTACATTTTATTTCTCATTAGGTAGTTACCATCATTTCATTTTGACACTGAAAGAACAATGTCTCAGATAGTTACCATAATTATTAACTTCTTGATGAGACATTGTTCTTTCAATGTCGAAACAAAATGTACAATTTTGTAGTAGTTTGTTATTTGTACATGTTCTAAAGTATATATATATATATATATATATATATATTTATATTTATATATATATATTTATATATATATATATATATATATATATATGTGTGTGTGTGTGTGTGTGTGTGGGTGTGTGTGTAAGAGACTATGGGAAAACTGTATTAGTTGCCAACACGTTTCAACAATGTGGACTTTTTCAAGGCAAAAAATTAAATGAATTTATTAATTTATTTTTGCCTTGAAAAATTCCACATTAGATGAAACGCTTTGGCAACTAATACAGTTTTCCCATTGTTCCTTACATTTATAAATATTGTCTTTTCTTCAGGTTAACTCTGAGATATAATATATATATATATATATATATATATATATATATATATAAACAGAGAGAGAGAGAGCGAGAAAGAGAGAGAGACAGAGAAAGAGAGAGCGATTTCATTGAAGACAACTGTCAAGGCTATAATGTTTGAAATTTCGGGCACTGTCAGCGGGTTGTGGCTGTGTTCATAACTAGTGTTTGCCAAAGCGTTTGCTCGCTGCGGCGGCATTTCTCACTGTCAGCACTCTGCCTTTGGGCAGAGGGCGCTCTCTGCTTCCGAGCAAAGAGCACAAACCCAGTCGTGGTTCCGCCGAAGGGTAGAACCACGACTCGGTAAAAATAGACAGACATTTTTTTTGGCCCGGCTATATGGCCGGGAATACCCACTTTAAAATGACCATGTGTCACATCCGGCCTTGCATGGGAAGGCTAGTAAATACAGTGTTCATAACTATTGTTTCTTATTGTTTTTATTATTATTATTATTGTTTGTAAAGCTTTGGTTGCGTTTAGCTTATTACATGAATTCATTTTCTTATCCAACCTTTCATAACTAACTTTTCTTCTTGAAAATACTTCCACTATCTTTCTTAGGAAAGATAGTGAAGTATTTACTCTTCTGCTTGAAATTTATGGTTTTTTCTTTGATGGACTGGTTGCTATCTATTTCTAGACATTCAGTCTAATTTTTTGTCCCTAACTGGGGTAATAAAATAGATTCATAGTTATCTGAAGGTCAATCCTTAGGAACAAAGATGTAAATATGTCTTAATCTAACATGTTTTACTTTTATAAAGCTTTTTCAGAGATCTGGTTAAAGACAAGAAATAAAAAATAGAATAGGCTGGAATTTGAAGAGGGATTTACAGACATCATTTTGGGTACTGGTATTCCATTACACTACGAGTATGCATGTTATACGAATAAAAACAAGTTTTTAAAAAAATCAAGCCACTAAAAGGAAAAAAGTTAATTGAATCTTTTTAATCGTCCGGCTAAAAAGAAAGGTTGGTTGATTAATTCAGCTTAATGGCTCGGTTTAATTTTCACCTTGTAATTGAGTTTATACAGGGATTAACATTTTTTCTCTCGAAAGATTGACTAAGATAAAGATTCCGTTATTATGACTGAATTTTTTTTCGGTCTCGCTTGCGACATTCAGAAAGCCGCCATTAAAAAGACCATTACTTCGAATATAACTCATTTTTTTTTAGTTTTCGAATCATGTTTATTTTTGCTTTATTTACAAGTTTTATGTTTTATGGATGTGCAGAAAGATGGATATTTTACACAGTGAACAGTTCTTAATATATTTTTCTTTAGATAATATTAAATGCTAAACAGATGTATTTTAAAAAATCCCTTTTTCTAATCTTGTTTCCTTACTTTTAAAACTCAATTATTTGTTGTAAATATCTTCCATATTTTTTTTTGTTTGTATTTTCTTGTTCGTAAATCACCAAATCGCCATTTTCACTTGATTTGTGCATAAATCGAGATTTATATTAAGAGTTCGGACACAAAAATTAAATTAAAAAAAAGGGAATTCTTCCCTGATTTAAATTTCCTTCAAATCAAAGCAGCCCATAGAACATTATTCCATAATTGATGTGGATGGAGATGCCAATCTTAACCAAACTTTGGTAATAATGTTTTAAATGTTATTTCAGATGAAATAGAATGAAAGTTTTGATTACCAGTTTTTCTATCAGATTAATGCTGATAATTAATTAATTAATAAATCATTTGAACATAAGAAAAAACTTAATTAAAAAAGACGTAAAACAAACACATTTCCTTCTTCTCTGTACAGATGTGCGGGTGTTGTAATGGATTGCTGCTCTCAGTGAGAAATCGGATAGCTGAGTTCGAATTTCTGTCGGGTTTGTTACATTCACTTATGAACGGATAACTTTAGCAAAAGTGTGAATCCATCACCTTCTCCAGCTAGTGTTTAAATATTCGGAATCATATATGGAAAATATTCGGAATCATATATGGAAAATATTCGGAATCATATATGGAAAATATTCGGAATCATATATGGAAAATATTCGGAATCATATATGGAAAATATCATTAATATTCTAAAAAATATGCAAATACAATATTCACTGGCAATAAAAGAACATTTATTCTTACAATATTAGATATGTCTGTTTTAAATAATCTGTAAAAATGGTGGATAAACAGTGAAAAATAATAATGAATTTCTAATCTCTTAAAATTGAACATTAGATGCCTTTTTCATGACTAATTCACCCGATCACTTCAGGACAGAGTGAATTTTAAGCGTAGCTCAGATGAGTCTCAATGCCGAAAGTAAATGAGGATCGAACTCACTACTCAATTATAACGATTAAAGCGAGACAGGCTTGCTAACCATTACATCACCTCGAGGTGCCTCGAATCCTAGGTGGAATGGCGAATTTCTAAGTGCAGCTTAGAAGTGGCACAATAACCAAAAGTATGAAACACCCAGTGAGGATCGAACTCACTTCTCAATTATAACGATTAAAGCGAGACAGGCTTTAATTCACCTCGAGATACCCCAAATCCCGGTTGGAATGGTGATTTTCTAAGTACAAATTAGATGTGCTACAAGGCCGAAAGTATGGAACACTCAGTGAGGATCGAACTCACTACTCAATTGTAACGATTCTAGCGAGACAAACTTGCGAATCCATTACATTACTTTGAGGTGCCCCAAATACTGGGTGAGATGGTTATTTTGTAAGTGAAGCTTAAATGTGGCACAAGGCCGAAAGTATGGGACACCCTGTGAGGATCGAACTCACTACTCAATTTTAATGATTCTTGCGAAATAAGTTTGTTATTTGTTAACTTTCTTGCGAAATAAGTTTGTCATCTCGAGGTGCCCAACTTCTGGCCAGAGAGAATTGCCTTCCTGAAGAATTTTCGTGTATATTCAGTCGTAGTAGTAGTGATAGTCGTAGTAGCAGTAATAATATAAATAATAATAAGCAAAATTTTTGAATTAACTTTTCCAGTATTTTTCATCATTTAAGAAAAAGGAAAATACAATGTTTGACAATAAACAAACACTCTTTTTTTTTTTAAATCGCGTTCTTCTTTTAAGTGTTGATAATAATAATGATTCTCATTATTTACATTTTTAGGACTGTTGTCTTCATCTTTGTTGACATATCCACGACACTTCGGCCGTTGAACGCTCTGACATTTTGATTGAAATTTGAAACTGAAGCCTTTATTTTGATTATTGGGGTAGATTTTTCTCGTTCCACGAGCCATGCTAATTCCGGATTTCTTAGTTATCTCTGTTACGTCAGGTAACAGAATTATGTGAAATAATACAAAACAACGTAATAGTATAAAAGTAGGTGTATTGACAGGAAAGAGAAGTATTTACAAGAGGTGAGGATTAGTAGAATACAGAATAAGGTAATTAGTATACAGTATCGTCGTAGAGACGTGATAGAACACTTCCGGTGCAATACCGGAAAATACCCGCTCACTCGACTTCCTTCCTCAACTTCCTTCCTCGAGGTATAATCGCTACTATTTTATATAGTGATTTGAATAGTACATTTCCGTGGAAAGGTGAAGAGCACTCCAACACACCACTCCTAATATTTTTTTTATTTGACAGTTCTTTCAGTATTTTTTCCTTTTTCGGATCTATCATTAGTTGGTGGGTCGCTTTTCTTTTCATCTGGGACCTTCTTTCTTTGACTTCTTCTTGGGGCATTTGTAACTCAAAGGTGTCATATAATTCCTCTAAATTTTCTTCTTCCATTAGCGACGTGTCTGCAATTTCCTCCGTTAGTCTTTTTTTTTTTTTTTTGCTTTAGGTGCCGCCTATGAATGAATTTCGGTCCTTTTACCATATATAACATGTTACCCACTCGTTCCTTAATTACACCTGGTTCCCAGGATGCTACATTGTTTTTGTAATTTTTAAAGTAAACTTTCTCGTTTATGTTAAATTTTCTTTTTGGTGTGATCGTGGTGGGCGTGTGTGCCTTTTTACTAGGAATTAGCTTATCGAATACCGATCGAACCTTCTTAGCAAACATGAGTTCGGCAGGCGACAGCGCTGAAGGCGCGGCTTTGTTGGGTGTTATCCTGTACACTTGTAAGAACAATTGAAGTGCCTTCTTTGTGGGCGTACCTGTTGCCTTTTTAGTGCCCTTTTTAGGGTATCCACGAAACTTCCCGCTAATCCATTTGAACGTGGATGATATAGTGGGATTTCTACGTGTTCCACCTGGAACGTTTCACAGAAATCTTTAAATTCCTTGGCAGAGAATTGGGTTCCATAATCGCTAACTATGGTGTGCACTACACCAAACCTGGCGAATAGTTCGTGTAATCTGTTAATTATGTTTTCAGCCGAGGGTCTTTTCATCTAGAAGACCTCGCGCCATTTGCTATAACTATCTGCTATTCCTAGATAATAAAGGCCGTCAATTGGACCTGCGAAGTCTATGTAAACCCTTGACCAAGGTCTATCTGTCTTAGGCCAGGGTTTTTGTAATATCTGCGGAGATTTGCAGCGAGAGCGCATCCCTTATATTTACCAAATATGGTTGTAATATCTGTGTCCATTCCCGGCCAGTAAACGTAAGACCGCATTAAACTCTCCATTCGGTTAATTCCCGGATGACCCGTATGGAAGTCATTTAGGATTCTTCTCTGCAGTACCTTTGGAATCACTACTCTTTCACTGTAGAGCAAAACATTATCGCAAAGCGAAAACGTTTCTGATGTCCGCTCATCCTTTTAGTTTTGATTTTAGTTAGATTTTAGCTAGTCTTGATTTTATATCCTTAATGTATTCGTCTTTTTCTGCTTCCTTCTTAATTTCTCTCAATGAAACTGGTAATTCTTTAATTGTGTCAGTTAGAATGTTCTCTACTTCATCTTCTGACCTTAACGCGGCGATCACTGTGTCTTCTAGTGGTTCTACCGGTTTAGGGATATGTCTGGACAGGCCATCTGCGTGTCCGATCTTGTTCGACGGTAAATGCTGAAGTTTGAAATTATAATTTAAAAGTATCGTACCCCATCTTAACAAACAGTTTGCAGTATATGTGGGGAGTTCCTTTTTAGAACCAAAAATCGTTAGCAATGGTTTGTGATCCATCTGCAAAGTGAAGAATCTACCATGGATATAGCGATGGAATTTCGTAACTTCAAAAATTATTCCCAGAACTTCTTTTTCAATCTGCAAGTAACTGTGTTCCGCAGGAAGCAATGATCTGCTCGCATGTGCGATTGGCTTAATTGATCCGTCATTCCCACTTGTGTAGAATACATGCGCCAAATCCGTGCGCACTGGCGTCACAGGCTATTACTATTTCCAATTTAGGGTCATAGTGCGCAAGGAATAGATCTGAGGTTAACATTTCCTTGATTTTTTCAAATGCTTGTTTGCATTTGTTTGTTCCATAGCCATTCCTTGTCTTTTTGTAACAATTCATTTAAGGGCGCTCGCAAATTATGTAAGTTAGGGATAAAATCCTGGTAGTAACTTACTAGCCCTAACAAGCTTTGTAAAGTTTTTACATCCTTCGGTTCCGGCATGTTACAAATCGCTGCGGAACGGTTTGGATCGGGTTTTTTAGCGTCCTTGTTTATGATATGACCTAAGTATCTTATTTCCTGTAATAGAAAATCACATTTGCCTTCTTTAATTTTAAAACCATAATTCCGTAACCTCTCAAACACTTTATGGATATCTGTCTTATGTTCCTCGACTGTTGCACACTTGATCAAATATGTCGTCAAGTTAAGCGATGGCGAAATCCAGCCCCGACAACATCGTGTCCATAATTTGCTGAAACACGGCTGGCGCCGTTTTTACTCTAAACGCCAGACGTTCATACTTGAACAGCCCCGTATGTGTGTTTATACATAAGAGCTTTGAAGTTTCTTCGTCCATTGGGATTTGCAAATAAGCCTCACCGAGGTCGATCTTCGTGAAGTATTTGCCGCCATTTAACCTACAGAATACTTCCTCTGCGATTGGTAATGGATAATGATAATCTTGAATGGCGTTGTTTAATCCCGTTGAGAAATCTGCGCATATTCGAATATCACCAGATTTTTTCTTTACGTAAACCGCTGGTGCGGCCCAGTCGCTATATTCGATTTTTGAGAGAAAGTCTAAGTTCGCTAGTCTATCCAACTCTGTGTCTATCTATTCGATTGCTGTATATGGAGTATTCCTTTTCTTTTTAAATACTGGTTGAGCGTCGTTTTTCAGTCGGATTTTAGCAGCCACTTTTGTGCATCTCCCTAAGCCGTGCGAAAACACTTCGGGGAATGATTTTTTTTATGTCTGACTTTAATTTTTTTATTTCGTCAGTTTTTTCATTAATGTTTTTGCAATACGAACTTATTGGCAGATCCCACAAGTTAAACTTGTTCATCCAGTCCATGCCAAACAAGTTGTTGGTACCTTTCATCACGAACATTTTTAATTTTTTTGTCTGATTGTTAAAGTTAACGTTCAAAACCAATTCACCTTCGAACTTGATTTTTTTCCTGTTACATTTCTTGCAATCTTGTTTGACTTCATTAAAATTGTTTTTTTTTTTTAAATTTTTTCCATGTTTGGACGTTTATTATTGAAATGTCCTAACCGGAATCGAGCTGCATTTTATTACTTGATTCTGAATTTTCGCTTGTAGGTATTTCCTTATATTTTGGCTTAGTTCTTCTGTTCTCGTTATTTTTACCTGACTCTTATTTTTGTATTTGCATTTAGACATTTTGTGTCCTTTTCTCTTACAGTTTCTACAAATCTTGAATTTAAACGGACAATCATTGTACCAGTGCCATTTTTCTTTTTCTTCTTCTTCTTCTTCTTCTTCTTCTTCTTCTTCTTCTTCTTCTTCTTCTTCTTCTATGTGCCCTGTCCATTCAGGACGTAGGCGATCATGGTTCTTCACGTCTCCCTATCCCTTGTGGCTCTTAGTATGTTTGCTCCTGTCTCCCCTTCCTTCTATCTGACCAGTCAGTATCAGATTCTCCAAGCTCTCCTTCCTCATTGCGTGTCCTAGGAACTTCAGTTGTCTCTTCCTGATGCTCAGTATCAATTTCCTCTTTGTTGCCATTCTTTCCAGCACCTCATCGTTGCTTGCATGCTCAGTCCACGATATCCGCAGCATCCTTCTGTAGAACCACATTTCGGCTGCTTCCAGTTTTGTCCTTATTTTCGATGATATTGTCCAGCATTCAATGCCGTATTGAAGATCTGACATCACGTAGCAGTCTAGCACTCTTTTCTTCGTTTCTATTGAGATTTTCCTGTTTGTGTTAGTATTTTGCTCATCTTCTGGAACGCGTCCTTTGCCATGCCAATTTGCCTTCGGATCTCCGTGTCGCATTTTCCATCTCCTGTTAGAAAAACTTCCTAGGTATTTAAATTTTTGTACTTGCTTGATTTTGGTATCTTCTACCTGTATTTGGCATTTTGGATTGTACCTTTTGCTGATGACCATGCACTCAGTTTTCTTAAAGTTTATTTGTAGTCCCTTTTTGTCACTTTCCACCGTTACCTTCTGTATGAGGTCTTGTAGTTTCCTTTCCGTATCCGTAATCAGCACTGTATCGTCCGCATACCTTATGTTGTTCAAGTTGTGGCCTCCAATAACAAATCCTGGCGTGTCATCTAGGGTCCTCAAAATATTCTCGCTGTATAGGTTGAACAAATCCGGTGAAAAGACACATCCTTGTCTTATGCCTCTTTCTATCTTTGTAAATCTACCGAGATCGTTACCTGTCCGTATGCAGGCCATTTGCTGCCAGTAGAGATTCTTGATCATTCTTATGTCTTTGCTGAAAATGTCGAGGCCACCGAGCATCTCCATCAATTCTTTGTGTCGTATCTTGTCGAATGCCTTCGCATAGTCAATGAAGCATAGATACAAGTCTTTCTTCATTTGTATTGTCCTTTCAGAGAGCATCCTAATCCTGAATATGGCGTTCTTTGTTCCAGTGTCTCTGACGAACCTGCACTGTTCCTGCCCTATCTCTGGCCTAATTCTGCTTCTCGCTCTATTCATCAGGATTCTGATAATCAGTTTTGTAATGTGACTCATTAAGCTGATAGTTCTGTGTACTTTACACTCGTTTGCACCTGATTTCTTCGGCAGTGTTATAAATATCGACTTGCATATGTTGTCTGGTATTATTCTGCTGCTATAAATTTCGTTTATTATGTCGGTAATTTTTTCTATGCCATATTATTCTAATCTGTCAGCAGCTCTATCACTATGCCGTCTGGACCCGGTGCTTTGTTTCTGTTCATTTTGGCCATTGCAGCGTCCACTTCGGATTTTAGTATTTCCGGTCCATCCACCTCCTTGTGTATTCTCGGTTGTTCTCTCTTGTCGCAAAAAAGATCCTTGATATATTCTTCCGATTGCTGGATTATTTCCTCTTTTTCTAATATGATTGTTCCATCCTTGGATTTTATGCATCCTGTTGAGGAGCAGGTTTTTTTTGTCCTGTCAATTCTCTTATCTCAGTCTCTCTACTTCTGCGTGTTTGTTGTTGAGCCATTCCTCTTTCGCGTGACTGCATTTGTTCCTTATCTCTCTGTGAAGCTTCTTGTACTCTGCTCCGTGTCTTGGCGTTATGTTGTGTCTCCTTTGCATCATGTGGAGGATCTCTTCGGTCATGCATTCGTTTTTTCTTCTGCGTCTGATTTCCTTTAGGGCAATGTTGTTCGCTGAGGTCACCATCGCTTCTTTTAGTGAATCCCATTTTGTGTGCCCTTTTCCAATTTGTTCTTCATATTTCTTTCTTACGCTGTTATTGTATTCTTTCTACAGGGTGAGATCGTCTTGTAGCGTGTCGTATTGCAGCCTTGGTGATGTGTTGGGATTCATCAGTCTTCGGAGTTTCACTTTTAGTTTGCAGATGACTGGGACGTGGTCACTTCCGCAGTCGGCACCTGGGTCAACACAGCCATAACAAGCGATTAGGGGGGGGGTCTTTTTTCGTATTTCCTCCCAATTCTGATTGGAGAGTGACACTTTCGTCTCGGAGCCAGAGATCGAAAACGTGTCTTCCTTTTAATCCTTTTTACACTTGCTACTCCAGATTCTTCACTTTTTTTAGAATCCTCCTTGATACTAACGCATTATTAGCAAAAATCCGCTAAATTTTGTAGTGAAATGTTTTGTTCATTTTCGAGTTTGGTTAAATTCTTCTCTTCATTTGGCTGTCTTTATTAGATACCAGGCAGGACCTGGTATCTAATAAAGACAGGACCTGGTATCTAATAAAGACAGGAGCTGGTATCTAATAAAGACAGGACCTGGTATCTAATAAAGACAGCGAAATGAAGAGAATTATCTGCCGTCAATTCAGATAACCTAAAATCGTCACATGTTTTATTTACGATCGATGCAAAGGTTGTATAGTCTTCATCTTTTTTCTGAAGGTTTAAACACTTCCACCTTTTATGGAATAGTGAAAGTCTTGGGTTAAATAATTCTTTGAGCAGACCTACTGCTTCGTCGAATTCAAGATCTCTTGTCCTTCTCGGCAGAATAAAGTGAATTTATTATGCTCGTAAGTGCATTGTTTCCTGAGGAGCAGTCTTATTTTCTTTTCGTTTGACCGAGTTTTGCAGTCAATCTCATAGAAGGCTTGATAACGATGGTAATATCGTTTGAATGTTTTATCTTCGTCTGGGTTATATGTGAAGTTTTCTATCGTCGACCAGATTGCATTTTGTGAAAAGGTACAGCCATCATCTATGTTTTTGTCTTTCGCAAGAATAGTTTATGTATAAGTTCTTGAACCTCAATATATTTTCTGGTATTCTCTTCTTGTAATTTCTGTTGTTTTTCTCGCTGTCTACTTGCATTTGTAACATTTGTTTCCGAATATTTTTCTCATTTTGAATCTGTCTTTCATGTAGTTCTAGTTGCTGTTTGCAAAATTTCTCTTCACTTTATTCCTGTCTTTGGATTTGATATTTTATGAGTTCTAGCATAGATGCTTGAAATTGTTCCATTATATTTTTTTAGAGGAGAGAAAAAAGCTTTTATGTCAATTTTTTTGGTTTGCACAGAGGGGAGGGTCAAAATTTTCAACATGTTTTTTCCCAGCACTAGAAAATTTTTTCGCAAGAAAAAATTAATTATCATTATAGACCAACAAAAAACATTAGTCAAAAGTAACTTACAATTTCCGATTGGGTATACGGCTTTTTTATTTGCGTATATTTTGCGTTCGTCGTCGTTGTTACGAACTGATATTGACCTTTCCTTGTTTTCTCCGAGCGTGTTCAAATTTTTTCCGTTGTGACGAACTAATGTTAATTTTTCCTTGTTTCCTCCGTGTGTGTTCGAATTTCTCGTCGCCACTGTTAAGTCGGTTAACAGAATTATGTGAAATAATACAAAGCAACGTAATAGTATAAAAGTAAGTGTATTGACAAGGAAAAGAGAACTATTTACAAGAGGTGAGGATTGGTAGAATACAGAACAAGGTAATTATTATACAGTATCGTCGTAGAGACGTGATAGATTGACCAGTAGAACACTTCCGGTGCAATACTGGAAATACCCGATTGACTTGCTAACTCGACATCCTTACTCGACTTCCTTCCTCGAGGTATAATCACTACTATTTTATATAGTGATTCGAATAGTCCATTTCCGTGGAAAGGTGGACAGCGCCCCAACAATCTCCCTTTAACTCAACTCACTGATTTCATTTGTTCACCATTGTTCTAGCCAGTGATTCAACTCAAAACTTTTTGGGTCGAGTCACTGGATCTAACCAACACTTTTATCCACTGGGTGTTCTTATATGAAGAGGGCGGCCCGTTTTTTGTTTATATTTCTAATCACTACTGCATGGGATGGCGTACACACAAACTTTAGTCTCTGTCAGGCTAGAACCTATAACATCATAGATTTTTCTTAGTTTTTGTTTTTTCAAGATCTGTAAATAGATAGTAGGAATACCTGATCCTATGTAGCAACACTCTTCTAAAAACAGGCGCATAGTAAACTTATGAATATGTAAGATTGATTCGGAAAAAAAATTAACTAACACGACACACGTAAACAAGAATAATAAATAAATAATACACGTATGTTTCCTTTACACGCACAATTCTTACACGGATTCGGGTGTAGAGGTTTATCCCTATCAATCTACTTACTTTTCTGTTGAATATTGACGTATAAAACCCACTTTTCATCACCAATGTTGATGAATTTAAGAAACAGTTCGAATGATATATTTGTCATTATAAATGGTTTTCCAAAATGGAAATTACTTATGGCCCAACCTGATATTTGTTCTGACAGATCTAATAGATTGATTGTAAAAAAAACAAAAAAAAAACAAGAAAAATACAAATCGAACAAAGGAACAAAGTCACAAACTAAATGCAAATGAGTTTGAAAAACAAATTAAATAGCATTATTCATTCATTAATTAATGCATTACGGGGAAAAATCAATCTCTAAATCGAGCCCGGATTTGAGCGTCGATTTTAAATTTCATGGTGAATTAGATTCTTTGACCATGTAATTTCGCGCTTTTGCAACAGACTAAATTCCAATTAATATTTTCCTGCTTCCGTGAATACACGTATGAACGCGTTTCTTTTTAAAAATTGTTTCTAACATTCTCTCCATTTTATTGTCCCTGTCTTTCTCCCCGAGTTTGAGACTGTACACAATCGTGCTTATGCACTTGAGCAAATGGAAGTGACAGCCTAATTCCAATTTCCGTGGGACACGGCTAATCCCTTTTAGTGGTGCCCTATCTGACTGAAGCAGATGTTGGGCCCAGGAAGTTCAGCATCTCTTTGATTAAAAGCAACCCGTGTGTATTAATCGTCTTGTCATGTTTTTTTTTTAATCACTTTATTAATTCAGTATTTGACACTATAAATTCGTCGGAAAATACACTGTGAAATCTAATATAATAGGACAAATGGATGCATTGTTTTTACTAAGTCTTTAACTAATGTAAGGCCCAAGAGTCACTGAAGGTAGATAGTTATCGAATGTGGTTGTAGTGCGCTCCTAATTAACTGAAGAATAGCTCATTAATTATTTTTATATTAAAAAAAATGATATTTTTAAAACGGTAGAGATAGCAAGTACATGACTTTTACGTCTAAGAGAAATCGTTATTATTTGATATTTAAAATAGGATACTAAGTTCTTTAATCCATAAGTCAAGGTGGCTAATCCTTTCCCTTCTGCCTTCTTCGAAGGTTTTATATCAAACATTAATCTGATTAATATGATTATTGGTGTCAAGAAACAAAATATGTTTTTTAGCTAATTTTATTGTGCTGATTCCAAAAATCACTTTAGATTTTCATGGTTAGCTACTGATTTTGATGCACTGGAGGTAATCATTTTGGGGGAAAAGATCAATTTACGATCATGAATGATGGCAGCATTTAGATAATAAGGGTCGTAGAAATCCATCAATTTTCAGAGAGGCCGAGCAATTTATGTCAGCCACATTAAACTATTTTTATAAGAAAAAAATTTTAGTCAAAAAGTTTAAAATAAAAGAACCGAACTTTTTCAATTTATTGCCAAAACTCAAATTAACTTTATCAATAATACGTTTTATTAGGGATACGCTAATATGAGTATTAAGGTTAATTTTTTAAATAGCCATCTAGAAAAATTTCCAAATAATTGTGGTGATGTGAGTGAAGAGCAAGGAGAACGATTCCATCAGGATATCAAAACAATGGAAGAGCTCTACCAGGGACGGTGGGACAAACGAATGACGGCTGATGACTGGTAGAGTAACAAAAGGGACTTAAATAACATTGAACATGACAGTCAAGAAAGAGAAAATTTTTTAACAAGGTCTTATATTCACGAAGGTCTTATTTCTGCTGTTAGTTTATTAAATGTTTTGATGAAAATCATTGTTGGTCTTCGTATATTCAATATTGTTATTTTTAAAGAATTAGGTTTTGACTGTTATTGAAAAATAGCATTTCTCAATAATCAGAATTATATTTGTTTATTTAAATAAGAATTAAGAGGTTTTTCCGATTCTACTTTGAGAAATATTTCCATCGGTCAATATCATATATACAGAAAACAATTGAGAAAATGCTTTTGTTTTTCTAAAAAGGAGGCATTTTTGTACAGCAAAAACATTAGCTAACCAAGAAAAAGTACAGTTATTTTCAGATTCAGTGCCCTCAAATTAGCAAAAAATGATATTTGGTGTCTCAACACCATTTCAGTTTCTTTTTTTTTTTACCAGTGTTATCGATCTATCTAAAAATAAATAAATTTTTCATAAATCTCTTTCAATGAATTCTCTACCGTTAATCTTCTGTGGGGATGCTAAACAATTTCCAATTTTCAAATTTCATGACTAAGTTTTTCTTATTAAAATATAAAGTGCTGCCCTAAAGTTTTAGTTATTCTACAATGCCCGGCCCTGAAGTGAACATGGTTGAGAAATGCTGTATTAACAGAAGAGATGTAAAATGTGCTGATCAAGAAGAAAGTGAAAAAATGCTCTCTTGTTAAGCGTTTCGTTTTTAAGACTCTATCAAACTAGAGCGATGTGTACGTTGAGGTGATTACACATGTGATTATACGTGATTACACATGTGATTATACGTGATTACACATGCGCATGAAGAACGCCGAAATTTTGAATTTAAGTTAATTACCTTTTTTAATATATGTTTTGGGTATATAGTTTAGTCTATTTAATTTAGTCTCTTTTTCTGTTTATATATGTTTGCATCACTTTTCTTATTAAATATCTCATAAACGGAAAGAAAAAATATAAATTAAATAGGCGAGACAATATGCCTAAACACATATTAACATTAAACATTTAGCGACTCATTTTTTTTCATGCACTTACAAGTACATTCACGAAAGACAAGTGTTGACCCAGTAAATTAAAGAGATTAATTAAACATCAACTCAGGAGTCAGTTCTACAAAAGAGCAACATTTTTGAAGAATCTCTCGGGATGGAAACATCGTCTTACAGATGGAGTACAAATAACGTGTTAAATGATGCACGTCTCTCGTTTCGGTGATCATTTCTAAAGAAAAAAAGACTCTTCTAAGGCAAGCGGAGGTGATTGAATTCCAGTCATCGTCCTAAATCAATGTGCCCCTGGGATTTCTTTCTGTTCTCTCCAAATTCTATACCTATTGCCTCTGTGTTTCTTGCTTTCCTGATTGTTGGAAGTTCTCGTTTGTAGTTCCTGCTTTTAAAAACTCTGTGGCGTCTTCTGACCTCTCTATCACCCTATTAGAATCTTATCGCGTTTTGGAAAAATGATCGAGGCTCTTATCAATGCGGAAGTGGTTAGACATCTCACCACTCACGACCTACTGTCTGAGAAACAATAAGGCTTCCGCTTCACTAGGTCTAACGTTGATGTGCTAACGGCCACCACTGAATATGTATACCAGGCTTTTGATAAAAACTGTGAAGCTCGAGCTGTTGCTCTTCTTCTTCTTCTTCTTCTTCTTCTAGGTGCCATGTTCTTTCAGAATTTTGGCGATCATGGCTTTTCACGTACCCCTATCTCTAGTCGCTCTTAGCACCCTTTCTCCAGATACCCCACCCAAAGCCCGCTCGGCCATCTACCTGCTCAGACCCTTCAAATATATTATCCGCTGCTTTCCCCTTGTCTCATTTTCCCTCTATCTGACATGTGAGTATCAGATTTTCTAAGCCTCCCTTCCTTCATTACATGTCACAAGAACTTCAGCTGTCTCTTCCTCATGCTCGGTATTAATTTCTTCCATCCTTTCCAAAACCTTATCATTGATTACATGCTTGATCCATGATATTCGCTGCATCCTTCTGTTGAACCACATTTCAGTTGCTTCAAATTTTTCCTTCAGCTTCGATGATATTGTCCCGCATTCACTGCCACATTGAAAAACTGACATCACATAACAATCCATTACTCTCTTTGTTTCTAGCAAAATTTTCCTGTCTCATAATACTCAACTTCTGGAATGCGTCTTTGGCTATTCTAATTCGCCTTCGTAACTCAGTGTTGCACTTTCTGTCTTTCGTTAGAACACTTCCCAAGTAGGTATATTTTTGTACTTGCTTGAATCTAGTATCCCCAAACTGTAATTGACATTTTGGGCTCTTCCGTTTGCTGATTACCATGCATTCGGTTAACTTGTAATTTACTTGTAGTCCTTTCTTTCGACTTTCTTCGTCTACCTCTTTTAGGAGGTCAGTAGTTTTCTTTCCGTGTCAGCTATCAGCACAATATCATCTGCGTATCTTATGTTGTTCAGTTTGTGACCACCAATGACAAATTCTGGCATAACTTCTACGGTTCTCAGAATAGTCTCGCTGTACAAGTTGAATAGATCTGGTGAAAAGTCTTACACCCGTTTTTATCTTTATATATTTGCTGAATTCGTTTCCTGTCCGTATGCAGGCTGTTTACTATCAGTAGAGGCTCTTTATTACTCTGATGTCTTTGCTAAATTCGTCGAGGTTGCTGAGCATTTCTATCAATTCCTTGTGGCGTACTTTGATTGAACGCCTTGGCGTAGTCTACAAAACACAGTTAAACTTCCTTTTTCCTTTCTATCGCCCTTTCTGATAGCATCCTAAGCAAAAAATATCACATTCCTTGTTCTAGTGTCCTTCACAAAACCGCACTGTTCTTGTCCGGCCTGATTCCGCTTCACGCTTTATTCATTAGAATTTGGACAATTAGTTTCCTTTATGTGGCTCATCAAACTGATTGTTCAGTGGAGTTAGCATCTGATTGCACCTGGCTTCTTAGGCAGAGCTATGAAAATTGATTTGCTACTGTTTTAGATTTCATTTCTTTTTGCGGTAATTTTCTCTATGCCAAAATCTACTACGGCTTTCAACATCTTTATTACAATGCCGTCTGGTTCAGCTGCTTTGTTCCTATTCAGCTTGACCATTGCAGCTTTCGCTGCGGATTTTAGTATTTCCGCTCGGTCAGCATCTTTGTTTACTATCGGTTGCTCTCTCTTGTCCTGGAAGAGATGTTTTATATATTCGTCCCATCGCTGGATTATTTCCTTTTTCTCCAGTATGATCGTTCCATCCTTGGATTTTATGGGCATGTTCTTTGTCCTGTCAGTTCTCTTACTTACGCATTTCTCCTTTATCTCTCTACTTCGGCACATTTGTTGCTCAGCCATTCCTCTTTAGCCTATCTGCATTTCCTCCTTATTTCCTGTGTAGTTTCCTGTATTTTGTTACATGTCTTGGCATAGTTTTCTGTCTTCTTTACATCATTTCAAGAATCTCTTCAGTCATCCATTTGTTTTTTCTTCTGCGTCCGATTTTCTCTGGGACGATGTTGTTCGCTGATGTCCCAAACGCTTCTTTAAGTGCGTCCCATTTCGAATTTCCATTTCCCATTTGTTCTTCGTATTTGTTTTTTGTTGGTGCTGTCCTAAGCTTCTTTAATCTTCGAGGTTTCACCCTTATTTTGCAGGTGGTCGCTTCCACAGTCGACATTTGGATAGGTTTTGCATGAAACCACTGCGTTTTTTAATATTTTGTTTATGGTTACATAATCGATTTGTTTTTCGTGTCACCTTCTGGACTTCTCCATGTCCATAAACGTCTCGGGTGTTGCTGGAACCAGATGTTGGTTATCACTTAGTCATTTGCCTTACACCACTGGACCCATTTTTCTCTCCGGTCGTTGCGGATCTATAATCCAAAGTTGCCAGTTGTCCTTCCCTTCTATCTCCCTGACTACTTTGGCATTCAAATCTCCCATGATTTTGATTTCTTGGCTTTTACATTGAGCCTTGGCATTTTCAAGAGTGGAGTAAAAAGATACTGTTTCTTCCTCATCGCGTTGCGTTGTTGGTGGATAAACGACTACAGTTGCTATGTTGAACGGTCTCCCATTCACTTTGACCAGAAGAACTAACAGAATCCCAGAACGCATTTCTTCATTTCTTTGTCCAAGTGTTAAACCGGCATATATGATCCTATGGTTGTCGCTGTTTAAATCTCCATTATTTGGACTTCTAGTTTCGTATATGCCCAGAATTTGGATGTTCAATCTGCTCATTTCCTGCTTGACATTCTCTAGTTGACTACAGTTGTTCAGCGTTCTGACATTCCATGTTTGTTTGACTGGATTTGGCATGCTGAACTTCTGCTCAAACTACAAGGCTACGGTATTTCTGGAATACTGTTAGACTTAATCCAATCGTTTCTTTAAAATTGTTAGAATGAAGGTTGTTTTTAATGAGCAGGCTTCCAGATTTTTCATAGGAACGTGGACGTCTTTCAGGCTCTGTTCTAGGTTCAACGCCTTTTCTGATTTTCACCAATGATCATCGTGATGTAATCCGTTCCTAAGTAAGCATTTATGCAGATGACACCATCATTTACTTCCATCTCAATAGTAACTCTGCCAAAGTAAATATCTGGATGCTGATCTTGAAAAAATCTCCAATCTGTGTTGGACTGGGTTAGGATGATTCCAAAACGAAACTGCTCTCCATTAATCATCATAGAGAAAATCTCCTTACTGCCATCAAAATGGATGATGTTGTCTCCTCGAGAGCAACACCCTGTGCCTCCTTAGCCTAACTCTCTCAACTGACCTGAAATGGAACAACTACATCGAATTTATACCTGTATCTACTGCTAGAAGTTTGGGTCACTAGGTCGGAGCAGAAAGTTGTTTCTAACCAGAATCCACCTTGCTCATTTATAAATGTATCATTCGTCCGTTCATTGAACACTGCTTCCATATTTAGTCAGGTGCTCTTACTATTCACCTTGAGGTTCTTGACAAAATCCAAAGAAGGATCTACAATGTAATCAATTTTGACTTGGCATCTTGACTGCAGTCAATTTCTCACCAACGTGGTTTGGGTTCCCTTTGTCTTTTCTACAAATATTTTCATGTCAACTTCTCTGATGAGCGTTTTTCCCAGGTGCACCGACTACATGAATTTGTGTGTGCTACTAGATTGGCCGTCTAGGTCTCAACCTTTAATTAGTTAAATGCAACCGCCTCTTCTACGCTAACAGATTCCTTTTCTCGCATTTCCCGCCTGTAGAAACCACTTCAGTTTATTTGTATCTCCTTAAATTCTTTCCATCTTTAATCCTTTTTAGACACTTCCTGTAACCTGTTTTTTCTCACTGTAACCCCCTGCGCACTAGTGGCGGTCCCGTTATGCCTGAGGTGAAGTGATAGAAAAAAATCAAATTTCGTGCATGTCTTTTACGAAGGATATATGCGTGCAGGCCTGCCATTTTCAGGACCAATTATTTTTTCAAAGCTTATGGAGAGGAAAGCATTTACTAGCTTTTGATCCGGTATAAACCCAACTCAGACCTAGCATTTTAATTACCTCTTCACGGTGGCAAGATGACACACATGTTAGTTTTTAACGGGGAGTTGCCATCTTCCAATTCAAAAGTTGTCCGCCGCCCGAAACCACTGTCACCCTGATATCAGTATGCACCAACCGAACCTCTTTTGTATAATGAAGAAGGTACGGTCGCATGATCTAGGCATCTCTCCTTACAGAACTAAGAATTGTACGAAGGAAGAATCACAACAGAAAAGAGGAAAATAGATACTACATTTTGATTGCATTAACCAACTTCTCATGGTTATAGGCTGTGGAGAAAAGTCAGTTTAAAGTCGAGGGCAGTACCGAAGGAATAACCAGAAAAGGGCACACCCCTCCACGATCAACAATCCCTATTTTAGAATAATTAGGAAGGTTGATGCAGCAGTATAGGAACTCCAAAAACTAGCCATCAATCATTATAGTAGGTTACTCGCTAGGTTATCAATCTTTTGACATTCTGAAGTGACACTGAATACTAAAAATCATACTTTAGTACCTTTCAAAGGAATACCCAATATATATTGGGGTTAAGCGGATCAACAACGGCAACCCTCGTTTTCCGAGCACACCCGTCTGCTAGGGCGGTTAATGAATCCCTGTTGTAGACACATATTTAGGCACATTTGTGTTTGTTCAACACTCACAAATGCCAGTTGTGGTTTACACTGCCAAAAATGCTTATTGAAACTTAATTCCCCGTTTTTGGGAGGAAGTGTATGATCTGGTGTATTTAGCAGTTTGAACCACACCAGACGTCCTTACCACACGTAGATATATATATATATATATGTATATATATATATATATTATTTAGTTTAATTATTTAGTTTATTTAGTTTAATTTCAAATGACCTAATTTTTTTAAAAATAATTTTATTTTAAATCCTATATCTTTTTATTCCCTTTTATTAATAATTATGCCTTTTTAAGTAAAGGCCTTTTTCTAATACTTCAACGTTTTGGGGAAATTAGGTTTTTGAATTTGTCCAGCGTCTGTAATATTTAAAAAAATTTTTTCTTTAGTTTCTTTCTTTTTCCCTCCCTTCCTTCTTTTATCTCTCTTACCACCTTTTTTCCGTGTTGCTTTAACTGACGTCGATTTAACACGGCTGTCTGTTAATTTTTAGTTACATTCTCCCCTTTTTTTTTCGAACCCAGACGATGTCCAATTTTTTCTTTTCTTATTTATTTATTTGATTTTATTCTATCTTTTTCTTTTTCCTTTTCCTTTTCTTTTTCTTTCCCTTTATTTTTATTTTTATTTTATTTTATTATTTATTTTTTAATTTCTTTGCAATCTATTTAAAAAGGAAAAGTAGACTAATTTTTCTCCAGTTTCTGAAAGGTTTTTTTTCTGTTGCTGAGGTGATGTGTCGTTCCCCGTGGGGAACTTCATATCGAAATGGCCATTCAACATCTTTGAATTAATCCTTTTTTTAATATATATATATATATATATATATATATATATATATATATATATTATACTTTAAGTAGGTTATATGCTGCTTTCCGCTGATCTTCTTACATTCATTACGTATTTGAGGAGATTGTCCAGCACGCACATGCATATATAGGGGACTGATATTGCCTAACAATTCAGCATTCTAAAGAATTTTTAATGTTTCTTAATACATTACTTATCTCTTGTAAGACATTTCTCCTTGTTCGAATGCTCCTTCGGATTACTGTGTTACACTTTCGTTCTTCTGTTAAAACATTTCTTAGTTATTTAAGTTTTAGAGCTGTTTGATTTTATTAGCTCCAGCTTGGAAGTTATTTTTTTTAATCGTTTCACCCCAAGCAAGGCATTCCACTGCCACAAGGGCGCTTGGGGCTACATAGGAGAAGGTAAATAGAAAGAGTGGTTAGATATAGGAAATGTCAGAAGGGGGTGATAGATAGTTGGGAGGATGAGAAGAGTGTTTGAAAGAATGGAAGCGAGTTAGTGTCTATTGACCTTACATTTAAACTCCTGGAGATTGTAGCCGTCGGGGAAGCAGTCTTGTGGAAGGGAATTCCACAGTCGGGAAGTGCGAGAAAAGAAACTGTTGGAGTAGAAGTAGCGGTTGCATTTTATCGGTTTCACTGTTATATGTTATGTTGTTTGATGCATTGTGTCTATTTGATGTTTAGAAAGAGAGACAGTAATGCGGAAAGATTTACTTTGAACAACAAATAATAGAAAATTGTGAAGTACTATGTTTTTCCAGGCAGAACATATTTGAAACAAAAACAGTAGTGCATACTTCTGATATCCATTCGTGTTAAAATAATTGTTTTTTTTTTTTTCTGGGGCTGAATTGTTCCTGTCGTAAGTTATCCTGGTGTTGAGTCGGCGGTGTCCAGTCGGCGGTGCTGAGTCTCTTTATTTTTTTAACAAACATTCTGTCTTCTTAAGGCTCTTAATGTTGCGGAGAAAAAATCAATTTGACATAATCTAGTTCAAGTACCCTACGAGAAAGACCAGCAAAGTACTTACGTTAGTAACGGAAATAAGTAATTAAATCAAAAGTAAAAGACCAAAAAAGTAAAGTAAAATAAAATAAGTTAGTAGAAAAATAGGCCGAAATTCGACTGAGCTTACCATGTGCAGAGAACAGCTGAAAAGAAGTTGAGAAAATGTCGCCGGACATTCTACAGAAATGCAAATTTAAGCTCTTTTTTTTTTCCAGACATTTTGGCATGCTAACTGCCCGCTAAGTAAGCTAGAAAGTGATTTAGAGAGAGAGAGAGAGAGAGAGAGAGAGAGAGAGAGGGATGGGGGGAGATCACGTAGCGAGTGTCCAGAGAGGAGGAATGGTCGCTGTTCAAATAGTAACGGTCCTTAAAAAAAAAAATTATTTCATAGTAGGCCATCGCTAACAAAAATAAATACATCCTAATATCATGTATATTAAAGCGAACCTTGAAAAACCAAATCAATTTGAGATAATCTAGCTCAAGTACACTACGAGAAAGACCATCAAAGTACTTAAGGTTAGTAACGGAAATAAGTAATTATTGCATCTAAATACCCTGACTTGAATTTCTTTAGTCCAGTCGATAGGATTTTTAAATTCTGTTTGTTAAATGAATGCATAAAATAATTAGTTAAAAAAGACGTTTCAATCAGAATACAGCATCAGTGTTTTCTTATTTTTCTGCTTTTCTTTCTTCTACTCTACTTTTCATTTCCTTTTTTTCTTTCTGTTTCTTTTTCTTCTCCTTTTTTTTTAGCTTACAGACCTTCATTTTTCTTTTCATCTTTCACAATCTACGCCTTTTTATCTTTTCTTTTTCTCTTTCTATTTTTAACATTTATTCGTTGACTCTTTCATAATTTTCTCCTTTGCCTTCTTTCTTTTTTACTTTCTTTTTCTTCTGGAATTTTTTCTCCTCCCACGTTTTGGCATTTTCGTCTTCCATTTTTTTCTTTCACTTTTTCCATCTTTTTCATCATGTACTTCTACATTTATCTATGTCATGCTTCGACTTTTAGTCGTTATTTCTTTTACCTACTTTTTCTTTTAATTTTCTTCTTCAGGTTCCTTCTTTTCTCTTCTTTTCTTTTACTATACTTCATTTATTTTTGTTCTACTTTATTTTTCTCTTCTTGCTCCGCTTGGATTTCTTTTATTTTCACTTTCACTTCGACTCTTTGCTTCTTATTTCTTCTCCACATATTTTTCTTAAACGTATAAACCTTTCTTTTCCCTACTCCTTTTTTCTCGTCATTTTCCTTATTTTTTCCTGTTATTTCTTTTTATACAAGACAACAGACGTGATGCAGTTATAGAAGAATTATATTTGGTATTTTTAATATACTATATGAAAAAAAAAACGCATTTGGCAGTGACGTACGTGCGTTGTATATTTTACTGAACTTGTTCCCATGGTTTATATATTGATTCCCATATGTGTACCAAGCATCAACTTAATAAAGCACTGCTTTCACACTGATTAATATTAATAATAATTATACCCGTGAAAATTTCACGTTTTCTCTATTTGAATTTTCTGATTATTATTAAGTTAATGATTGGATAAGCTTCTTGTGAAAAATAACCTTGGGTAAAATCGAACAACGATCGGTACTACTGCCATGTGTATATTGACTGTTTTGCCATCCCAAATATCGTTGAAAATTTAATTGTGATCGACGAAAACAACTGAAATGGCAATATTATACGTTTCCTTATGAGAAAAAAAATTGTGCTTTCATTGCTCAAGAAGACAGTAGAACTCTGGGTTAAAATTTATCAAATCTTAAAATATTTCTTTTCTGGAAGAGAGTTTTCGCAAGTCCAGTAGCTGTTATAACTTTTTTCAGAATTGGTGTAGGGTTTCTATTCTAACCTTTTATTTGAAACATTGTCGAACGTTAACATCTATATTATGTCATTATTTTTTCTTCGAGTTAAATGTTCTATCCATTTTAAGTGTTGCAGCAGTTGAAAGTATTGTAATAATGTAATTTATATTATTCTATGTTTAACAATGATCTTACGTGTTGTGATTTTGTGAGATGACATATTTTAATCCATGTACGTAATTTTATTTAGATTATTTCTTCGTCAATTTTTCTACACAGCATTTCGGCTCCGTACTTTTGGATATGCGATATGATGCAGTGGATATCGACTCGGAATGAGAAATCGGAGAGCCGAGTTCGAATTCCAGTTTAATTCATTGCATTCACTTACGCGCATTAATACCATTGGGAAAGGTATTAATCCGTCTCTTCTCTCCAGCTATGGCTAAAATAATAGGACAAATTGGGTTTTATAGCCTTGGTTGGCAACCAGTCTATCGCAGAAAGTAATGGCAACCTATTGCGGAAAAGACTTTTGCCCAATCAATCATGTCTTTTTCGAGACATGATCACCCAAGCATTTATCATGTGGGGCACTTAACAGACTGACTGACTCTGGAGATATTGTTTTCTAGAAGTCTGAAAAATCTAACGTCGCGATTGCAGACGTGTATCTTCATATACTCCCGTGTCGTTTTTGCGTTCCTCTGTTCCCAGTATATAATCGTTCCTTCAGTTTCATACGCAACAGTATCCTTTGATGTATTGCCAAGTTTTTCACCAGCATATACTACACGTTACTAATGCCGATCAACTCTTTGCTTATCGTTTTCATCAAGCAGAACATGTAGACATATTCCTTTAGTTTCCTTATTTTACTTTTACTTCTCTCTGTCTACCGATTACATAATATCGTCATGATATACACTATTGTCATCAGTTTTAAAATTCTTATCTAAGTAGATGACGCAGCTATTTACTCCCGTCATAATAAGAAGTCTGATCGGTTCGATGAGTTCGAATTGGCATCTTAATTTAAAAAGGACCTAGAATGAAGGTTTAAGAACAGACTTGTTAATTTTAACGCCTTCCAAAAAAAAAAAAACTACTTTCTTATTTTAATCATTGGAAATCATTTTTTGCCTTTCATCTGGTGAACTGAGAGGCAGCAATGGCACATGCGGAACGATCACTATTATAATGAACCTTGGTACTCCCTTTGAGAAATAAAATTTGCGATTCTGTTTAGATCCTGAACAAAAATTGATGAATGAAAACAGGGATAATCGCGGGTGGATAAAAGCAATCGGGTAACTCTACGCCACTGTCATTTGCTCCGTAAGATACACCCAGTTATTGACGTCTCATATTCTTCTACTCGGAGAGCGGTTCTCTTGACTTCATGGCAGTCCTATTTACAGCCGGTTCAAGATAGCATCTCAGAAATAAGATTAAGTACATATAGGCCTGAACCGTATGATATCTCTGCAGGCACTGGAGTCCGGCCGCAGCGACCCGGTGAATTCTCTATGGTAATCAACACAGATTATTATCCGTTATTACTTAACATACTTCATAAAGCAAATACTGCGAGTAATGAACTGGAAGAAATGTAAATTGACGTCACTGCGGATTATTTAGGATCCGTAAAAATTATACTTGGAGAAAACAATCTTGAGCGACACCAGTTACAAGTCAAGGCTCACATCAAAACACACGAAGACTTCGAATTCTATTCCCACAGATGCGAGAACAGTCGCGCACATATCCTGGGAGAAAATCTCAACTACGTCAATCTGTCTTGTGGTTAGAGGATTGAGGAGGTATGTTGAGAAGAAATGGATGATCTCATTAAATAATGGATGATTTCTACAGGCAGACATAAGGTAACTCTTTCAATGTTGTTATACAGCTGAGTAACGAGAGGCCAGATGTATTTTGTATTTGTATTTCGTTGATACGAAAACAAAGTATTTGAAAATTACTACCGCCATTGTCGTTGTATTCATTTTACAGCCGCAATCACAAGGAATATCAGAGGAATGTATGATGCATCAAAATAGCAATGGAAGCAGTGTAGAGCAAAGAGCTCTCCTCAAATCCTACACTGAGATAGTCATCGCAGACAGATGGAGAGATGGGTGAGACACTATTCCAAACTCTACTCACAACAATGTTGCGACGACTCCAGCCTTTGACGCCATGGAGTGCCTACCTATCATGGAAGATCTCGACACTGAACCGACGATGGAGGAATTCAGCTTGGGCCACAGGGAAAGCTCCAGGCAGTGACGACATTCCTCCTGATCTTATCAATCACTGCAAGGCTATCCTTGAGTTTTCTCTGCACGAAGTGCGAGAAAAAAGCTGCAGGAGTAGAATTATCGTTTGCATTTGGTTGATCTCACTGTGAATGTGTGGGACCCAGTTGCCAGTCTGGTTGCACGAGTAAACGCTTGTTGCAGAGGCACCAGTGACTTAAGTTTGTTGGAGTAGAAGCCATTTTCCTTTGGAGCCTGTCAAGAACACCGAAATGAACAGCGGGGGCACCTGACCATATATGGCAGCAGTACTCCATGCACGGACGAATGGTTGATTTGTACATATGCAGGATGGTTTCAGGCGGGAAAATCATCCTAACCCGATATAGTGACCCAATCTTCCTAACAGTGGATTTAGCTATTGACTCAATGTAGTGGTTCCACTTGAGATCAGAAGAGTGGGTAAGGCCAAGGAGGCGCAATGTATTGCTCTCTGGAGACTCGCTTGGTCCATGCTTATGGGAGGCAGGAGAGGTTGCCTGTGATGATTGACAGACAGCAACTTGGTCTTAGACGCATTGAAATTTACAAGCTACTTCTTACCCCAATTCACCATGTAGATCCCTCACAAGATCAGCAACAAGATGATGTTTGTCCGCCACGCCGGGTTTCTTACAGATGCGGGAGTAAATTGTGGTGTCATCTGCGTAGATGCCTACTTGGCTCTTGATTTCGTCTGGGAGGTCATTTATAAAAATAAGGAAGAGCGTCGGGCCTAGGATAGAGCCCTGAGGGATATCAGCGTTTGTACATTAAGATGTGCAAGATGTGCAAGCATGCCCATTCAGGACAGCCTTCATTATGCGGTTATTTAGAAAGGCTTGGCTCAGATCATGCAGTCATCCGGTAATACCGTAACCCCGTAGCTTGCATAGAAGGCCAGCGTGCCAAACCCTGTCAAAAGCATTGGAGATGTCCACAGCAACAGCACTATCCTGGCCTGATTCATCAAGGGCCTGCGACATGTACTCCGTAATGGTCGTTAGCATGTCGCCCGTGGACCTGGCAAAGCGGAAGCCATACTACCTGTCGGAGAAGCAGTAAGAAATGCTGAACTATTTTAGCATTGATAATGGCCTCGAACACCTTCCCGAAAATTGGTAGAAGGCTACTAATGCAATAGTTAGATGGGTCCGAGGGTTCACCAGATTTCTTGAATACAGAAACGACAGAAGAAGACTTCTAGCATGCAGGAAAACAAGAAGCAGGGAGGAGGCAACAGTTATAGAGTTTAGAGAAGACAGAGGAGAGTTGGGGGCACATTTCTTAAGGACAATCACCGGGATTCCATCACCACCGCTCACCTTATGGAGTCAAGATTTGATATTACACGGGATACTACTGTCGGAGTAATGTATATATCGTACCGTTTAGCCTCAGTTCTAATAGGGAAGTCGAGTGAGGGTACTTCAGATGAGTCAAATGTGGAGTTGGATGAGAATCTGCGAGCAAAACACTCGGTCTAGTCCGCTGATGATGTGAAGACCTCAAATTCATTGAATAAAGGAGGGATAGAGGATTTGCTATTGTTCAGCTCCCGTTTGCATAATAGTCCTTGGAGCCAAACTTGCGGTCAGCTATGCGCTGTCTCTTTCTCTGAGCAAACAACCGCTTGGCGTCATTCAGGATTCTCTTGCACTCATTACGAGCAGACGTGAATAGGCGCCTATTGTGGTCAGATGACTGTCTCCGAAATAGTCGAAAGTAGTGATTCCTGTGAGCAATGGCGGCCGAACAGGCAGGAGAGAACCAAGGGGAAGAATGAGGTTTAAGACGAAACTTCCTGGTAGGATTGAAGGCATCAATGCCAGCTTTTACCCAGGACAATATCTCAGAGGCACAGTCAATATCTCAGAGGCACACTGGGAGATCGAATGCTTTTGCCAAAGAGACGTCGCATAGGAAGTCGCGGAAGGCGTCCCAGTCAGCTCTTTGTCAGCAGTAGGAGGTCCTATAAGTCGGAGGCTCCTGGGGGGGAGTGAGAGTGGCGAGAAATATTAAGAGAGAAACAGCATGGTCGGAGTTGCCGAGAAGGCAAAGCTGCGAGACCTGGCAGGAGTCAGGTGCAGAGGTAAAGCATATATCTAGTAGAGGGGCGTGTTCCAGAGAAAGTGCTTGGAAAGCGTGTGGGGAAGTCCACTACTTGCATAAGGGATCAGTAACAGTCTTTAAGCCACTCAGCATGATGGTCGTTAAGATCTCCGAACACAAATATGTGAGCGAATGGGTGGTAGGAAGTAGCCTTATCTATATTGTCAGAAATGCTGTCTAGAAGGGAAGCAGTCGGGAGAAGAGGGGGGACGGTAAAGAAATAAAAGGTAGCTAACGAAACTGAGAATTGACAGACGGAGACATACATATTCGTGGGCAGTGGATTCGAGTGATGTCACCCTAGCTATAGAGAGGTGGTTCACTAACGTAGACCCCCAGCCCATGCATGTGGACAGTGGAATCCTTCCTTAAGAGGGGAAGATAACCAGGGATCGAGAAGTCAGAGGAAGGAATTGATGTGTTGACGTTGGTCTCACAGAGAGCTAGGATGTCAGGGGATTTTTCGCGGAGGAAAGCTTCTATGCTACAAAAGTTAGTACGAATTCCCCGGATGTTAGTAAAATATACACTTGTGTTGTAAATATGTAAGACATGATAGAAATATTTTCTTCAATTTATTTCACTATAGGAATGAGGTTTATTGGGTGTATGTTCTCTATGTCACGTTTTGTTCATTTAAATTTATTAAACAAACAAAACGTGTCACAGTTGATTCACTGTGCCGGACCAGAAAGCTTTTCTCCTCAGAATCCATCTTTCACATTTATAAATTTATCATTCGTCACTGCATTGAATACTTTGAAGGATCGGCAATATAGTCGATCCGAAGCAGCTTACCGTCAGTCACTTTCTCACCGACGTGATATGGCTTCCCTCTGTCTTTTCTACAAGTATTTTAATGGCAAATGCTCTGACGAACTTTTTTCCTGTTACCCCGACAACATGTATTTATATGTACTACTAGATTAGCATCAAGGTCATTCCCTTTTACATATGGAAATATTTAGATGTAACCGTCTCTTCTACTTTAACAGTTTCTTTTCTCGCACTTTCCGTTTGTGGATCTCACATCTATTTGTTTGCTTCCCTGATTGCTGCAATCTGCAAAAGTTTAAATGCCGTGTCAGTTGCCAGTTTTTATCTATTTGATTCCTATCTATCTCTTATCTTTTCCTCGACATCCCCTGTATCCTGCTTTTTTTTATTTCACTCTATACCAGCGGCATTTCTGTCTTGCGTGGGATTGAATGGTTATAAAAAAATAAATAAATTAGAAATAAAACATCCCGACGGAACGATTATTAGAAAAGGCATATTTATTTTGTCAGTTGATAAATTTCTATTTGCATGGCTATCGCAGACTGTACTTGTATTTGATGAAAAAAGAATATCACATTTAATTATGGACAGTTTCTTTTTCGCTTTTGTTGCGATCTTGATCAACCTCTTTTATTTGTTGCAGGGAGAGTTTCAATAAAGTTAGTGGAGAAAGAAATAAAATGAGTAATGAGACTGGTTTGTAATGAAGACTGCATAGCGTTCCGAGCAAAGAAATTGAAAGCAAACATAAACGGACAAAAAAAAAAATAATAAAACGGTACTCGAGAGAGAAAGAAAATTGAATGTTTTATTCTAGACAAATTCTCTTTCAATTATAAAACATAAATTAAGACATAAATCTAAATAATCATAAAAAGAAATAATTTATTTTCTTTTCATAGCTTATTTTTAGTTTGTTTCCTGAATCGACATTTTTCATTCTAATTTTTATAGATTGTTGCCTGTCCAGTAATGAAATTAGAAAATATATTATTCAATGTTGCCATAAACTTGCCCTTATCGTTTATCAGCCAATGATCAGGATGGATTTATAAGATGCGCAGTTATTACTGGATAGCGTGAAAACCATGACAAAAACAAAAAATGCAACAAAAGTTGAATATGAATCTCGTGGAAAAACTGAAAATGTCCAGTCAATAGAGACAAGGGCCAATAGGACACGGAAATACCAGGCTGTGAAGAGACATTACCAACCACGTTTTAATACTGAAAAACAATAATGGCATGTATTATGCAATGTGATCTACTTCGTATTTTCTTAGCCCTCCAATCGTCCTTAATCTTGTGTATCGTATTTAGTATTTACACGCACGTTCACAACGCAAGCACAATGCGATACAAGGTTGAGTTTAGTGTAGGCTAATTAGCATAAGCTTCCGTTTTGTTTCGATTTTTGTAAAAAATTACTTGTTTGTCAAATGTTTAGTCACTGGTATCCTCAGCATCCTTCCGTAGAATTACACTTCTGTGGTTAAAGGTTAACTTTAAACTTGCAGAAGTTGAGATAGTAGTGATAATATCAAATATCTCTTCTTGATGTTAAGGATAAGCTTCCATTTTGTTTCCATTTTTGTAAAAACTTACTTGTTAGCCAGATGTTCGGTCAGTGGTATCCGCAGCATTCTTCCGTAAAACCACACTTCTGAAGATTAAGGTTAACTTTAAACTTGCACAAGCTGAGATAGCAGTGATCGAGGAAGTATTGTATTGAGAATCGGTTTTACAAAGCAATGGTTCGTGAAAAAAAGCCGCTTGACGGTAATTTGCTTCTTACCAATGGAAGACGAAAGGGGTTAGTCTGGTTCACTACAATATGACTAGCATGTCGGGTCTTGACTGTGAAGCTTAGCACTAATGAAACTAAGGTATGTGTTTCGATGGAGCGGCACGGCCTCAGCGGATGTTTCTTCCCCTGGGGCTCGAACAAATATTATTTGCAGTGGAACGAACTCTATCGGCCAAAATACAAAACCAGCGTCCTGTGCTTTAACAGATATATTTACTAAGATAACACAAAAATATCTTCAAATACTAAAGAGTAAATTTATTCAATAAAAACGCCATTAGCTTCAAACATGGCCTTCAGACAACTTTGGAATCTCCTAAAACTTTTCCAGATAGTTTCTTTTATGAATTGGCGAATGCTACCATAAACCCTGCCTTTAGTTTATCTTTGGTGTTGCAAAGAGTTTTGTTGGTCTCTCCTTCAACTCTTCCCCACACATAATAATCAAGAATGTTGTAAGTAAAGGGAGTTATGTAGCTAAAAGTAAGTGATGATGTGGTCACAGTAAAATTATTTGAAAGCCACTGTGTGCTACTGCATGTGTGACATGTGGCAGAGTCATGTTGTCAGACTTTAAGTTTTACAGAAGTCACCATCTTCTCGAGGAACTTGATGTAAGCTTCCGTGATGAGTTTGTGGCCCTGTCGGATGATGAATGGAGGCATAATGACGTCATCACTCGTGATCACACCAAACAATTACGTAATCATCATTAAACTCATCCAACTTTTTCCGAGTGCTCTGCACTGTATACAGTACAAGACACTTCTTTTGTCTGATGAAAAACTAGGGGACGAAAGGCATCAAACGAAAACTTTTTCCACATATTTACCCTATATGTATATATATATATATATATATGTGTGTGTGTGTGTGTGTGTGTGTGTGTATGTATGTGTGTATGTGTGTGTACGCGCAGATACACATCAATATATAAATATTATTCAGGTTTGAATACAAGAATGCGAAATGCTGTCTAACAGAGAAAAAATATATATGAATGAATATATATGAATAAATATACATATTATTCTACGCTTTAGACACGACTCAGAGTTTCATGCATTGTGCAATTATCCGGTATCAGCTATATATATATATATATATATATATATATATATATATCCGGATGCTCGTACAAGCCAACTGGTTAACACATCTGGGTCAGATATTTGTCAACATTTTATAAATAAAAGATACTGTTTGACTGACTTTAGTGTGATCTAGAAGGCCGTCTCTTTCTGTAAACAGAGAGATTGCCTCATTGGACATTATCAGTATCTAGTACTTGGCCCTTTTTTTTGCCACACAGTTTTAATTTTTTTTAAATTGAATGAAATAAATTTTCCCAGACGGCCCTGATGAGCTTGGGATAGAAACCGGTCGGTCGTTTTTTCCTGTGCTTTTTGCTTTTTATTTTCTAACCTTACAAAATTGCCTGTAAGTACTAAATTTAATTTATTTCTTTCTATAATACGCTTTTGTACGACCAAGAATTTATTTAAATATATATATATATTAGTCATTCACATACAAGCCTGTTTCACTGTATCACAGCTCATCAGTGTAGCTAGACATCCACTTTCTTCTGGCCAGGATCTAAACTCGACCGATTTGGTTTCAGTCGGAGTAGCTACCCACTAAGCCATAGGCCCATGGAATCAGAGAATGGAAATTTTAACATGTTATATATAAGCAGTGTATACACACGCCAGTCACCGAAAGAACTCAATTCATTTCTGAAGAAAAGTAACGAGTATATCTATCTATCTATCTATCTATCTATCTATCTATCTATCTATCTATCTATCTATCTATATATATATATATATATATATATATATAATTTCCCCCATAAAAGTCATTAGCAATTAGATTAGGCAAAAAGTTGCTACTTATTCTTAGAAAGTACGAGATAAAATCATTATTAATTAGTCAAACACTAAGCCATAAGGCCCATGGAATCAGAGAATGCAAATTTTGACATGTCGTATATAAACAGTGTATACACACGACAGTCACCGAAAGAACTCAATTCATTTCTGAAGAGTAACGAGTATATATATATACATATATATAATTTCCCCCATAAAAGTTATTAGCAATTAGATTAGGCAGAAAGTTGCTACTTATTCTTAGAAAGTACGAGATAAAATCACTATTAATTAGTCAAACACTTAAGTGCCATATCTGATACACGCTTAGGCGACCACGTCCTTTTCGATCCAGAAATGACGAGGCAGAATATTTTTCTCAGTAGGCTGCCATTTTCTGCGGTAGACTGGTTGTCAACCAAGGCTAAAGAACCAAATTTCTCGTTCTATTTAATTCATAACTAGAGTCAGAAGAGATGTATTCATATGGTGCAAAATTTTAAAAAATATTTATAGGGATAGCTATGCTTCTTCTTTTTTATGTGCTTTGTTCTTTTAGGACGAAGGCATTCATGGACCTCCACTTGAAACCAATTCTTTGTTTCTTTTTACACTTCTTCTCTTGGTATCTCTCCCAAATTCTTCTCCACCATCCACTTGCTCAAACTTATCAAGTATGTCTCTCGCTGCTTTCCTCTGTCTCTCTTTTTCTCTATCCGTCCCGTGTGTATTAGAGTCTCCAAGCTCTCCTGTCTCATTACTTGCCGCTCAGCTTCTATTGCTGATGCTAAGTATAAGTTTCCTTTTTGCTTGCATCCTCTCCAAAACCACGTCATTGCTCACATGTTCTGTCTATGGTATTCGCAGCATCCTTCTGTAGAACCACATTTCAGTTGCTTCAAGTTTCTACTTCAAACTTGAAGAGATTGTCTAACATTCGCTGGCATATAAGAGGAAAAATATCGCATAACAGTCAAGTATTCTTTTCTTTGTTTCCAATGAAATTTTCCTGTCTCTTAATACTCTGCTTAGCTTTTGGAATGCGTCCTTAGCTTTGCCAATGCGCATTCGGATCTCAGTGTCACACTTCCCACCCTTTGCCAGAACATTTCTACACCTGCATAAGTTTATAAGTCCTCGACCTGTAGTTAGCATTTTGAGGTACGTTTTTGCTGACTATGCATTCGGTCAATGCATGAATTCATTTCCTATCCGTATGCAGGCAGTTTGCTTCTAATATAAGTTCTTGATGACTCTAATTTCTTTTCCGAATATGTCGTGGTTACCAAGCATCCTAAACAAGTCATTGTGGTTACGGGGTCGTATTATATTCAATGATGTAAAGTTTTCACTCTTTTTAAACATTGGGTTGTATTATACTCATGTTGAACTACACACATGTATTATAATCATTTCGGAATATACACTAGAAAATAGGCTAAACCCGAAAATTTGTTTTAGTTTATTGTTCACAATTATTTGTTATTATTTTACTTCCACCTCTAATCTTGGGTATGACGATAAGCTACATTCTGGAGTAAGGTCACTGATTGGGAAATTGAAGGGTTTCGAGGAACGTTGCACACCCTCTTAATTCTGGTTATTCGCAGATCCACTCTAACTCGAGATGTTAGGCTCCCACCTGGCTAATAACGAACCCTAAAGAAAACACTATGACAACATAAAAATACATTTTTTAAAGCAAAATGATCGAGAAAACATTCAAAATATATTTATCAGTCAGTTAAGTGCCATGCGTGATACAGGCTTGGGCTATCGTGCCTCGAAAGTGACATAACTGATTGGGCAGAAGATTATCCCGTAGTAAGTTGCCATTACTTTCTGCGATAGATTGGTTGCCAGTCAAAGCTATAGAACCCAATCTCTCCTTTTATTTAACCCATAACTGGAGGGAAGAGATGGCTTAATACCTTCCTCAAGTGTATTTGCGCGTAAGTGAATGTACGGAATGCAACTGGAATTCGAACTCGGCTCCCTCATTTCTCGTCCCAAGCCCATATCCACTGCACCACGACATACATTTTTATGAAGCCATAAAATGTGTTTAAATGTTTTAGTGTGAATATTAAATAATTTATAGAGGTGTTGATAAGCCGCTAAACAAAATCAAACAACTTACAGGAAAGAAATCTTTCATGACATTAATACATATAATATTGTATGATTCTTTAAATAAATCAAACTGTATTGAAGAATATAACTTCAATAAAACTACAACATAAAATGCACATATCACCGCCTCTTCTAATGTGCACACAAACATGTATATGTACAAAAGCTAAGTATCATCTGCCACGTATTCAATAATAATAACATATGAAGCCGTAGGGAGATGGTTAATGTTTACGAATTCGGCCTTGTGTCATACATAACCAAACTTCCTACAACTTAGGATTAATTGCTAACACCAGAAGATTGGAGATTAGATTTGTGGAAGAATTAAAGTATACCTTTGTATGTTTAAATAGAAATATATTAATGGAAAAGAATAAAATGAATTGGTATAAGTTAATGTTCAGTGAGAAACAAGTTAAGGGTATTAAGAGATCGTAGTAGTCCTTGCAAAGAGTGTGTTTATTTATACGTAGGCAGGAACGTATGTATGAATGTATGTGTGAGCGTTTATTGTTGGGTAAGATTGTCTTTGAAGTTATCGCTCAGGGTGAATGGTGAAATGGAAAAGGGTGAGAGGGGAGAGAAAAAGATTGAGATAATAATAGCGATCTCTTGACTAACGTCAAGAGACATGTTAATACACTCGTCATCTTCAGTCTCTGGCGACGGTCGTCTTGTCCCATCTCTTATATCGTTCGAAAAGGTCACTTGGGAATTCAATCCCAGACGTGATTCTGGTCTTTCTATTCTGGTTTAGGTGTTTCCAAGTTTTCTATAAACCGAAAAATATTTCGCGTCGTGGCGTGAAATTTTGCGAGTTTTGTGTGTGCTAAGCAAAGATTTATTTCTAACAAAATCAATGAGTCAGTCTTTTGCATTTGAATTTTTAAATCTAGAACTTGCTTTGTTCATCACACAAATATCATATTTTTATTACTTAAAATCTCTCCAGAAGATTACATTTTAGCATTAAATAACCCATAAAGTTGTTGATATGCCCTTAAGCAAATAAAATAAGAAAAGAGACATTTACCTTCATCTTCCTGGCCACCGATTTTATTACAGAAAAATAAACAGCACTTTGTTCGTGGCTTTTCTATCCAGTTCTGTACTGGTTCACCACAAACAGATTCTGTCCAGACTTTTACAAAATTTACCTGTGGTCAAGCATAAAAAAGAAGTAAAATTGGGACGGTGTTTATATTTTGCAAGTAAGACTCTAATACTGGCCACACATGCTTTGCTTTGTACATGTGCCGACAAGCTGTGCAATATTCACATTTGAGATGACATCGCCGACGTGAATCATATTCCAGCTGTCAAAAACAATGAAAGTTGCTATACATAAATGTCAGCCTTTTGGTAAGGGGTATTTTAAAATCGAAAGTGAAGCTTAGGCCGTTGGCAGAATAAACGCCAGCTGCAGAATTCATTTGTATTCGAAAGAGAATTTTGGCTCCCTGAGCACGCTTTTTGCATTGCAGGACAAGGAGACAGGTTCAGAAGACGTGATCTAGTCATGAAGAATCAGAACATTTAGCAAAAGTTTTCCGCTCTTGAGTTCAGTGAAGGTGGTATGATAAATACACGCCTGCTTTCATTGAGATATTACATGAAAAAGTGAAAACATTCTGTTTGATATCATGATTAGCAAAGGTTTTACAAGTACATTCATAACTCCGGTTACGTTGTTTCTTGTTAAGTCGGACTCGATTAGACGTCGTTGATAAAAATTATATGGAAAAATGAAAAATCAAGTTTAAGTCATTTTATTTAACTGTAAGTCTGTCCGTCACAAATAGAAAAGCGTTAAAAACAGCTAAAATCATGTTAATGTACAATAAATTAGAATAAAAGCAATTTACGTCCGCGATGTAAATAAACAAATTAATTGTAAACATTGGCAAATTTATCATAAATTAGTTTATTTTCTACTATCGCAAAATAATTTTAATAACTGTGTTTGTTGTTCAAACCTACAAAATTATTGTATTTTATAATGTTTTAGAACAAACCACATTCACAAATAAAAAGTCCGCGATGTACTGTCAAAATTGACGATTATATGCATCTACATTTACATGAATGTACGTACATATATTCGAAAATTTAGATTACTTTTTTCTAAACTTATTAAAAACTAAAATTTATTTGTCTGTAAGCTTAAAATAGATTCTTATTGACCACATATTATTAAAAACGCATATATAAATAAAATCCACAACTTTCTTGCTTAGGGGTTTGGATTAATTTAATTTTTTCTTATGTCTTAATGTAAGATACTCAATAGTACGAACATCAATATATATGCTGTCGTCATTTTAGACGGCATATCGATATAAATGTTTTACTGTCATTTTTGACGGCATGGGCCCACTCGTAATTTTTATGCAAATAACAAACGAGATATTCTTGGGTATGATGATAAATTACATCTGGCAGCTAGTCTCTGATCAGGCGATTGGATGTTTTGAGAAACGCGGAACCACCTTTTAATTGTTTTTGCCCCAGATTCAACCTGGCGTCAGGGGCTACATTTGATAGGGTACCAGCTATAGGAAAAAAGCAAATTCTTAAATAAATCACTAGGCAGGTATAAAAATACATAATTATATAAAAAATACTAGCGAAACATTTTTATATAAAAAATTGCCAAGATCTACTGATAGTAAAATTGCCAACAATACAATTCTAAAGCAAAAGAACCAGCAATAAATTTTGTTTGCAGTTGAAGGCATACACATGCGTTCAAAATATTTAGATTCCGGCTCTAGCAGATATGCCATTAAACAAAATCTCCCAAATCAAATTAACAGGCAAGAACAATATATTCATTCGCTAGTCAGGTATTGAAGTGCCGGAGGCATGAAACAAACGCCACTGGAATGATGTCACGAATGATAGAATGATTATATTGTGCAATTTCATAATCCTCACAGAGAGAAAAACAAAAACAAAACAAAAACAAAACAAAACAAAATCTCACAAAACAAAGGAATCCACTAAGAGATGGGATTTTCTCATAGGGTTCCAGTGTTTCTAGAAAAGGATTGTCAAATGATAAGGACCTGACACACGAAGTAACACAAGTGTGGAAAATTAAAACTATGTCAATTAAGTGCGATAGGTGATACACGCTTTGGGTGATCATGTCTCGAAAGATACATGACTGGCTGGGCAAAAGATTATCCCGCAGTAGATTGACATTTCATTATGCGGTAGACTGGTTGCCAGCCACGGCTATAGAACCCAATCTGTCCTATTATTTAGCCCATAACTGGAGGGAAGTGACGGACTAGTACCTTTCCCAAGGGTATTTGTGCATAAGTGAATGCAGGGAGTTCAACTGGAATTCGAACTCGGCACCGCGTTTTCTCATTCCGGGTCGATATCCACTGCACCACAACGCACGTCTTTAAACTAGAGTTATTTTTTAAGACGGATCGAAGTTAACAGTAAATAAAACAGTGTTATTGGTGAAATCTTAATGATTTCAAAATTGGATCATGTTATTTGAATCATGGAAATTATATGTAAAATTAATATCGCTTAAATATCCGCCAATGTTTTGGTGGCACATCTTAACTCGATGGTCAAAATTTTTGATGACGACTCTGAATAGTTGCTCCTCAATCCCACCAATATGTCTTATTTCACCTTTCAGCTGTTGAATTGTTGTTGGTTTTTTGGCATAGAACTTATTTTTGAGATGACCCCGAAGGAAGAAATCTAAAAGCGTCAAGTTGCACGATATGGTGGCCAGTTGACATCACTCTTTCGAGAGATGATGACAACTTCACTTGTTTGAACGCCCATTTTCATAACACGCTTTGATAACTTTAACACGTTGTTCGATTGTTAATCTTTCCATGATTGAAATTTCCAAAGACTGAAGATGTTAAATCTGAAAGAAATTGAAAAAAATCATTAGACACTTAAACTTAATTTACATTTAAAATCGGTCCAAGTCTTTGGAGCACTCTATACAATTACCCTTGTTGTGATAAGTTCATTGCAGATGATAAAGAAGGGTACTAAAAGTTATGTGCCAAAAATTCGAAACTTGCTGGAGAGTATATAATTAGTTTTCTCAAATATTCAGGACAGTAGACAAAAATAAATAAATATACAGTTTAATAAATAAACAGAACGCCTAGTCAAATATGTATATTCACTAAAAATAAGTTTAAGTAATAAAATCTGTGGGATTATTAAATAAAAATTCAAGTCTCTGTATTTTTCCCTTTCTCTCTCTGTTTCTCTCTCTCTCTCTCTCTCTCTATATATATATATATATGTGTGTGTGTGTGTGTGTGTGTGTGTGTGTATAATATATATATATATATATATATATATATATATATCAATAGAATATGTAAATAACAGATATGAAAAAGAGCCTTTAATCAAAGATCTTTCAATTTAATAAGCTTCTTCAGCGATTTAAGTCAAATGATTAAAACTTTTTTTAATTTTTAAAAATCCAATGTGACAGTATTTTGAGTGAGGTTTGATTTCATTAGTTAGATATGTGTCACGTGTAATAAACAAATAGATTTCTGCATTAACAGATTTGATATGCCGTTAAACAAAATCTACCAAATCAAATCAACATGTAAGGACAATGTCTGGTATTGAAGTCCCGGATACATGGAACAAACACCACTAAAATGATGTCATAGAGGATTAAACGATTATACTATGCAATTTCTCAATCCTCACAAACAGGAAAATACAAACAAATAAACCATAGACAGAAAAAGTTTATAAAAAAGGAACAGACTAATTAATATATTTTTCCCACAATATTCCAGTGTTTTTAAAAAATAATTGTCATATGTTAAGAACCTGCAACTTGAAATAATTGAAGGGTGGACACTTGTATCCTTGTTTTGATAGGGCATCATAAATGATAAATGATCTGACGGAGATAATTAACCCACAACTGGTGGTAGAAGAGATGGATTCATACATTTCCCAAAGTTATTTGTGCGTAAGTGAATGCAACGAATATCATGAGAATTCGAGCTCGGCTCTTCGATCCATTACACTACAACGCCAACAACAGCCAGTACGATAATCTATTTACGTATCATTCCTCTTAGATCCAACTGGAAAAGCTGAGAGAGATATCTAATCCAACTCTGCCCTTTTATAAAAGCAAATCAAATTAATACACAAATATGACGTCTGATCAGTTTAATAATGTCGTATTTGAAGCTGATCACAAATCAGGAATATCTTCTTAATTTCAACGCCTTCAAATCAAAACTTTTCTATCACGCCTAAAACCTGCTTTCAGCCTCCCATTTACATGGCTGATACGAACCTTCGTGTGAGTGAATCTTTGTGCCTTCTGGCTGAAATGAAGTGAAAAGATTATATTGAATCCATTGCTAGGCCAGCTGCTAAGAAATTTAGTTTACAGTACTGTTGTTATGAGGAAACATATCTATTCTATTAGACTCTCCCACCTAATTTAAGTAGGAGTAGTAAGATGAAATAGGGTCATCGATGTTGAACGATAGTAGTCGACAGTTAGTCGAATACGAAAGTAGTCAGTGACCTGGAAATATTACACTGCGTAATACATGTTATATCAATTTCGTAACGTTTTGTACGTCGAAATTATTAGGACCGATTATAGTACAAATACTGCGAACATAACTCCACAACAGTTGTGCAAAACAATTTTTCTTCACCTGAATTTATCTTTACACTCTTGTGCAAATTAAATGAAACAACTGTTTCAGTTTCCTTTCTTTCATCATACAGTCAGTTTACACCTACTGGAGATACAGGGTGTAGTCGATTTCTATTTATTTTTGTCAGATTATGTTTTTGTAGTGATGTGCAGTTATATGAATCTGTTTTCTAGGAGTATGGTGACATTTGTTTGAACTTGATAAATATTAGTTCATCCGTGATTGCATCAGATTTTTATCACGCTCAGACACTACTGTCTCGACTGTCGATTAGTTGTCCTACGGCCATTGTCTGCGATGGACGTTGCTCCAACGACGCGTATGAAAATTGTAAACCTGCACGAACTCATCAGCAAGCCTTACAGAGAGAGCGCGGATATTTTTGGTGTCAGCCTTTCAACCGTCAATCGTGTCATCAAAGCGAAGAAAGTAACTGGATCGATAAGTCTATAACGTAAAAGAAAAATACGGTTGGAAAAGAAAAACAGCACCAACTGACGACGTATACGTGATCAGGAAAAGTGAGAAAGATCCTAGGAAGACATTGTCCGTTTTATTTCAGTTAATCTGCACAAGGGTGTATAAGACTACCATTCGTTTATGACTTGAATACTGTTTTCACATATGGTCCGGTGCTCCTTCTATATATTTAGAGATTATTAATAAAATCCAAAGAAGAATCAGAAATATTATTGCTTCTGACCTCACATATCGGCTTCAGTCACTTTCACTCCCCGTAATATAGCTTCTTGTTCAGATAAACTCTTTGCTATGGTACTTACATATTATGAATTTAAGCACAGTGCTAGATGTCGGCATGGTCTCGTCAATTCTCAGTTGAATTTTTTAGATGTATGTTTTATACAAACAGTTTTTTTTTCCGGACTTCTCGCCTGTGGAACTCTCTTCCTGTTCCATGCACTCAAGCTAACTTTGATCTTCAAAAACTTAAAAGCAATTTTATTTGTTATCTACTGTTTACTAAGGGTGTGCGTCGTGGTGCAGTGGATATCGGCTCGGAACGAGAAATCGGGTAAGCCGAGTTCGAATTCCAGTCGAATTCCTTGCATTCATTTACGCGCAAATACCCTTGAAAAAGGTATTATTCCGTCTATTCCCTCCAGTTATGGGTTAAATAATAGGACAGTTCTGTAGCCTTGGTCGGCAACCAGTCTACCGCAGAAAGCAATGGCAACCTACTGAGGGATAATCTTCTGCCCAGTCAGTCATGTCTCTTTCGAGACATGATCGCCCAAGCGTGTATCACGTGTGGCACTTAACTGACTGACTGTTTTCTAGATTACTCTTCTCTTGTTCTCGCTTCTTAATAATGTATCTATTTTATTCTTGTTCTTTCTCACTCAGTAACCCCTTGAATCTCTTGGCTTTATTGGGTGATATGATGAAAAAAAAAAGAATATAATGAGCACAGTTTTTTTTATGAATTTATCTGAAAAATAAATAATAGCTAAAACGCGCAAGCAATTCCATTATGACTCGTGTTTTCTCAAAGGAAACAAATTGATACGAAGGAGTTTTTGACAGCAATGAATATTTCTAAAAGTTTTATTGTCGGATGATTAAATTTATGGGTCAGTAAATGAGAGTCAGTGAAATTTCATTTTAAGATGTCGTTTATTCGCCATCCATCTTTTATTGGCCCCTTTGTGTCTTCGAATCGAGTTTCATTTTTGTAATAAATTGTCAGAATTTTATCCACAAATCCAATGCCTCATCCATCCTTACCTTGCAATCGAATTTATTTCGCTGGTAGACTATAAGGTGCGCATAGGCAGAAAAAATAAAGAGACAGTATAGTTAAATGTTTACATCGTCTCAAATGATTGAACGAAAAGAGTTTTATTTTCATCTGAATAAAAATAGAGACAGTGAATGAATGATGACAGATACTTAACTTAATTGAGTGAGATGTTTTTTTTAAAACATTTCACCCCAAGCAAGGCAGTTTCACTGCCACTGGTGTGCAAGGGGTTGCATTGGAGGAGAGTGATAAAAAAGAGGTACAAGTTATAGCGGGTGTGAAGAGAGCTGATGAGAGTAGAGTGGACGGGGATAATAACATGAGGGAATGAAAGTCAGAGAGATAGGGGATGGAAATTGACCTTACATTTTAATTCTTGGAGATTGTAGCTTTCGGGGAAGCAAGTATACGGAAGTGCGAGAAAAGAAGCTGTTGAGTAGAAGTTGCGGTTACATTTTATTGGTTTCTCTGTAAAAGGGTGGGACCTAGTTGCTAGTATAGTAGCAACTAGCTCACATCTTTATTTATATTCTGTTAAAAAGGTTATGTTTTCCGCCTATGCTTTCTTATGGTTCGACGTATTTTATAAATTAACTTTAATATAATACTTTCCGGGGGAGATGCTAACCTACCCTGGAGAGCAACATTCTCCGACTTCTAGGACTCATGTTTTATACTTCAATGAATTGATTGCTATGTCTACTATCGAATCAATTGCTATGTCCACTACAAAAAAAAAAGTTTGTTTACTGTGTCTCGCTTTCATATTCTCTAACTAACCACCTAACCTTTAAAAATTTGAATAAATACTTTAATGATATTAGCTTGAGTTTTGTATATGATACTTTTATGGCATCCAATTTGTTCCCAAATATCTAAACGCTCCTAACACACTAACCCTCCCATTCTCTCCAACTCTCCCCCTATGTACATCCTAACTCGTCTATCGCCCTGTGTAACCCCCTGCGCTATAGTAGCAGTGGAATGCCTTGCTTGGGGGGACATGGTTAAAAATAAAAAAAATTCTCAGATCAATTATTAAAAATGGTTTAAAATCAAGGCATCCCTTTATCCGATCTTATAGACTAGATTAGCACTACATTATCACAAAAAAAAAGTTTTACCAAATACCAAAAAAAAAAAACCCCAAACAAACCATAAAACAAAACAAAAACAAAAAACAAACAAAAGATTATTTTTTGAGGAATTTCAAAAGTCGAAACAATAAAAATGGATAACATATGTAACCAGAAGGGAAATAATGGTATAATCAATATGTTGACTTTCTACTCAACCAAAACACAAAATATCAGTGGTTAACCGGGACAAGAAATGACTTGTGAATTTGAATGCTTCCAGAACAAAACTGATTTCATTTAATAACCACAGATAACCTTTTCTGTCTTTCATCAGAATGACTGATGTTGGGAGAGCCAGCAACTACGCCATTTTGATCTCATGTTTTCTACTGACATGAAATAGAGCGACGATTTTGATTCAACTGCGATGTCTACTGCCTTGAAATGTAAATCACATTGCAGTGCCAGAAAATCAATCCATCTTGCATATTTATAAATCTACAATTCGTCTGTTCTTTAAATATTACTGCCATATATTGTCTTACGCCCTTTTGCTGTATCTCGAGTTTCTTGACAAAATTCATAGATGGATCGGCAACGTAATCGATCCTAACCTGGCATCTCGATTGCAGTCATCTCTGTCTTTTCTACAAATATTTTTATGGCAACTGTTCTGATGAGCTCTTATGCCTAGTGATTAGACTGCATGAATTTAAACGTGATACTAAGGTTGTAACTAGCTCTCATCCCTTTGCTGTTGAACTCGCTTAATCGAACTATTTGTTCTATCAGAAGTTATTTTTATCGTTGCATTTAAATGTTTGAACATTGTAGGTGGTAGGGAAGGAAAAAATCCGAAAAGATGTACACAGATGAGACGTGCAAGAAAAGAAAATTGTTTTACTATGCATTCCGTTGTGGGGTTGTTGTGGCGAAATCTTTGTCACCAAGTTGTGGCAAAATCTTCGCCGCAAAGTTGTAGTGACCGCTTCATCCGAAAGTAAGACACGGAACACAGAAGGTAGATACTGATCACAGATACTGCTCACAGAAGGCAGGTTCGAAACAGTGTATTGGTATAACAAAAACATATATCCAAAGTAAGTGTTAATAATCAGTAAATAGAAATAAGTAAGTCCGAACGGTACAGTTATGCTGCTTATTGCCTGAATCGTAGCTGTATTTAACTGCGCAATTAACTACGTCCTTAACAGTATTTAATTGCCTCCCCACTTAAGACAAAATGTGGCACAAGGCATTTTTAATGTGGGCAATCCGGGCCATATAGTAGGGTAAAAATTTATGTCTAATTTTCCCCAGAAAAGACTTTACCTCTCGGCGGAGGATAGCCTGGGTTATTACTCTCCGCCCAAAGGCAGAGAGTTCGACAATGCATAAGGAAAAACACAAACTGCGTTCTTAACTGCCTTCCGGAAATCACGCAGGTAATTATATATAGCAAGAGAAAGAGTCCATTCCTCGTAGGAGGGCACCATAACACATTCCACTCCTTAACCATAAATATACTTAATATTCTGTTTTAATGGAGTCATTATAAAAGAGCAATTTAAGCCGTTACAGATGGAGCCTTTTGCAAAATACAAAATATTTTAAGCTTTCAAGATATGAAAACGTAGAAAAGAGATCTAGATAGATACAGATTACGGAGAACTATTTCAAACATATTGGATGTGCATTGTAGTGTAGTGGATATCGGATCCTAACAAGAAATCGGAAAACCGAGTTGAAATTCCAGTTGAATTCGTTGCATTCACTTACGTTCAAATATCCTTGGAAAAGGTATTAATTCGTCTCTTCTCGCTCTAGTTATGGCTTAAATAGCAAAACAGATTGGGTTCTATAGCTTTGGTTGGCAATCAGTAAATGGCAACCTACTGCAAAAAAATCTTCTACCTAGTCAGTCATGTCTCTTTCGAGACATGATCACCCCAGTGATGACACTTAACAGACTAATTTCGAGGCTTTTTCGTTCAGTGTTGCAGTAGTATGACGGACAGATATAATTTGGTGAATATAATTTGACAAAAATATCGCTTTAAACAGTCGACATGAAAAAAAAGAAAAAGAAAAATTCTTTAACGGGTAAAATATTTAATTTCAGTGTAAAAAGAGCTCAATAAAAGTCAGGATAGTTAAAGCATCTGGAGAGAAAACATGCCATACAGGCAACAATAGACAAAAAGTTTAAAAATGTTTAATTTCATCAAGAAACTCAACACCATAACTTAACAGACCTTAATTAATAAGATAGCACTTCTTCTTTTATGTGCCCTGTCTCTTCAGGACGTGGGCGATCATGGTTCTCCACGTCTCCCTATCCCTGTTGGCTCTTAGTATGTTTGCTCCTGTTATTCCTCGCAATCCCCGTTCCGTCATCCACCTAATCAGGCCCTGCAAATATGTTATCCGCTGTCTTCCTCTGTATCTTTTTCCTTCTATCTGGCCAGTCAGTATCAGGTTCTCCAAGTTCTCCTTCCTCATTGCATGTCCCAGAAACTTTAGTTGTCTCTTCCTGATGCTCAGTATTAATTTCCTCTTCGTTGTCATTCTTTCCAACACCTCATCGTTGCTTGCATGCTCAGTCCACGATATCCGCAGTATCCTTCTGTAGAACCGCATTTCCGCTGCTTCAAGTTTTGTCTTCATTTTCGATGACTTACTTGCATGAAATTCGAGTCGCGGCTGATTTCATGTTTCCGGAATGACCAAAATGTTAATTATATTTAGCTCTACCAACTTGTGTTGTATTGAGCCATTTTTATATCTTAATCTAAAATCAGTTATTATAAGTTGCCAAGAAACACCGAAAGGTTGAAAGCTAGTTTGCGGAAATAACTAGTTTCCTCATGAAATGCACACACACACACACACACACAGAGAGAGAGAGAGAGAGAGAGAGAGAAATATATATATATTTATATATATTTATATATATATTTAATTACTTAGTTTTTCGTCACAATAAAATTAGACCAGTACACAGTTGTATTAAAAAGTGTTCAATAAAACTATACTGTAGAACTTTTGAATATTCTTCATTTATAAACAAGTTATAACGCAACCTAGGTTGCGATAACTGATTTTACCGTTTTTGTTTTTTAACGCCTACGTAACGGGGATTTTTTTGAACGCTCACGTAACAAACGCTCAATTTTTAAAATTAGAAGAATTTATAACGTTTTCATCCAGGGTGCTATGAGCCTAGGTCGCGAAATAACTCGTTTATAAATGAAGAATATATATATATATATATATATATATATATATATATATATATATATACTCCCGATCAAAAATTTAAGACCACTTAAAAATCTTTAAAAAGAAATTTTTTTTATGGATAGATTTTAAACTCCTTTCACTTAAGGTTACCAATACTACAATCTAAAAGGTTATGGAAACAAAAAGCTACATTCCAAACATTTTATTTAGAAATTTACATTCTTATAGAACCCAGTGTTTCCTGTTGTTTATCAATGGTTCGGGAAGAAGTAATGTATTCTTCTCTTTCCCAATAATATTAGTATATCAGTGATTGTAATGAATACGAATTGAATTCGAATTCGAATCTCCAATTCCTAAATCCGCTATCCATGATTTCCACCAGGTTTCTAAAAACTTACAGTACCAGGTGTTCCCATGCGATCACCCATTTAAGCACTGATCTGGCTCTACGATGTTTAATCACGATTATCGAACGAGAACCGGCGTGTTTATCATGATTTCACTGTAGATAGATAGTATTGTGGTATATGTATTCACTTTTCTTTCCTATATACATACACAGATCATTTGTAAGGCGTCATTCAGGCTTTTATAAACAAACGACTGTGTGTTTAGTCATTTATGTGCAGTTAAATTTTCTTCATTTGATTGCACGTTGGTCTGACCGTCTTTTTATTTCATTTTCAGTAAAACTGCTTACGTTTTCCACCAATGAGATTTGTCAGAAAGGAAGTATTTATCCTCCTCGTTATGGCCCATTAGAAGTTTCCATTTCTGGGACTAGCGGGAACAATAATATAATTTGTCGTTTTCATTTTTCCTTCGTGAACTCCACCGAAATTACTTGCGAAATGACAATGATTACAGCTTCCCTTTTCGATGACTGTCAAAGCTGTCAGAACTACCATATCGTCATTCAGATTTGTGTAAACCGTTTTTAAATAACTAAACTTAGCTGATATATGAGACAAACTCATGAAGATAGTACAATTTGTGAGTATCAAAATCAAGTTGTGTAGGATATGAAGTTAGTGAGACGGTTATCAGCAGGCAAAAACTCGAATTCCAACTTAGTCTTTCTCACTGCTAATCTATATATTCTAGTTCATATATATATATATATATATATATATATATATATATATATATATAAGCAAATTTCATTTAATTCATGTGTGTTTTATTATGCAGCTAACTTTTGTGTTGTTTTGAAACCAAGTCTGTCCTTCCATCTATGCGTAAAGACGTTCTACCCCATCTATATTAATACAGTTATTTATTATTTTAAATGTAGTTATGAACTCGACTACATAGGTAGAACGACGCAGCCTTTGGATGTTAGGATTAAACAGCCTGCTAAAATACTCAATAAAATTTTTTCGTCTGGTAATACCGTTCGAAATATATACGGGTCTTCTATTGCGGATCACTTGATAAATAATCCGACTTCAGTGTGAAGTGGTTCTCTCTTTTGGCCAGAGCACACTTGATATTCCATCTGAAGGTATAGGAGACGCTGTTCATGAGGTCCAGGCGACCCCCTCTTTATAAATAGAGAGACTGTTTGCTTGGTCTTGCTTTGCTGTGTCTCTAGCATCTTTAGATGTTATAAATTTTATTTTTCCGTCCATTCATTCACGTCATCCGCGACAGACTTTCTTCTCATAATTTATTTCCCCGTTTACAGTTCTGACGAGAGGGAATGAAACCGGTCGACTGGTGATTTTTGTTTCAAAATTTATCATGGCCTATAATAAAAAATGTATTGCCTTTAGCACTATAATACGTTTTCGTACCATCAAAACAGCGCGCGTGTGTGTATAACCTTTAGGATTTGAAAAAGAAATCACTCGGCCGGTGGTTGAGAGCGAGAAAAAATTTATTCGCCCGCAAATCATTTTATTTGACCGACTGCATTTTCTTAATAGGCACCTTACATAAACAGTGTGAATCGCTGACTGAGAACAAAAAAATGAAATTATAATTAAAATTTCGAACGTGTTAGAAAAGATTTTAAATTTTTTTAAAAAATAATAACAACAAAGTTTGATCTTTCCTCTCAATCATAACATAAACATTTTGATGATATAACTTTGTTTTTAATAAGTTTGTTTTTAGCAATTGAGTGGATGTAGCTAAATTCATAGTTTCTTTTTCTGTTTGACTACAACCTCCTTCTCGTAGATGATAAAAAATAACAAATCTGATTTTCTCAATGATTTTCTATAAAAAATTACTTTTTTTTAATCATATCACCCCGAGCAAGGCGGTAACGCTACTGATGTGCAGGGGGCTACGTGAAAGTGGAAAGATTGGAAAAGAGAAAACCAGAAACCACATCCTAAACATGGAATAAGGGATGAGCCTCTTACTTGTATAATTTGTTTTTGGTGCATGGTTGATAAATGTACGCATTTTTTTCGTAAGCGGGGAGGAAGTATAGATGTTGAGTCAAGGGTAATATTTTCCAAATGAGTTTCTAAAATTCTGTGAGCGTCTTTAATCTGGGCGACAGAAACATTTTGGCTTCACTCTGGAAGCGTTAATTAAACGAATGTTTACACTGATCAGGACGATACAAGCGAGACATGATCTTGTCAATCTAAATGCCATTTATCAGATCTTGCTATGATAATTGAAGGATATCACTATCTTCCGTTTAACCACACATTTCTACGTAAATCAGGCGCCATGCATAAGACCAAAGAGTTCAATTATGTCATTGTAGGTCATTGTAATTAACTTGTGAATCTTCAATGGCATGCTTTTGGGTTGTAAAAGGAATCAGATTTCCTTTTTCTATATTTGAAGGGACACGTTTCATTGCGAGAGTTTTAATCGACCGCGGGTGTGTAAAGCAATAAAATTTAATAACCCAATTAAGTTTTTAATCGACTGAGTTGATCGAGCGAGTGAAATCTCAAAGACTGTATTGTTCGAACTGTTGCTCACATTTTTATTGCCTAATTTACGACGTCACGGGACGTCACCGGCTTTCTTCGGGTGATATACATTGGCATTTTGAAACGAATCCTTTATTTAGTCCACGAGGATAGATTGTTCTAATTCAATGTATCATGCCTTTTTGTCGATATCTCAGTTTCAGCTAATTCCTTTTAGTAACTCAACATTCCGTTTTTTCCCTGGCTGTAATCAGGTATTGAACTCACTACTCTTTGGCTCAAGTCATTTTTTGGATTACTACAACCAACCCTCTTTATTCGGTTGGCCATGTGTCCTTGTGGAAAGGTTGTGAATATGGCACTAAAGATGAGGACAACTGTCAGAATCATGCCACTAGTGTACATATTTACAATACCTCAGAAATATAGACAGATTTACATCATTTGGACTGTTGTTCTCATCTTTATTAGTATATTCATGAAACTTTACGCAGTAGCCTTCTTCAGGTGATATACTTTTGAATTTCGAACTAAACAATTTATTTAATTCACGCGGCTAGATTGTTTGATTACGCCTTTTTTTTTTTTTAGATATTTCAGTTCCGGTTAATTCCCTTTAGTAACTCAACTCTCCAAGTTTTTCTTTCCTCAGTTTTGGCTTTGTATTGAACTTACAACTCTTTATGTGAAGTCATTTTTGTGGGGATTATTTCAACAAACGCTTTTAACCACTGGGCCATATATACTGCAAAGCGATATCTTTGTATATGTCAAGAACAAAAATGAAATCTGCTTGATTATATACACAAAACGCACATTCAGAAATGTTTAAATTTAAATTTCAGCGTAACCTGTCATGTGTCTTCGTAATACGATGACGTTCTAAACGACCAAACACATCACTTGAATATTTTTCTTCCTTGTCAGAGATTTTCTTATATATGTACATATTAATACATATTAAGGAAGCAACCCTTCTTTCAAACATCTTACATTGAATATCTCCGACAAGTAAGATTTAAATAATTTTTATTAGGTTTTCTAGCATCCTAATATTTTCCGTTTGAAGATAAGGAATATGAAAATTGTCCATATCTTTTCATCGTTCCAAGTACTTTCGGTCACTTCTGTAGCTAGTTTCAAGCGTGTGTATGTCTCTGCAGTTGGTTTTCCATGTTTTGGCTATTATATAAGTGAATGTGTGTATCTCTGTGTCTGTGTGCATTTAGGCAATATATCTTCATTTAAAAATGTTTGATTAAATAATTTAGTCATATTGTGTCTATTTATATTGATTTTGATCTCGTAGTCAAGAATAAATTTCTTGGCATGATGTTTATAGGCTTTAAGAAAGGCACTATATGCATTGTCATTATTTTTATTTTACTTACAAAAATTGCAATATGCATCTTTTAAAATATTTGGTTTCTTTTTTTGAAATTACAATTTAGAAATTATATGTATCTATTTAGAACGTTTTTACAATACTGATATTTCATTATATTTATTGTCGGTTTTCATTTTTTAAGAAAGATAGCTTTAAAAATGAAGTTTTTGTGCATTATTTTCATGACGGAATATGAATGTATTGTAAATTAATCTCCCCATCTCTCTCTCTACACACACACACACACACATATATATATATATTGTCATCCACAGACAGATCTGTTTCGCTGTATCACAGCTCATCAGTACGGTTAGACTCCGATTGCTCCCTAACCCAGGCTCGAAACCCGACCGATTTGGCGTCAGTCGGCGACTCTACACCTGGGCCACGGGGCGTTCGATGGAAAAAGGCAGTCTTTTTTAGCGCATATCATATTACGCGCCCAGCAGCCAGAGTGCTCCAATTCATTTTTAATGAATGAGCGATATATATATATATATATATATATATATATATATATATATATATATATATATATATATATATATAAAAGGTTTAAACGCATAAACCGGTTTCTCTACCAGACAATTCTGGTGATTAAAAATTAAAAACAAAAACTGTCAAAGTGTGGATGAATGTTCAGATGCTGATTTACACTCGGATCCTACTACTACAACCTGCCATGTGAGTAATTTACGGCGAAAGGGTTTTCTTATTCTGAGGGTTGTTAACTTTCTTTCAGTAAGTCAAACATCACTTTTTGTCTAAAAGACTTACCAAGATTTATCATTAACGGTTATAATATAATCAGATTAAATTGTGGTGACGATACACAAAATGAAAACAGAAATAACTTTTACACAATTGAGTGTATGCAAATCAATGAAAATCTATTTATTGTTACAATACAACGTTCAAGATTTTCAGTGAAACAGACAAGCTAAATTGTCAGCTGCATATTGGAGACGCCGAAAGAATTCAGATACAGAAATCTAAGTGCAGACAACATAAACTATAGGGCGCAGCAGAAATTCCCCCATGTCTATCTCCTAGAAATGATGTGGCAATGTTGCCGTCATGCAGATTATCTATATCCTACCATTATGTGGGAGGTATTTCCAAGAGATATATGGGAAACTATTTCTGTCCCAGCCTGTTTAACGGAAATCATAAGGCGTATAGGAATGACTGAAGATGTCTTCCAAAGCCCACGTATATTATTTAGTTGCTTAAAAAGGCGCACATCATGCGAATTTTTTAGCCAGCTCCTGTAGATAGCTAATTGGTTCTCCGGACTAAAACTAAAAAAAGACGCTGATCTCAGTTAGAAAACAGCACCGATAATTTTGAAGAAATAACTTTTAATTCCATAATCCATGACATGGAACTTCAAAATCTCACTTTAACTTTGATTCAGGCTGTAGGACTTGTTCTGGCTAAAACATTGATTTAGACCGAAATTCCAAATCATGCTGAAAATTGATTTCTTCAAATCACAATCCCTATAGAATTTCAAATCCTCACGTCACGAAACCTTTCACTTTAACAATGATTCCTTGGTATTTTGAAGAAATGAAATTGATTTCCTCAATTCACAAAGTTTTGGGAATTTTTAAAACTGGAAACATTTTCTTTAAGTTCACAAAGTTTTGTGTTACATTAATCTTAAATAAATTAAAAACTTCTAAAATCAAGGTCATGGGCATGAGGTAAACTGCATCCGGCAGCAAGGCCTCTGATTGAAGGTTGTGAGAAGCATGGAACCACCTCTTAATTGCTGTTGTTCTCAGGCCCACCCTAACGTAGATTGGTAACACCAGTTATAGGCAAATAGTTTATCCCCAAACTGGGATCAAAACACTATGAAGTTATAAAAATATAATTTAATAGAAATATATATATTTATATAAATACTTTCATAGAATAAAATATATTTTTGAATGAAAAATATGACCAACAATACATTTTTGAAGAAAAAATCATTACCATAACATTTTTTTGAAGGAATAAAATTATTCTCAGCAAAACATTTTTGAATGCAAAACTAGAAAACTTTTTCAGTTTTCTAAAATAAAAAAGAATAAAACAAAGTTTCATTAAAACTTGACTAAATCAATCTTCTCACTGTTACCGAATATAAAAAATACCTTAAAACCCCACTTTCTTGACATTAAATAACCCACAGAGGTTGATATTCCGTTAAACAAAACTAAACAAGAACTAAATAATTTTTTTTTAATCTATTTTAAAATTTGAATTTTGTACTTCCTTCTTTTCATCCTTTTTTTTTTTTTTTTAATCATCTCACCCCAAGCAAGGCATTCCACTGCCACTATTGCGCATGGGGTTACATAGGAGAAGGTAAAGAGAAGGAGTGGTTAGACATAGGGAATGTTAGGAGGAAGGTGACAGATGAGTAAGGATAGCGAGGATGAGGATTGGGCAGATGGGAAGAGTGTTTGATAGAATGGGAGCAGGTTAGTGTGTTAGGAGGTGTCTATTGACCTTACATTTAAACTCCTGAAACAAACACTACATTAAGAGCATGTTTTCAATCCTAGGATTACCATTGTTCCAAAAAGTTAAAATATATCAATGTAGAGTGGCCCAAGCTCTAGTGGTTTTATACACATGGACGAAATTTTACCGGTTATTTATTGAGAAATATTCTTCTATGTGCCGTGTCCCTTTAGAACGTAAGAGATTATGGCTTTCCACATCTCCGTATCGCTTGTAGCTCCTACACCCACTTTTCCTTTTACCTCTCTAAACCCTGCTCTGTCATCTATCTGCTCAAGTCTATCAAGTGTGTCACGCATTGCTTTCTACGTCTCTCCATCCCTCTATCCGTCCCGTGAGTATTAGATTCTCCAAGCCTTTCTTCCTCGTTACATGTCCCAATAATTAATACTGTAATTTACTGATGTTAAGTATCAATTTTCTTTTAATTTCTATCCTCTCGAAAACCTCGTCGTAGCTCGACCCATGGTATCCTCAGCATCTTTCTGTAGAACCGCATTTCAGTTGCTTCCAGTCTTTCCCTCATCTTTGGTGATATTGTCCAACATTCACTGCCATATTGGAAGACAGACATTACATAAAAATCCAGTACATTTTTCTTTGGTACTAGCAACATTTTTCGGTTTCTCAGTACTTTATTCAGCTTCTTGAATGCATCCTTGACCATGCCAATTCACCTTCGGATCTCAGTGTCGCACTTACCGTCCTCTGTTAAAACGCTTTCCAGATATTTAAATTTATGAACCAGCTTAATTTTTGTATCACCAGCAAGTAGTTGGCATTTTGGGCTCCTCTTTTTGCTGATGATTGCGGTCGTCAATGATGAATTCTGGCAGGATATGGGACTGTCAAAATGAATTTCTTATATGGTACTAAATGATGGACTATCTTCATAAATAAAGATGGAATTTGAATTGACAGAGAGATGATTTTACTAACTAATTATGCAAATATATTTAACAGAACCCGTGAATGACAAGTAAGTTTGAAAAACCATCAGGACTAAAAAGAAAGTAACTTTTATCATCAGAAAAATTCTGGGTCATATAGAGCGGAAAAAGACATGGAAAATAGAGTACTAAGGGCATATTGAAAGCAAAATAAGCAGGAGGAAACAGCGAATAACCTACTTAACTTAAAATTAAGTGCAAAGGCAAATGATACTTTTTATTTCTTTATAAGTAACCATTAGGGATCCTCTAAATAAACATCCAGTTCTACTGTCGATTATAGTTTTTAAAAATATGTCTATTAATGTAACATGTCTGGTTGGTTCGCTGGTTCGGGAACGAAGCCTCCTGCGATGATGATGTCCAAACGGCACCAGTTATGACGACGCTTTCGGGTCGCTAGTCGTGATGATCTCGTCATAGTAGCTGGTCTTCAAGACGTCTATTACAACAACGAATTCACTGCCCACGCTGTGTTCTTTGATCTCAGGAAGTCACGTTGTGAAAACCCGGTAGCCGTATTTCTACCATATCCAGACCGGACACTTGTGCACATTTGTTTTAAAATAAAATAATTACGGCACAAAAAAATAAGTAAATAAATAAATGAATGAATGAGTTTGAAGACGCCTGGGTGAGTTACGAAAGAAAATCTTTATAAAAAAATAATTAATTACAAAAGCAAAAAATACAATTGTCGAAATTCAAGTTTACAAAGGAGAGAGGATTCGTTTTAAAAAAATATCAGAGCTTTTCAATCTTCAAATAAAAATAAGTCCTTCCGACGTTTCATTAAAAGTAATCAGAGCTTTCAATTTTTAAAAATAATCTGGCTGTCAATTTTCCAGATAAAAATACGTCTTTTCAGCTTTTATCAAACTTCACAGAGTAATCCAAATAACAATGTGACCAGCGGCGGCGGTGTGGGGTTCGTTTGGTCTTTGTTGCCTGAAAATCTCTCTCTAAATCTCACTGAAAAATGCTTTTCATAGCAGTGCAAACTTTTCGCTAGGAATAATCAGAACTTTCAATTCTCCAAATAACTTAATAAAGTTCTTTCAGGGTTCTTATCGGAGGCGCATTATTTGACTTTAACTCTTTAAGTTAATTCGGCGGCAGACTTTTCTACGTTTCTTTACATCTTCAGCCATAAGTTCTGTGGTACGCGACCAGCCTCTGCGTCGTATGCTCCCCAATTGGGAACACTTTCCCTTCAGTCGTTACATTTCGACTGAAATTTCAAAAACTACCCAAACAACTTTGTTTTTTGTACTAAGTTCGGATTTTTATAGCTGTTCTCAATTCTCTCGGGGGATCTACGCAACTCAAAGCTTTGACCAATGAGATAATTTTCTACCCACAGGATTTACGGGGAGCCATGGCTCGACGAATGAAATATCAACAACTCACATGACGTAATGTCTTTCTGTCATTTTTCTTTCAATTATATTATCTGCTTTTCGATTTTAGAATCTGTTCCCAGAAATAACTTTTGAGGATTTAACCCTACCTGACCTCATCAAGGAAATCCTGACATTTTGTTATGACTACGGCCATTTTTACAAACTTCCACTTGGCTCAAAACAATTCGTTTTGTATACGAAAAAGAAGAAACTATATTTTTCTCTTTTTTCCCCAATTATCAGCCAATTTCTCTATTCCACGGATTTTAAAAGTACATAATAGTATTAAAAATATCTTTTTTTTACGTAAGCCCACATCGCGGATTACAATAAAGCACAACTAAGAATGCCGCTAATATCAATTTCTCTCACTCCATTGTATTAAATCAAAAAATAAAAATGAAAATATACCGGTATGGAAATAGAGTTACATTAAAACAATTATACTTAAGTGCCGTAAAAGTTATGGCAATTTTCAGTACTGATGAATGCTTTTGTTTCTATACATTTGTTCGATTATTTTATTATTATTTCTTCGATTTATCCGTGCTATCCATTTTATATGTTTTTGGTGTTGAAGTCCTCATCTGACGTGGTATAAAACCTATTTTATTCTGTTAATTCATACCTGCGTGAAGCAATGAAAAGGAAAGATAATATATTTTCCAAAGTCCATAGTGCGAAATGGAATTTCACCAATTCGAACCCGACTATTTGGATTCTCTCTTCGCCTTGATAACACTTACGTTACCTGCACATTTCCCAATTTACCTGTTTTTAATATTTAATTCATTTGTTCTTGATTGTTTGTTTAATTTCTGTATCTATTCCACTTTAACCTTCCTTACTTAGCGAAGGTATGAACGTTCTCTTCTTCTGACAACTGTATTTTAATCACTGTCATTGTAATAAGTGCCAATTAGAGAGGCAATGCAGCAAACAGATCCAGATCAATATAATTATAATCAGTCTTAAAATAAACCCTCATTAAATCAGTATAGGTCAATGCGATATTTATGCTCGGAATGATTTGAAAAAATACAATCTCAGAAGTATATATACTTATGTTTTACTAGTTTTAACCTGTGAAAATTTCACTTATTTTTAATTTTAATATTCTGATAAATCTGAATTCTTCAGTTAATGATCGAATTAGCGCATAGCAAATTATATGACAATAAAAATATCCGTAGAAATTTCATTATTGCGTTATTAAATATTGGAACTTAACAACTTTACCAACATATTCCAATAACAATCATAAATCTAAAGTTCTCTCTCTTTTTCATTCATATCATTCCTCTTTCCTTGCATTTGTTCTGTATTATGTTTACGGATTGTCTGCCTTTCTTCTGCTCGGAATCGTTCTCGTCTTCTACTCTGCCGTTCTCTTATTGCCTCTCTTTGTTGTCTTATTCTTTCTTCCATTACAATGTTGTTGTTTTTTCCAGAAATATAATGCATTTACAAAATACTTTTAACTTCACTGATTACAGTCGAAGCGTGACACACGCAGGTACCTAGGTAGGTATTATTGCATTATAATGTAATGACTACGTCTCTCTATGTTGTTCACAGCGAGAACTGAAGGACTGATTGGATAAAATAAATAAAAATAAACGGATGAAAATTATTTTTCTTAGTTGAAGGAGAATCAACATGAATACAGCAAAGAAAGACTTGAAATTATTATTTGAACATAGCAACAATCATAATTATAAAATGATCTCTCTTCTTCGTTCATATCATTTTTCCTTGATTGCATTCGTTCTCAATTATGGTTAAAGATTGCTTGTCCTTCTGCTCGTAATCGTTCTCGTTTTCTTCCCTGGTGCCTCTCTTTGTTGTCTGGAAATATGAAGCATTTACAATATGCATTTAATTTCATTCATTACAGCAAAAGCTTGACACATGTAGATACATACGGAGTTATTACTGTATCAGAGTATACAGATGACTACTTGCTATGCTAGTTTTAGCGAGAATTGCAGGCTCGATTGAAAAAATAAATAAAAATAAATGGATGAAAAATATTTTTTAATTGAAGCAGAATCAAGATAAAGATAGCAAAGAAAGACTTGAAATTGTTATTTAAAACACGAAACGATATAAGTACAATAATACTCTCTCTCACTCTCTCTCTCTCTCTCTCTCTCTCTCTCTATGTATATATATATATATATATATATATAATATATATATATATATATGTCTTTTATAACAGATCTAAACTTATTTATAAACGGAACTTTGTCTGTGTGTGTGTGTGTGTCCATTACCTATAGACTCCGAAACGGCTGAACCGATTTTCTTGAAAATTTACACAGTTGTACTATAAGCATCTGCAAGTGTTCGTACCTAGGTTTTGTGTCGAGGCACCCCATATAAATATCGAACATCGATAATCGAAAAAATCGGGTTATAGAAGGAGTGGTTCGATTTTAATCAAATTTCATACACTCATAGACAAAGACATAAGAAACGATATTCAGAAGTTTTAAGGTTGCAGTTCTTACAATAGTTCAGGAACTCGATAATATATATATATATATATATATAAATATATATATGAGGCAAGATGTTTGTGTGTGTGTCTGTTTATCTGCCTGTATGTGTGTATTTTTTTCAGCCATTTTATTTTAGTTTTTGCTTCGGGTTTAACTCTAAGTAGGTATAATTGTAGTTCTTAGTCTCAGCCATGATACCATTTACTGAAAGGACTTATTTAGCCTTCAAAATTCAGTTTCCGACGAAAAAACTTATTTCATATCGATACGAGGAAATCAAAATTTGATCCATTCATTTTTCTTTCAATCTATGTTTTAGCCTTAACTGGAAACAACTATTGCTATTTAGTCTTTCGTGCCAACGTCCAAAGAGCCTGAGCTCCATAGCCATGGATTAGATTTAAAGCTTTCATTACACCCGAGCAACGCCGGGTTATACTGCTAGTGATATATATTTTACAGTAATTATCTTTTCGTTTTATATTTCCAGTTCGGTGTTTTCTTTCGCTTATCGTGCGTGTTTTTGTGTATGTCGTCTAGCGTTCCTATGTTTAATCTTTTGTGTGTGCGTTCATATCTCTTTCTTCAGCGTGACACACGCAGGTACTACGGCATTAACATGTATAGATCATGCAAAGCGTTTGACAAAGTATATCACAAAGGAAATATAATAATTGTTTGGTGATCTTGACACATTTGGGAAGAATAGTTGAATAACCCAGAAGATTTACTGCAGCAAACATCTTGCAAAGATAGGAACTAAATTCAGTATATATATATAGTAATTATTATTATTATTATTATTATTATTATAGCATACTGCAACAAAATAGTTATAAAGTTTCGGTGTTAAAACACCATAATCAGGCAATAAAATGTGGTTAATTTATTTGGTAATATATAGATAAGTATATTTCAAAAGGATAAAATATTGGAATAAAAATAAATAAAAACATAAGAATAAAGTGGTAATAAAGAATAGTGTGTGTACGACTCATAGACAGTAGTGTTTTCATGTTTTGCCACTGAAAGCCAGACATGTCAAAATTTTAAACCGGAAAAAACAGAAAATAGATAAAGGAGAAAATAGAAAAAGAAAATAAGATAATAGAAGAGACAAGAGAGAAGAGAATAAAAAGGAAAAACTAGCAAAAGAAAATTGAAACGTTGGAAACGATAAAATATACTAAAGTAAACTAAAAAAAAATAACGAACATAAAAGATAAGAATAATGTAACAAGGTTGAGCACTCTCCTCATTTACATTTTTTGCAACCATGAAAAATAAAATTAAATATCACTTCAAAACATCCCAATCCCTCACAAACGGGATTATTCCTCCAAATTTCTTAATAAAACTGAGGACTTAATTAGAAGGAAAAGATTGAAAGCCTATTTCTTCCTTCACAAAAATATTTTTCCGATGGAACAGAACAATTATTACGGATTTTATAACTTGAAAGCTGCTCCTCTTATTGATATGTTATTACAGTTTGAATATGAATTGTTTCAAACTATTAAAAACTTAAAATTCCACAAACTCAAATCCAATTTTAAGGAACAACTTCACTCTATTGTTAAAAATATTAACACTTCTGACTAATTTTTTTTCACGTTCTGACAAAACAGATAATTACTATATATCTGAACCACAGTATTAAAACTGTCTGTTTACTAAAGTTCATATATGCGCTAACAATACAGTTGACAACATTAATATTACTACCAAAATTATAACCGATAAGTTAAAAATTAGCGAAAGAGTAAGCAAATTCAACCCCATTGAATCTTACATTACTATCAATGATCCCAAATCGGACTTTGATAGAAACTGCACAACTAGAGCTTACAAAATAGGAAACTGACAGAATTAGTAAAGAAATTCAACAAGAGTGTCAACCCAAAAATCAGACATAATATTGGATTAACCCACTGAAGTGTTAAATTGGTTCAAACAAATTAACAACAAACATAAATGCTCATTTATCCAATTCGACATCGTAGATTATTACCCCTCCATCTCGAAGGATTTGTACATTTGCCTTGAACTTGCCTTGAACTTGCCTTGAACTTGCCTCGGACTTTGATAGAAACTGCACAACTAGAGCTTACAAAATAGGAAACTGACAGAATTAGTAAAGAAATTCAACAAGAGTGTCAACCCAAAAATCAGACATAATATTGGATTAACCCACTGAAGTGTTAAATTGGTTCAAACAAATTAACAACAAACATAAATGCTCATTTATCCAATTCGACATCGTAGATTATTACCCCTCCATCTCGAAGGATTTGTACATTTGCCTTGAACTTTGTTTCGGAATTTTCGTGCCTTACTAGTGTAGAAAAATATACTTTTACATTTAAAACAATCTGTTTTCACCCATAACAACGAACAGTGGATAAAGTCTAATTCTGAGGACCCATTTGACATTGCCTGAGAGCAATGGAATCTTCAGAATCATCAGATCTTGTCGTTCTTTTATTTTGTACAATCTCACTGCTCATTGCGATGTCGATATAAAAGATGTTACATTGTATAGAGATTATTGTCTTATGATTATACATAATTCCAGTTGATAGAATCACTAAATACATGCATACATACAATACTGAATAACTTTAATCTTAAAATAATAGTAAATACCAACTTCAAAAAGTTGACTTTCTAGATGCTACACTTGCCTTAGTTAATAGCAATTACCATAGGTAAAACATAATGCTAATCATATCTACATACTTCCTAGATCAAATCACCAGCCGTCTATTATTAAACATATACACAGAATTAACAATAATTCTTCCACTGAAGACATTTCTATCCGCATTGTCATTACTATAATACAACCCTAAAAATTAGCGGCTGTAATTGCAAGGATATTAAATATCATAAGCAAATTAATCATAATATCAAATATAATCTAAATAGAAAAATAATTTGGTACATGCCGCTATTGAACCAAAATTAACTAGTATCTAGTTCAAAAACACTTCCCAACTAATATTCCTCTTAGCAAAATTTTTAATAAAAATAAACTGAAACTTAGTTACAGCTGCACTGGTAATCTTGAGATGATAATATAAAAAACACAGAATAATGAAATCCTAAAACAACATTATGACATTAATTATAACCAACTTACCAAATATAATAATAATAACACAAGTTTCTGCAATTGTCATAACGCTAACGTATGTCCTTTGCTAAATAAATGCTTAACAGATTCCATTGTTTACCAAGCTACTATCTCAACTACAAAAATCCAAATCTTACCAAATATTATATCGGGTGTACAAAGAATCATTTTAAGTCTCGATTTTACCAGCATAACTAATTTTTCAGTTATAAAATATATAGAAATTATACTTCTCTCTCTAAATACTACTGGCAATTCAAAGATGCAAATACAACTCTTATAGTTAAATAGAAAATATTAACTAAAGTTAGAATATGTAAATCGTTACAGGAAATATGTTTTCTTTGTTTACAAGAAAGAATCCATATAACAAAATTCCCAAAAGCTGACTTATTTAATCAACGTAATGAACTCACTAATAATAGCCATCATAGAATCTTTTATAACCTTAAATATATCTGAAATTATCTCAAATTTATCTCAGTAATTTCACTATTTACTCTTTTTATAACTTAAAAAAATCTGCTTATTAAACTGGCAATTTTTTAGTTACTGTTATTTTTTATTCGTACGTATGAACAAATATTCTTAAGAATTTGACATTATTTATATTTTAATTGTAATTTAGATTTTGAATTTTTTTAAATGATTCTTTTTATGCTGGTTTTTATTTTTAGTTCATTTTAGTTTATTTTATCTTTTCTAGCGTTTGGATTTTTCTTTGTTAGTCTTTTCTTGTTCTTTCTCTTCTCTCTTGTCTTTATTTTCCTTTTTTCTATTCTTTATCTGTTTTCTGTTTTTTTCCGGTTTAAAATTTTTGACATGTCTTGCTTTCTGCGGTAAAACATTGAAACAATACTGTCTATGAGTCGTACACATACCATTCTTGAAATTTTATGACCTCTCACCCCACTTAATTTATCTCATTAGATGACCTCCTTATTCTTATGATTTTATTGATTTTTATTTTTATTTTTTTTACATTATTTTTAAAAAATATTCTTATCTATATATATTACCAAATAAATTAACCTCATTAAAACAAATTAACCTGCCTGATTATGACGTTTTAACACAAAAGCTTTATAGCTATTGAGTTGCAGTATATTATTATTATTATGTCATTTTTCATCATATTTCGATTTCTGCTTTGGTCTCACTACCAACCAAGTCTGCGGGGAGACCTAAGGCAGGTAGTGGTGTGTTGTTATGGCTCCATTTCATGTTTTTCTATCTTCCCTATCATCTCCAGCATTACATAGATAAAGTTTTCCTTAGTGTGTGGGCTGTACTTAATAAGGCAATTTTTTGTATATCTCTTAAGCTGGGGTTTCCAGGGATTCTTTCAATGTGTTGTTTTGTTCCATTTTTTATCATTCCAAGTGAACCTACTATCACTGGCACAACTCTTGTTTTCAATTTCCACATTTTTTCTATTTCAATTTCCAGGTCTTTATATTTTGACAGTATTATTATTATTATTATTATTATTATAAACGTATATTTTTGCTCTATTTTTGTAATGATCACTTTTTAAAAGTAAATATCTAACTGTGGAATGTATTTCCATTAGTAACAATTCCAATTATATATATATATATATATATATATATATATATATATAAGTGTGTGTATGTAATTTAATGTATGTGTGTGTGTATGTATGTATATATGTATTCATAATTGAAGACTTGTGTGTGTATGTATGTGTGTACACATATATGTATGTATAATTGTAAATGATTTTTTTTTATACCTAGCGGTATCTTTATTTAGTTTAAATTAAATGACCTAATTTTTAAAAAAAAATTATTTTAAATCCTATATCTTTTTATTCCCTTCAAAAATTATTATACCTTTTTAAGTGAAAGGCCTTTTTCTAATATTTCAACGTTTTTGGGAAGTTAGGTTGTTGAATATGTCCAGCGTCTGTAATATATAAAAAATTTTCTTTCTTTTCTTTTTTCCCTCCCTTCCTTTATCTCTCTTACCTCCCACCTTTTTTCCGTTTTGCTTAACCTAATATCAATTCAACACGCCGTCTGTTCCTTTTACGTTACAATTTTACGTTACAATTCTCTTTCCTTTTTTGCGAACCCAGACGATGCCAATTTTTCTTTTCTTGTTTATTTTATTTTATTTTATCTTTTTCTTTTTCTTTCTTTTTAATTTTTTTGCAAATCTATTTAAAAAGGAAAAATAGACTGATTTTTTGTCCAGTTTCAGAAAGGATTTTTTTGTTGCTGATGTGATGTGTTATCCCCTGTGGGGATTTCATATCGAAATGGTCATTCAACATCCTTGAATTAATCCTATTTAATTTATATTTGCTCTGTAATATTTTATTACATGGAGCTCTCTTCCTGTATCATCTTTTAATTTTAAAATAAAATTTTAATATTAATTAGGATCGGGTTTTTGGAATTTACCTTCCTGCTTTTTCCGCTTGGATTAAAGTATATATATATATATATATATATATATATATATATATATATACAAAAATTGAAAGAAGTGTAAAACAAGGATGTGTCTTTTCATCCTGCTTATTCAACCTCTATAGTAAAGCGATTCTGAGAGAATTAGAAATCCTACCAATTTATTATTGGCGGACATGCTCTTGACAACATTAGATCTATAGATGACACTGAAAGGAAACAGGAATTCCTATGGAAAATAATATGAGAAAGCGAGAAGAAAGGACTAAACATGAATTGTAACATTGTTAACAGTTACAAAGAACAGGAAAATATGAAGAGTCATGATCGCACAGGTCCTGGAATGAAACATTTTAACAAACAAAACCGGTACTTATTATAGGGAAATATCAAGAATAATTATTCTTTTCTGAAATCTTATTTGCCATAAATATTGGAGAAAATAATCACATCTGAAAAAGAAAGAAAAAATATTGAAAAAGATCGATTTCCAAATCCGATCGAAATCTGTATAAATTCAAACGTTTAAGTATATCAACCCGAAAATCGGTTTCAAGATGAAAATATTTTTTTATCTGTAAGTTTCACAATGCAGATTTTGATTTATCAATATGCATAACGGAATGAAAAGTGGGTATGTATGAAACATTTATGATTAGATTTTTAAAGATGAGTTTTGTTTCACGGGACTACGGAATGACTGATGCATCTAAATAAATATATAAATCGTACAGTATACATACAAGGTACGTTGAAGGTGCGTTGTGGTGCAGTAGATATCAGAATGAGAAATCGGAGAGCCGAGTTCGCTATTCCAATTGAATTCGTTGCATTCACTTACGCGGAAATACTCTTAGAAATGGTATTAACACGTCTCTTCTTTCTCCAGCTAGAGGCCAGGTTGGGTCTTATAGCCTTGGTTGGCAGCAAGTCTACCGTAGAAAGAAACAGTAATCTACTGCGGGAAAATCATACTCAGTCATGAGATATAAACACGGAAGCGTTTATAATGTATGACACTTAACTGACATACAAGGTGCCCTCTCCCCGAAAATGTACTCTCTTGCATGCGTTTGAAAAGTGGTGATCGGCAGTTTGAATATTTGTAAACATGCATTTAATATTTTATTTAAAGAGTTAATCATCTTTGCGAGTCAATAAACATAAAATTTTTTTCATTTTAAGCAACAATTTGCAAGTCAGTCCCTGCATTTACTGTCATTAAAAAGTGTTTACATTTTTTGCATCCCCGCTCTATATAGTTTTGCATATGTATGTATGTATGTATGTATGTATGTATGTATTAGCAAGGAATAATTGGATTTTCGATGGCATGCTAAAAACTAAGACAAAAAAACAACCGGTTTCGCCCAGAGCTTATCAAGTTTTTAATTTCTGGGATTTTCTAAATCGTGATTAAAAGATGAAATGAGAATTGAGGGGAAGAAATATTTTCAAGGAAAACTAGAGCCCAATCACACTCTGACCCAAAGGGCATTCTCTCTGCTTACAGAGAAAAGTCCTTCGGGATCTCATGTATATGGACTCTAGTATCTTTAGATGAAAGAGTGAATGGGACCTTGATAAAATTGTAAAGTTCTCACCACTCAATCCAACCACACAATTCCTGCTATTAATAACATGCTGGGCTATTGAAAACCCGGAAGTATTTACAAGTTGGCTACTACCTGCGGCTGAGTCCAAAATTCTGGGAGTTAAATGCTGTTTAACTCTTTGTTCCAAATGCTGTGATGTAGTCGCATCCGCAACTACAGCGAAATTTGTAAATTACAGAACTAATATGAAGTGGAGGTAAAACATCCTTACGAATGGAGGAAAAAATTTGCCGTGTAAAAAATATTACACGAACATTGGCAGAAAAATAACATTTGCCAATAGACTGAGAAATTCGCCTCTTCAGCAGGTAGGCGATCATGGCTCTCCACATCTTCTTGTTTCTTGTAGCTCTGAATATCTTTTGTCTTTGGACTTCTTCCAAACCTATAAAGTGTGTCACACGATGCTTCTCTTTAGCTTTGTTTTTTCTATCGGTCCTGTAAGTATCAGATTATCTAAGTCCTCCTTCTACATTACCTGTCCCAGAAACTTCAGCTGTCTCTTTCTGATGTTAAGTATACGTTTCCTTTTCGTTTCCATTCTCTTTAAAACCTCGTCGTTGCTCATGTCTTGTAACTGTGGTATTCTCAGTATCCTTCTGTAGAACCACATTTCTGTTGCTGCGACTTTTTGCGTCACCTTTAAGGAGATTACCCAGTATTCGCTGCTATATATGAGAGCAGATATCATATAAGAGTCCAGTACTCTTTTCTTTGTTTCCAACGAAATGTTCCTCTCTCCCAATACGCTGCTTAGTTTTTGGAATTCTTTCTTGGCCATGCCAATAAACGTTCAGATCTCTGCACTATTCGTCTTCTGTTAGAAAACTTTCCAGCTACTTAAATTTCTGTATCTGTTTGATTTTAGTATCCTTGACCTGTAAATCGCATTTTAGGCTCCTTTTTTGCTGATGAACATGCATTCAGTTTTCTTGTAGCTTATGTTTAGTCCTTTTTTCTCAATTTCCTTCACTACCTTCTGTAGAATGTCTTGTAGTTTTCTTGATGTATCTGCTATCAGTACTGTATCATCTGTGTAACTTATATTGTTAAATTTGTGGCTGTCAATAGCGAATCTTGGTATAGTTTAAACAAATCTAATGCGAAGAGGTAACTTTGTCTTATAATTCTTTCTATTTGGTATATCTGCTTAACTCATTTCCTATCTGTATGCAAGCGGTTTGCTTCTCAAGCTTTTCTCTATGTCACTGATTAACGTTATGTATTATGACTAAGGTTAAAAAAGCGGAATACTTTTTTATGGTCGTTTTCTAAAGGGTAGCTTAGATGTGGCACATGGTCGCAAGTATGAGACACCCAGTTAAGATCGAACTATAGCCTTTACCATTTTCAAAATCACCCTTAGTCGCAGCAAAAGAGTTCCGGAAAATGCAAAAAGGAGCTAATGCGTATGAAGTACAGGCCATGACTGGAAAAAAAACAAAACAAATTAAACCTCGCGAATTCTGGAAGATCATCAACCATATTATGAACAGAGGGAAAGCAAATGTGCTCACTGTTATAAATTGCTCCAAGATTATATCTTCCTCGACATATATTTGCATTGATATTTGCCTCAAACGCAACGTTAAATGACAATGACCATCACCTCCCAAACTTCCCATGTGTTTGGAGCACAAACTCAGAAATATCTTCATTCCAGCACGAGAAATCTCTAGAATCATTAAAACCTTTGGCTCTAAGAAATCCAGACAAAATTCCAGAGGTTTTTCTTAAGAATATCTAGAGTTATCTCCGATCATTACTAAACCGCTTACTACAGGAAGAGTCTTTTCCAAGGACTCAGAAGGGGTCAAGTGTATTCTCGGTCTTCAATAACGCGAGCGAGCGATCTTTCCCCTACCGGTATAGGCTCATCAGCCTCCTCAGTATAACACACTTTATGAGGATATAATCAACAAGGAGGTCGTCTAGCATCTAGATAGAAACAATGTGAAACGAGCAGTATGAATTTCGTTAAGCCTGATCCACTGCTGATGTCCTAACCACTATTACACACAGAGTTAGTTAGGCTTTTGAGGACAAACACACCACGAGGATCATAGCCTTAGATATTTCGAAAGCCTTTGTTACAGTCTGTTACACAAGCTCTTTGTTTACGGAGTAGCTGAAAGGGTCTATACCAAATTCTTCCAGGGCTATCAGCAGCTCTATGACTATGCCGTCTGGTCCCGCTGCTTTGTTTCTATTCAGTTTGGCTACTGCAGATTCCACTTCAAAATTTAATATTTCCGGTCCGTCCTCATCTTTGCGTAATATTGGTTGCTCCCTCTTGTCGTGGAAAAGATCTTTTATATATTCTTCCTATCGTTGGAGTATTCCCTCTTTCTCCAAAATGATTGTTCCATCCTTAGATTTTAGGCATCCTGTTGAAGAGCATGTTTTTTTGTCCTGTTAGATGCTGCGAATCTCATGGATCGAGCATGTGAGCAAAGATGAGGTCTTGGAAATGATGGAAACAAAAAGGAAATTAATACTGAGCATCAGGAAGAGACAGCTGAAGTTCCTGGGACATGCAATGAGGAAGGAGGGCCTGGAGAACCTGATACTAACAGGCCAGATAGAGGGAAAAAAGACAGGGGAAATCAACGGATAAGATATTTGAAGGACCTAATTAGGTCGCTGACAGAATAAGGATTGCACGGTGTAACAGGAGAAGGCGGACTCAGAGCCACCAGGGATAGAGAAACGTGGAAAGCCATGATCGCCTACGTCCTGAAGGAACAGGGCACATAGAAGAAGAGGAATTCTTCCTAACAAGTAGAAACCGGAAGGAAATGGTATTCTCAAGCGTCACACCACGGAACAAACCACATTTTGATTTACATAAATGATATGACGATTTAAGCATCTGTATATTTATTGACGTGTAGATATTAGCAGTTGATCTACATTAACTTTCCCAGTAGGAAGAAAGCTGGCTGGTGACAGTAATTGCAACGAAAACCAAACCAGTTGCATTGCCTCACCGCTTATCGAACAACCAACTACCACCAGTTACAATGAATGGATGCCTATTTGAGTAGACACCGTGTCTTGAGATACTGTTGGGCTTCAAACTCACAGCCGCGTACATGTGGAATTTGTACATCGCTAATGATGCAGATAAAATGTTCTGCTCCTTGAACTGCTGTAGTAAATACCTGATTCCTCATGCTATCTTCTACACTTTCATATATTTGGGTAGCGACTACCCAGTCCTCACTTTACAGTCTTGATAGAATTCAAAAGATTTTTATAGTCCTTGCGGATAACGAATTATTTAACAAAATCCAACATCTCGCTCACAGCTGGGACGTGGTGAGCCTCTCACAGCTTTATCACTACTCCAATGGAAACTGCTCGGACTGATTATATTCCTTGGCTCCGCCAGGTGTAACCTTGACGACTAGGACCCACCATACCACTTACATTGTAGCAAACGACCCACATTCCTTCCGTATTCCATCAGTGAAAAGTAAGTTCCCGAGCACTACTTTCCTAAGAAACAGACAGACGAGAGATTTTTCCCCCATCATTACAATTTTAAACTGTGCAAATCTAGAGTTAAATGATATCACCCACTCCTTTCTGTATAAACCGTTTCATTACGTAACCCTCTATCTTGAATGCCACCAGGAATTTGTACAAGGGGGAAATCAGTCAGTTTAGTGCTATACGTGATACACGCTTTGGGCGATCATGTCCCGAAAGAGACATGACTGACTGGGCAGAAGATTATCCCGCACTAGGTTGCCATTGCTTTCTCTGGTAGACTGGTTGCCAGCCAAGGCCATAGAACTCAATTTTTCTTATTATTTAACCCATAACTAAATGGAAGAGCGGATTAATATCTTTCATAAGTGAACACAAGAAATTCAATTGGAATTCGAACTCGGCTCCTCGTTTTGTCATTCCGAGTCGATATCCACTGCACTACAACGCACACTATTCAGTCGTAATTGATCAAGCGGAACAAGCTTGATTACCATGATACCACGTCCAAGTGCTCAGCAGCTACCATCGATTAAATGGAATAAAAAATTGTAAGACAA